>OY992539.1:158150809-158695421 GCA_963921195.1 Pegoplata infirma
TTTGTGGTGGTTGAAATGAACATACAGTGAGCGTCAAAGGAAATTGTACAGGTCTAAAGTAGATGTAATTCGTTAACGACAAATCGACAATCAAAACTCGTATTATTATCTATCGACTATTTTTTTAAAAAAAGTACACTCAAAATAATAACTCTGTTAAATTACAGAAAAACTCTGCTAATTTAAGAGAGTACACCATACTTTTCCAGCTAGCAACATTTTTTGGTAACTTTAATATAAAACTCTGTAAAATGATTTTGACAAAAAAGAAACTGTTAATTTACAGAGTTTTTAGTAAAATATTGGTTAAATAAAACACCATTTAGCAAAGAAAATCTCTGTAAATTTACATATATTTGTAAAATGAATTTGATGCAACCAAAATTTTACAGAAAAATCTCTATAAATTTACACAGTTTAGTAAAATACATGTTATTTTGTAAAATTTTCATAAGATTTTTGAAAAGATTCTTTTTGGTACCTTTTTAACATTTTCTCAAAAAAAATACAGATAAAATTTGGTTTTTTTACAGAAAACTCTGTTTTTAACTATGAAATTAAGATTACAAAGAAATAAGTAAAAATGGAGATAAAACTTAGTTTTTTGGTTATCCAAAATGCAAAGTATTTCGCTTAGATCTGTATTTAAGCAGAAACCTCTGTTAATTATCTGTAAAATTAAGATTACAAAGTTAAAAGTAATATAACAGATAAAACTTTGTTTTTTTGTCACAACAAAATACAAAGTATTTTCTTTAAATCTGTATTTTGACAGAAAACTCTGTCAAATATCTGTTGAATTAAGATTACAGTCATTTTACAGAGTATTTTACAGAGTTATTATTTTGAGTGTAATAGGAAGTTTTCCAAGTATCAAATGAGATACGAGGGTCGCGCTAGAAATGAAATTAATTGTAGACGTTTTTTAGAAAATTTTTAAAAAATATTTTCAAGTGAATTTTTTATAGTTCATATTAGAAATTTAAAAATGGAACAATACACTCAAAATATTTTGTAGGCAAAAACAAATGAAAAACACATGTAAAACCAGTGAATAAACAATTGAAAACCTCCCAGTAATTATTCATTTATTTTAAAAACACCAACATTTATTTTTTACTGTTGACAAAATTTTCTAAAATAAATAACATTAAACATTAAAAAATTACGTTTTTTTCATTCATTTTTACCAACAAATTCGAAAAAAATAACCTACGAAAACATTAAAAATTAATGATAGTTCTGTTATTTTTACCAACAAATTCCAAAAAAATAACCTACGAAAACATTAAAAATTAATGATTTCGTAGGTTATTTTTTACAATTTTCTATTGAAATATTTTTTTAAAAATTTGTATTAAAATTTTGGGAATTGATCAACTACATTCTGGCCAGACACTCTACCCATCGCACTGTGGTTCCAAATCCAAATCTAGGTGGACAAAAGTCTAAAAAGTTTGAACCTCTAAATTAAAAAACGGTAGGTGTTTTAAATAGCTAACAACATGCCTAGACTAGACGCAAAATATTTTGATTAAATAAGGGGTTTAACTTTGTCCCCGCAGCACTAGAACATCAATGTTTGTTAACGAAAATGTTTGTAATTAAAAACTAAGGAAATCAATACAAAACTAAGTAGCTTATACAAAGTGAAGTATTTGCAGGAGATTGCCGTGAATTGTTTTTTATATAGCCATGGGTATATATTTATCAAAAAAATTTTCATGGGTTCGAAATTTTTTCGCGATTTCTTAATATCGGTTTTTGAAGTTATGACCCTAAGTAAAAAAAAAAAATTAGATTATCAATATTTCAAAGCTTGCCAAAAAAAACCGCTCCAAGTTGCGGGCAAGCCACTATATACATCTCTTAAAGTAACTATCAGAGAGTATGTTTCATCTTTCATCTCATCCAGCGGCGTCCAGCTGCATTTTTTATAGCGTTTTTAAAAAAAGGCATTTTTTCTGCAAAATTTATAACTCTCAAGAAAATGCTTATAATATTCAGGATCTTCTGCACATATTTTTGCAACAAATACCTCTACAGTATTTTCTATAATTGTAATATCACATATTTTTCTTTTCCCGCAACTCTAGAAGCAGAAAAAGGATTTAACATTATAAAAAAACTACACATTAAAAGTAATTCGACATAGCTGGGCTTTACTGTAATGCTCAGAAAAGCTTTTTATATCATTTTTAAATACTTCCTATAAATTAAGTGCCCTAAGGTAGCAAAAAGTAATTAACTTTTTCCAGTTGTAGCGAAAAGTCCAATTAAGTTGAAGCTATTTTAGTGAAACCCACTGTATTTTCAAAAATATTGCAGCTACAATTTTTTAAAGCATTTTTTTGAAATCAGCGACCCCAAAACCATAAAACATCATGGTTAAATACTTTTGTCCACCTAGTTTTGGAATCGGAACCACAGTGCATCGTGCCAAAGTCACTTGATACAAACATGTTTTTATATTTCTATAAATAATTTTTTGAATTTTTTTCTACAAAAAAATAACCTACTTGTGTAGGTAAAAACTAATGATATTTCATTAAAAAATACCAACAATTTAAAAAAAATTTACTTACACAAATCATTATAAATTTAAAGAATAATCAGTAGTTTTTACTTACAGAACAAAAATAAATGACTTTAAAAATTAAATGTTAATGAAAGTCTTTATATTTTAGTGTGTTATTTTTAAAACAAAGGACAGAAGTAGTCATTAATAAAAACTGAACATCAAATAAATAATATTTCTTTTAAAAACGACTAAATGTAAAATTTTTTAAATAAACTACAAACAGTTAATGACATAATTTTTTGAAAGTAGTTAATTTAAGTACATCTTAGTGTATAGTAATGAGTAGGTTTGAGATTTTCATGCACTAAAAAATCGAAAATATGCACTAAAAAACCTTAAAATATGCTTAAAAAATAAAATGTCTACAATAAAAATCGTGTTTTCATAGGAAAAACTTTTTAACCCTGCTGTTAGGTTAAGCCCATTTGGTCCAATTTTTTGATTGTTTCCCTTGTAACTTTTGAACGGTGATATATACTAGCTTAGATTTTTTGCTCATGGGGTCTTTTTATAAAACAATGTTATTTACAAAAAATCTAGGTTCTGGCTTAAACCAGGACTGAGAAAAATAAAAAGTTACATTTCTTAGGTTAAGGGACCATTTGGTCCATAGTATATTTTCACCTGCGATTTCAATAGCCGGAGCCCATGAAACGTCGATTTTAGAAAATAGGATGCACGCATTCAAAGCGGGTATTCCGGCAAAATTTTTAAAATGGTGGCGGCCATGTAATGCATTACCATGTAATGCATAGCAAAAAAAACAAAAATATGCATTTTTTCCCTATCGCTTACCATAGGCATAACTTTTTTGTATTTTTCTTATCCCAAACAAAAATCCAGTATAGAATAAGGCAACCTTACAATACCCTATACTTAATTGATTCTTTTTGTTTGGGATGTCACTCAAAGTAATGCATGAGTTTTACATAATGCATGAAAAATAAATATAGTGAATGCCTATAGTAAGCGGTAGGCGAAAATTAATGCACATTTTTTATTTTTTTTGGGCTATGCATTACATGGTAATGCATTACATAACCGTTACCATGTTTAAGGTTTTGCTGGGATATCAAGTATGTTTGCAAATACAACGTTAGGCCATCGATTTCTTGCTCCTTTCGTGCTGTAGGAACCAACCATTTGATCAGCAATATCCACGCCACCTAAATGAGATGAATCATTAGAAATTATAGGAAAAAACAAAACTAACATATGTACCTTTTGTTGAATTGTAATACAAAACAATCTCTAAAGTAAAGAATATGAAAAAAGGGAATCCTTCAACAAATGTTTATATTAGCTGTGTTGAGTAGAGATGGGTGCTGGTCATGTGGTTTGCGTGGTTCTCGTGGTTCTCGTGAATCGCGCTTGACTCACGCTCGAGCGAAATTCTAGTTAATTACGAGAATCATGCTTGAGTGAGTGTGATTCCAATACTTTTATGTGTGTGTTTTACGTGCGTGAGTGCCATTTTTCTTGCGTGATTCAATATAATTTTTTTGTATTGTTTTCAGTTTTATTTATAGTTTTGTTTTTATTTTTCGGTTAGCAATCAGTTAAAATTCAAATTAACGGTCTGCTAATATATGAACATTTTTTTTTTTAATTTCCTTAAAATTTTGTATTTGTAAGTGAATATTGCGTGAATTGGGGTGAGCGTAATTATGAATCACGTGAGTCACGCATGATCGTAACTTATTTTAGTTTTACTGACGTTAGTAGTAAGTGAGCGTGAGTAAAGAAAAAAATCGAGTGAGTGATTCATGAGCGATTATAATATTTCTTGCGTGAGCGTGACCCAAAATTCACTCACGCACCCATCTCTAACGTTGAGTTAAGCTTAATAAAATCGTATTTAGGTAGAAATGATCCAAAATATATACAAATATAATATTAAATTGTTATTTTGTTTGAATATTATGTATGGACCAAATGGTCCACTAACCTAACATCCGTAAGTTTTTTCTAACCTAACAGCAGGGTTAAAAAGCAGAAAATACAACGCCGGGTTTAAATAGTAACATTTAAAACTTTATATAAACAAGATTTTTTTTAGAATATATGAAAATCTATAAAAAAAACTTAAAAAAATAACTTTTCTTATTTTCAAAATAAATTTTTAAAATTTAAAATAGTTTTTGACAAAAAAAAATAAATTTCAATTTGCGTTTTTGATAATTTATACAAAAATATGCACTTAAAAGTGGGAAATAGGCACAAAATATGAATTTAAAATCAAAATATGCAAAAATAAGCATTTGCAGCAAAATATGCAAAAACAAATCGATCCCATTTTAACTTAAATTTCTTGATTCAAAAAGATAATTGGTCGATATCGTTTTTATACTGTCGACAAAAACATGCATTTGCACGGAAATCTCATCCCTAGTAATGAGATATAAAAATTATTAAAAATTTTCTTTGTTTACAAAAAATTGGTGCTCAAAAGAGTTTGAGGTCAACAAAATGCACATTTTTGACTGCATTTAAAAAATTTTGATTTTTGTTTGGGTCGTTGGAAAAATGAGTTTTAAACTGAATTTAAACTATTCTTTATTTCTTAAATATTTACTTTGAAATTCATAAAAGTTAAAACTGGCTAATAAAAGGTTTATAAAACAAATTTGGTATGGAAATTCGATTAATAAACCTGTAATTAAACGCTTTTATTTTTTATGAATTTGGACGTAAATGTTTTGACTTGAAAAAAATCAACTTAGAAATATTTTTTTTAAAAAGTTCATAAAAACGTCTACAAATAATTTAATTTAATACAAATCATTCAATATTTGCTATATCTGGACGCTGCCAAGCTTGAGTTAAAGTTTGGAAATTTTTTTTAAATAGTCGATTGATAATAATAAGGGATTTTATTGTCAACTTTGTCATAAACGAATTACATCTACTTTAGACCTGTCCACTTTCTTTTGACGCTCACTGTAAGTAGTTTCTATTACATATTTTTTTGTTGTTTGTAGGTTTCGATACGAATAAGTGTAATTTATGTTAGGGATTTTAAACATTTGTATCAATATTTGATTTCTTTACACATTTATTTAATTTAATTTTAATAATATTAACATTTTCATATTTTTAAAAAACGAGCAATGAAAAAATTTCAAATATTTCAATCATTCGCTCTGGTGGTTGAAATATAAAAAGTGCGAATGAAAATTGTTCACCTGACCATCATTACCAATTTAAACTATATGAATTTATAAAATTTCGTTTTTTATCCCCTTTAACTCCATGAACTTTTATTTAAAAAAAACGACCATAACATCTTTAAATGCCACTGAACTTTTAAAAAGTAAAATTTTAATTGGTTCTGTTTCTATAAAAATAACATTCACTTCAATATTCCAAAAAATGCATGTTAAACTTGGTGCGTTAAGTTAAGGACTGCAGTAAATCAATATTTTTTTTGTTCACTTCTCTCAGTGCCATAAAGGATTTTGCAGTGTTCTTTTGTGCATACGGTTAAAAAGGATCTGTGCTGTTATTTCAATGTGTCTACATGTCCTGAGGTGTGAAAAAGAAGACCATAAAATATGCACATATAAATTCATTTGCTTACAACATATTTTTCAAACAGAATGATTTAAGGTAGAAAATGTATGCAGCATTTTTTTGCAAAAAAAAATAAATTTTTTATTAATGGTTGAAAAAAATAGTAAAGTTTGGCAATAAAAATTGTTAACATATATTTCTGCATTTAAGACATTGAACTATTTAATTGGATTTAAAAAAAAATGTTTTAAAATCGTTTTCAAATTGGTCTAAACTTTAAATAAAATATTTAAATATTAAATTTTAAAAATAATAAAATTTTAATGGTAAAAACAAGTAAAAAAATAAATTCGGACTTGAAGAATGCATGGATACTAGTGTGTCCCTTATTTTGGAAATATTGGAAGTGTTGAGACGGTACCCGCTCATTTTTTTCCATTTGACTTAAAAATAACTCAGGAAAAATTCAACGCCCCTACGGCCACGCCTTCCCTACGCGACGGGGCCTTAAAATTTATTTTTCCATACAAACCAAAACATTTTTTTTTTTATACCCTCCACTCTAGTGATAGAGGGTATATATAAGTTTGTCATTCCGTTTGTAACACCTCGAAATATTGATCTAGGACCCCATAAAGTATATATATTTATGATCCTCGATCGATTTTAAGACGATCTAGCGATGTCCGTCCGTCCGTCCGTCTGTCTGTCTGTCTGTCTGTCTGTCTGTCTGTCTGTCTGTCTGTCTGTCTGTCTGTCTGTCTGTCTGTCTGTCTGTCTGTCTGTCTGTCTGTCTGTCTGTCTGTCTGTCTGTCTGTCTGTCTGTCTGTCTGTCTGTCTGTCTGTCTGTCTGTCTGTCTGTCTGTCTGTCTGTCTGTCTGTCTGTCTGTCTGTCTGTCTGTCTGTCTGTCTGTCTGTCTGTCTGTCTGTCTGTCTGTCTGTCTGTCTGTCTGTCTGTCTGTCTGTCTGTCTGTCTGTCTGTCTGTCTGTCTGTCTGTCTGTCTGTCTGTCTGTCTGTCTGTCTGTCTGTCTGTCTGTCTGTCTGTCTGTCTGTCTGTCTGTCTGTCTGTCTGTCTGTCTGTCTGTCTGTCTGTCTGTCTGTCTGTCTGTCTGTCTGTCTGTCTGTCTGTCTGTCTGTCTGTCTGTCTGTCTGTCTGTCTGTCTGTCTGTCTGTCTGTCTGTCTGTCTGTCTGTCTGTCTGTCTGTCTGTCTGTCTGTCTGTCTGTCTGTCTGTCTGTCTGTCTGTCTGTCTGTCTGTCTGTCTGTCTGTCTGTCTGTCTGTCTGTCTGTCTGTCTGTCTGTCTGTCTGTCTGTCTGTCTGTCTGTCTGTCTGTCTGTCTGTCTGTCTGTCTGTCTGTCTGTCTGTCTGTCTGTCTGTCTGTCTGTCTGTCTGTCTGTCTGTCTGTCTGTCTGTCTGTCTGTCTGTCTGTCTGTCTGTCTGTCTGTCTGTCTGTCTGTCTGTCTGTCTGTCTGTCTGTCTGTCTGTCTGTCTGTCTGTCTGTCTGTCTGTCTGTCTGTCTGTCTGTCTGTCTGTCTGTCTGTCTGTCTGTCTGTCTGTCTGTCTGTCTGTCTGTCTGTCTGTCTGTCTGTCTGTCTGTCTGTCTGTCTGTCTGTCTGTCTGTCTGTCTGTCTGTCTGTCTGTCTGTCTGTCTGTCTGTCTGTCTGTCTGTCTGTCTGTCTGTCTGTCTGTCTGTCTGTCTGTCTGTCTGTCTGTCTGTCTGTCTGTCTGTCTGTCTGTCTGTCTGTCTGTCTGTCTGTCTGTCTGTCTGTCTGTCTGTCTGTCTGTCTGTCTGTCTGTCTGTCTGTCTGTCTGTCTGTCTGTCTGTCTGTCTGTCTGTCTGTCTGTCTGTCTGTCTGTCTGTCTGTCTGTCTGTCTGTCTGTCTGTCTGTCTGTCTGTCTGTCTGTCTGTCTGTCTGTCTGTCTGTCTGTCTGTCTGTCTGTCTGTCTGTCTGTCTGTCTGTCTGTCTGTCTGTCTGTCTGTCTGTCTGTCTGTCTGTCTGTCTGTCTGTCTGTCTGTCTGTCTGTCTGTCTGTCTGTCTGTCTGTCTGTCTGTCTGTCTGTCTGTCTGTCTGTCTGTCTGTCTGTCTGTCTGTCTGTCTGTCTGTCTGTCTGTCTGTCTGTCTGTCTGTCTGTCTGTCTGTCTGTCTGTCTGTCTGTCTGTCTGTCTGTCTGTCTGTCTGTCTGTCTGTCTGTCTGTCTGTCTGTCTGTCTGTCTGTCTGTCTGTCTGTCTGTCTGTCTGTCTGTCTGTCTGTCTGTCTGTCTGTCTGTCTGTCTGTCTGTCTGTCTGTCTGTCTGTCTGTCTGTCTGTCTGTCTGTCTGTCTGTCTGTCTGTCTGTCTGTCTGTCTGTCTGTCTGTCTGTCTGTCTGTCTGTCTGTCTGTCTGTCTGTCTGTCTGTCTGTCTGTCTGTCTGTCTGTCTGTCTGTCTGTCTGTCTGTCTGTCTGTCTGTCTGTCTGTCTGTCTGTCTGTCTGTCTGTCTGTCTGTCTGTCTGTCTGTCTGTCTGTCTGTCTGTCTGTCTGTCTGTCTGTCTGTCTGTCTGTCTGTCTGTCTGTCTGTCTGTCTGTCTGTCTGTCTGTCTGTCTGTCTGTCTGTCTGTCTGTCTGTCTGTCTGTCTGTCTGTCTGTCTGTCTGTCTGTCTGTCTGTCTGTCTGTCTGTCTGTCTGTCTGTCTGTCTGTCTGTCTGTCTGTCTGTCTGTCTGTCTGTCTGTCTGTCTGTCTGTCTGTCTGTCTGTCTGTCTGTCTGTCTGTCTGTCTGTCTGTCTGTCTGTCTGTCTGTCTGTCTGTCTGTCTGTCTGTCTGTCTGTCTGTCTGTCTGTCTGTCTGTCTGTCTGTCTGTCTGTCTGTCTGTCTGTCTGTCTGTCTGTCTGTCTGTCTGTCTGTCTGTCTGTCTGTCTGTCTGTCTGTCTGTCTGTCTGTCTGTCTGTCTGTCTGTCTGTCTGTCTGTCTGTCTGTCTGTCTGTCTGTCTGTCTGTCTGTCTGTCTGTCTGTCTGTCTGTCTGTCTGTCTGTCTGTCTGTCTGTCTGTCTGTCTGTCTGTCTGTCTGTCTGTCTGTCTGTCTGTCTGTCTGTCTGTCTGTCTGTCTGTCTGTCTGTCTGTCTGTCTGTCTGTCTGTCTGTCTGTCTGTCTGTCTGTCTGTCTGTCTGTCTGTCTGTCTGTCTGTCTGTCTGTCTGTCTGTCTGTCTGTCTGTCTGTCTGTCTGTCTGTCTGTCTGTCTGTCTGTCTGTCTGTCTGTCTGTCTGTCTGTCTGTCTGTCTGTCTGTCTGTCTGTCTGTCTGTCTGTCTGTCTGTCTGTCTGTCTGTCTGTCTGTCTGTCTGTCTGTCTGTCTGTCTGTCTGTCTGTCTGTCTGTCTGTCTGTCTGTCTGTCTGTCTGTCTGTCTGTCTGTCTGTCTGTCTGTCTGTCTGTCTGTCTGTCTGTCTGTCTGTCTGTCTGTCTGTCTGTCTGTCTGTCTGTCTGTCTGTCTGTCTGTCTGTCTGTCTGTCTGTCTGTCTGTCTGTCTGTCTGTCTGTCTGTCTGTCTGTCTGTCTGTCTGTCTGTCTGTCTGTCTGTCTGTCTGTCTGTCTGTCTGTCTGTCTGTCTGTCTGTCTGTCTGTCTGTCTGTCTGTCTGTCTGTCTGTCTGTCTGTCTGTCTGTCTGTCTGTCTGTCTGTCTGTCTGTCTGTCTGTCTGTCTGTCTGTCTGTCTGTCTGTCTGTCTGTCTGTCTGTCTGTCTGTCTGTCTGTCTGTCTGTCTGTCTGTCTGTCTGTCTGTCTGTCTGTCTGTCTGTCTGTCTGTCTGTCTGTCTGTCTGTCTGTCTGTCTGTCTGTCTGTCTGTCTGTCTGTCTGTCTGTCTGTCTGTCTGTCTGTCTGTCTGTCTGTCTGTCTGTCTGTCTGTCTGTCTGTCTGTCTGTCTGTCTGTCTGTCTGTCTGTCTGTCTGTCTGTCTGTCTGTCTGTCTGTCTGTCTGTCTGTCTGTCTGTCTGTCTGTCTGTCTGTCTGTCTGTCTGTCTGTCTGTCTGTCTGTCTGTCTGTCTGTCTGTCTGTCTGTCTGTCTGTCTGTCTGTCTGTCTGTCTGTCTGTCTGTCTGTCTGTCTGTCTGTCTGTCTGTCTGTCTGTCTGTCTGTCTGTCTGTCTGTCTGTCTGTCTGTCTGTCTGTCTGTCTGTCTGTCTGTCTGTCTGTCTGTCTGTCTGTCTGTCTGTCTGTCTGTCTGTCTGTCTGTCTGTCTGTCTGTCTGTCTGTCTGTCTGTCTGTCTGTCTGTCTGTCTGTCTGTCTGTCTGTCTGTCTGTCTGTCTGTCTGTCTGTCTGTCTGTCTGTCTGTCTGTCTGTCTGTCTGTCTGTCTGTCTGTCTGTCTGTCTGTCTGTCTGTCTGTCTGTCTGTCTGTCTGTCTGTCTGTCTGTCTGTCTGTCTGTCTGTCTGTCTGTCTGTCTGTCTGTCTGTCTGTCTGTCTGTCTGTCTGTCTGTCTGTCTGTCTGTCTGTCTGTCTGTCTGTCTGTCTGTCTGTCTGTCTGTCTGTCTGTCTGTCTGTCTGTCTGTCTGTCTGTCTGTCTGTCTGTCTGTCTGTCTGTCTGTCTGTCTGTCTGTCTGTCTGTCTGTCTGTCTGTCTGTCTGTCTGTCTGTCTGTCTGTCTGTCTGTCTGTCTGTCTGTCTGTCTGTCTGTCTGTCTGTCTGTCTGTCTGTCTGTCTGTCTGTCTGTCTGTCTGTCTGTCTGTCTGTCTGTCTGTCTGTCTGTCTGTCTGTCTGTCTGTCTGTCTGTCTGTCTGTCTGTCTGTCTGTCTGTCTGTCTGTCTGTCTGTCTGTCTGTCTGTCTGTCTGTCTGTCTGTCTGTCTGTCTGTCTGTCTGTCTGTCTGTCTGTCTGTCTGTCTGTCTGTCTGTCTGTCTGTCTGTCTGTCTGTCTGTCTGTCTGTCTGTCTGTCTGTCTGTCTGTCTGTCTGTCTGTCTGTCTGTCTGTCTGTCTGTCTGTCTGTCTGTCTGTCTGTCTGTCTGTCTGTCTGTCTGTCTGTCTGTCTGTCTGTCTGTCTGTCTGTCTGTCTGTCTGTCTGTCTGTCTGTCTGTCTGTCTGTCTGTCTGTCTGTCTGTCTGTCTGTCTGTCTGTCTGTCTGTCTGTCTGTCTGTCTGTCTGTCTGTCTGTCTGTCTGTCTGTCTGTCTGTCTGTCTGTCTGTCTGTCTGTCTGTCTGTCTGTCTGTCTGTCTGTCTGTCTGTCTGTCTGTCTGTCTGTCTGTCTGTCTGTCTGTCTGTCTGTCTGTCTGTCTGTCTGTCTGTCTGTCTGTCTGTCTGTCTGTCTGTCTGTCTGTCTGTCTGTCTGTCTGTCTGTCTGTCTGTCTGTCTGTCTGTCTGTCTGTCTGTCTGTCTGTCTGTCTGTCTGTCTGTCTGTCTGTCTGTCTGTCTGTCTGTCTGTCTGTCTGTCTGTCTGTCTGTCTGTCTGTCTGTCTGTCTGTCTGTCTGTCTGTCTGTCTGTCTGTCTGTCTGTCTGTCTGTCTGTCTGTCTGTCTGTCTGTCTGTCTGTCTGTCTGTCTGTCTGTCTGTCTGTCTGTCTGTCTGTCTGTCTGTCTGTCTGTCTGTCTGTCTGTCTGTCTGTCTGTCTGTCTGTCTGTCTGTCTGTCTGTCTGTCTGTCTGTCTGTCTGTCTGTCTGTCTGTCTGTCTGTCTGTCTGTCTGTCTGTCTGTCTGTCTGTCTGTCTGTCTGTCTGTCTGTCTGTCTGTCTGTCTGTCTGTCTGTCTGTCTGTCTGTCTGTCTGTCTGTCTGTCTGTCTGTCTGTCTGTCTGTCTGTCTGTCTGTCTGTCTGTCTGTCTGTCTGTCTGTCTGTCTGTCTGTCTGTCTGTCTGTCTGTCTGTCTGTCTGTCTGTCTGTCTGTCTGTCTGTCTGTCTGTCTGTCTGTCTGTCTGTCTGTCTGTCTGTCTGTCTGTCTGTCTGTCTGTCTGTCTGTCTGTCTGTCTGTCTGTCTGTCTGTCTGTCTGTCTGTCTGTCTGTCTGTCTGTCTGTCTGTCTGTCTGTCTGTCTGTCTGTCTGTCTGTCTGTCTGTCTGTCTGTCTGTCTGTCTGTCTGTCTGTCTGTCTGTCTGTCTGTCTGTCTGTCTGTCTGTCTGTCTGTCTGTCTGTCTGTCTGTCTGTCTGTCTGTCTGTCTGTCTGTCTGTCTGTCTGTCTGTCTGTCTGTCTGTCTGTCTGTCTGTCTGTCTGTCTGTCTGTCTGTCTGTCTGTCTGTCTGTCTGTCTGTCTGTCTGTCTGTCTGTCTGTCTGTCTGTCTGTCTGTCTGTCTGTCTGTCTGTCTGTCTGTCTGTCTGTCTGTCTGTCTGTCTGTCTGTCTGTCTGTCTGTCTGTCTGTCTGTCTGTCTGTCTGTCTGTCTGTCTGTCTGTCTGTCTGTCTGTCTGTCTGTCTGTCTGTCTGTCTGTCTGTCTGTCTGTCTGTCTGTCTGTCTGTCTGTCTGTCTGTCTGTCTGTCTGTCTGTCTGTCTGTCTGTCTGTCTGTCTGTCTGTCTGTCTGTCTGTCTGTCTGTCTGTCTGTCTGTCTGTCTGTCTGTCTGTCTGTCTGTCTGTCTGTCTGTCTGTCTGTCTGTCTGTCTGTCTGTCTGTCTGTCTGTCTGTCTGTCTGTCTGTCTGTCTGTCTGTCTGTCTGTCTGTCTGTCTGTCTGTCTGTCTGTCTGTCTGTCTGTCTGTCTGTCTGTCTGTCTGTCTGTCTGTCTGTCTGTCTGTCTGTCTGTCTGTCTGTCTGTCTGTCTGTCTGTCTGTCTGTCTGTCTGTCTGTCTGTCTGTCTGTCTGTCTGTCTGTCTGTCTGTCTGTCTGTGTCTGTCTGTCTGTCTGTCTGTCTGTCTGTCTGTCTGTCTGTCTGTCTGTCTGTCTGTCTGTCTGTCTGTCTGTCTGTCTGTCTGTCTGTCTGTCTGTCTGTCTGTCTGTCTGTCTGTCTGTCTGTCTGTCTGTCTGTCTGTCTGTCTGTCTGTCTGTCTGTCTGTCTGTCTGTCTGTCTGTCTGTCTGTCTGTCTGTCTGTCTGTCTGTCTGTCTGTCTGTCTGTCTGTCTGTCTGTCTGTCTGTCTGTCTGTCTGTCTGTCTGTCTGTCTGTCTGTCTGTCTGTCTGTCTGTCTGTCTGTCTGTCTGTCTGTCTGTCTGTCTGTCTGTCTGTCTGTCTGTCTGTCTGTCTGTCTGTCTGTCTGTCTGTCTGTCTGTCTGTCTGTCTGTCTGTCTGTCTGTCTGTCTGTCTGTCTGTCTGTCTGTCTGTCTGTCTGTCTGTCTGTCTGTCTGTCTGTCTGTCTGTCTGTCTGTCTGTCTGTCTGTCTGTCTGTCTGTCTGTCTGTCTGTCTGTCTGTCTGTCTGTCTGTCTGTCTGTCTGTCTGTCTGTCTGTCTGTCTGTCTGTCTGTCTGTCTGTCTGTCTGTCTGTCTGTCTGTCTGTCTGTCTGTCTGTCTGTCTGTCTGTCTGTCTGTCTGTCTGTCTGTCTGTCTGTCTGTCTGTCTGTCTGTCTGTCTGTCTGTCTGTCTGTCTGTCTGTCTGTCTGTCTGTCTGTCTGTCTGTCTGTCTGTCTGTCTGTCTGTCTGTCTGTCTGTCTGTCTGTCTGTCTGTCTGTCTGTCTGTCTGTCTGTCTGTCTGTCTGTCTGTCTGTCTGTCTGTCTGTCTGTCTGTCTGTCTGTCTGTCTGTCTGTCTGTCTGTCTGTCTGTCTGTCTGTCTGTCTGTCTGTCTGTCTGTCTGTCTGTCTGTCTGTCTGTCTGTCTGTCTGTCTGTCTGTCTGTCTGTCTGTCTGTCTGTCTGTCTGTCTGTCTGTCTGTCTGTCTGTCTGTCTGTCTGTCTGTCTGTCTGTCTGTCTGTCTGTCTGTCTGTCTGTCTGTCTGTCTGTCTGTCTGTCTGTCTGTCTGTCTGTCTGTCTGTCTGTCTGTCTGTCTGTCTGTCTGTCTGTCTGTCTGTCTGTCTGTCTGTCTGTCTGTCTGTCTGTCTGTCTGTCTGTCTGTCTGTCTGTCTGTCTGTCTGTCTGTCTGTCTGTCTGTCTGTCTGTCTGTCTGTCTGTCTGTCTGTCTGTCTGTCTGTCTGTCTGTCTGTCTGTCTGTCTGTCTGTCTGTCTGTCTGTCTGTCTGTCTGTCTGTCTGTCTGTCTGTCTGTCTGTCTGTCTGTCTGTCTGTCTGTCTGTCTGTCTGTCTGTCTGTCTGTCTGTCTGTCTGTCTGTCTGTCTGTCTGTCTGTCTGTCTGTCTGTCTGTCTGTCTGTCTGTCTGTCTGTCTGTCTGTCTGTCTGTCTGTCTGTCTGTCTGTCTGTCTGTCTGTCTGTCTGTCTGTCTGTCTGTCTGTCTGTCTGTCTGTCTGTCTGTCTGTCTGTCTGTCTGTCTGTCTGTCTGTCTGTCTGTCTGTCTGTCTGTCTGTCTGTCTGTCTGTCTGTCTGTCTGTCTGTCTGTCTGTCTGTCTGTCTGTCTGTCTGTCTGTCTGTCTGTCTGTCTGTCTGTCTGTCTGTCTGTCTGTCTGTCTGTCTGTCTGTCTGTCTGTCTGTCTGTCTGTCTGTCTGTCTGTCTGTCTGTCTGTCTGTCTGTCTGTCTGTCTGTCTGTCTGTCTGTCTGTCTGTCTGTCTGTCTGTCTGTCTGTCTGTCTGTCTGTCTGTCTGTCTGTCTGTCTGTCTGTCTGTCTGTCTGTCTGTCTGTCTGTCTGTCTGTCTGTCTGTCTGTCTGTCTGTCTGTCTGTCTGTCTGTCTGTCTGTCTGTCTGTCTGTCTGTCTGTCTGTCTGTCTGTCTGTCTGTCTGTCTGTCTGTCTGTCTGTCTGTCTGTCTGTCTGTCTGTCTGTCTGTCTGTCTGTCTGTCTGTCTGTCTGTCTGTCTGTCTGTCTGTCTGTCTGTCTGTCTGTCTGTCTGTCTGTCTGTCTGTCTGTCTGTCTGTCTGTCTGTCTGTCTGTCTGTCTGTCTGTCTGTCTGTCTGTCTGTCTGTCTGTCTGTCTGTCTGTCTGTCTGTCTGTCTGTCTGTCTGTCTGTCTGTCTGTCTGTCTGTCTGTCTGTCTGTCTGTCTGTCTGTCTGTCTGTCTGTCTGTCTGTCTGTCTGTCTGTCTGTCTCTCTGTCTGTCTGTCTGTCTGTCTGTCTGTCTGTCTGTCTGTCTGTCTGTCTGTCTGTCTGTCTGTCTGTCTGTCTGTCTGTCTGTCTGTCTGTCTGTCTGTCTGTCTGTCTGTCTGTCTGTCTGTCTGTCTGTCTGTCTGTCTGTCTGTCTGTCTGTCTGTCTGTCTGTCTGTCTGTCTGTCTGTCTGTCTGTCTGTCTGTCTGTCTGTCTGTCTGTCTGTCTGTCTGTCTGTCTGTCTGTCTGTCTGTCTGTCTGTCTGTCTGTCTGTCTGTCTGTCTGTCTGTCTGTCTGTCTGTCTGTCTGTCTGTCTGTCTGTCTGTCTGTCTGTCTGTCTGTCTGTCTGTCTGTCTGTCTGTCTGTCTGTCTGTCTGTCTGTCTGTCTGTCTGTCTGTCTGTCTGTCTGTCTGTCTGTCTGTCTGTCTGTCTGTCTGTCTGTCTGTCTGTCTGTCTGTCTGTCTGTCTGTCTGTCTGTCTGTCTGTCTGTCTGTCTGTCTGTCTGTCTGTCTGTCTGTCTGTCTGTCTGTCTGTCTGTCTGTCTGTCTGTCTGTCTGTCTGTCTGTCTGTCTGTCTGTCTGTCTGTCTGTCTGTCTGTCTGTCTGTCTGTCTGTCTGTCTGTCTGTCTGTCTGTCTGTCTGTCTGTCTGTCTGTCTGTCTGTCTGTCTGTCTGTCTGTCTGTCTGTCTGTCTGTCTGTCTGTCTGTCTGTCTGTCTGTCTGTCTGTCTGTCTGTCTGTCTGTCTGTCTGTCTGTCTGTCTGTCTGTCTGTCTGTCTGTCTGTCTGTCTGTCTGTCTGTCTGTCTGTCTGTCTGTCTGTCTGTCTGTCTGTCTGTCTGTCTGTCTGTCTGTCTGTCTGTCTGTCTGTCTGTCTGTCTGTCTGTCTGTCTGTCTGTCTGTCTGTCTGTCTGTCTGTCTGTCTGTCTGTCTGTCTGTCTGTCTGTCTGTCTGTCTGTCTGTCTGTCTGTCTGTCTGTCTGTCTGTCTGTCTGTCTGTCTGTCTGTCTGTCTGTCTGTCTGTCTGTCTGTCTGTCTGTCTGTCTGTCTGTCTGTCTGTCTGTCTGTCTGTCTGTCTGTCTGTCTGTCTGTCTGTCTGTCTGTCTGTCTGTCTGTCTGTCTGTCTGTCTGTCTGTCTGTCTGTCTGTCTGTCTGTCTGTCTGTCTGTCTGTCTGTCTGTCTGTCTGTCTGTCTGTCTGTCTGTCTGTCTGTCTGTCTGTCTGTCTGTCTGTCTGTCTGTCTGTCTGTCTGTCTGTCTGTCTGTCTGTCTGTCTGTCTGTCTGTCTGTCTGTCTGTCTGTCTGTCTGTCTGTCTGTCTGTCTGTCTGTCTGTCTGTCTGTCTGTCTGTCTGTCTGTCTGTCTGTCTGTCTGTCTGTCTGTCTGTCTGTCTGTCTGTCTGTCTGTCTGTCTGTCTGTCTGTCTGTCTGTCTGTCTGTCTGTCTGTCTGTCTGTCTGTCTGTCTGTCTGTCTGTCTGTCTGTCTGTCTGTCTGTCTGTCTGTCTGTCTGTCTGTCTGTCTGTCTGTCTGTCTGTCTGTCTGTCTGTCTGTCTGTCTGTCTGTCTGTCTGTCTGTCTGTCTGTCTGTCTGTCTGTCTGTCTGTCTGTCTGTCTGTCTGTCTGTCTGTCTGTCTGTCTGTCTGTCTGTCTGTCTGTCTGTCTGTCTGTCTGTCTGTCTGTCTGTCTGTCTGTCTGTCTGTCTGTCTGTCTGTCTGTCTGTCTGTCTGTCTGTCTGTCTGTCTGTCTGTCTGTCTGTCTGTCTGTCTGTCTGTCTGTCTGTCTGTCTGTCTGTCTGTCTGTCTGTCTGTCTGTCTGTCTGTCTGTCTGTCTGTCTGTCTGTCTGTCTGTCTGTCTGTCTGTCTGTCTGTCTGTCTGTCTGTCTGTCTGTCTGTCTGTCTGTCTGTCTGTCTGTCTGTCTGTCTGTCTGTCTGTCTGTCTGTCTGTCTGTCTGTCTGTCTGTCTGTCTGTCTGTCTGTCTGTCTGTCTGTCTGTCTGTCTGTCTGTCTGTCTGTCTGTCTGTCTGTCTGTCTGTCTGTCTGTCTGTCTGTCTGTCTGTCTGTCTGTCTGTCTGTCTGTCTGTCTGTCTGTCTGTCTGTCTGTCTGTCTGTCTGTCTGTCTGTCTGTCTGTCTGTCTGTCTGTCTGTCTGTCTGTCTGTCTGTCTGTCTGTCTGTCTGTCTGTCTGTCTGTCTGTCTGTCTGTCTGTCTGTCTGTCTGTCTGTCTGTCTGTCTGTCTGTCTGTCTGTCTGTCTGTCTGTCTGTCTGTCTGTCTGTCTGTCTGTCTGTCTGTCTGTCTGTCTGTCTGTCTGTCTGTCTGTCTGTCTGTCTGTCTGTCTGTCTGTCTGTCTGTCTGTCTGTCTGTCTGTCTGTCTGTCTGTCTGTCTGTCTGTCTGTCTGTCTGTCTGTCTGTCTGTCTGTCTGTCTGTCTGTCTGTCTGTCTGTCTGTCTGTCTGTCTGTCTGTCTGTCTGTCTGTCTGTCTGTCTGTCTGTCTGTCTGTCTGTCTGTCTGTCTGTCTGTCTGTCTGTCTGTCTGTCTGTCTGTCTGTCTGTCTGTCTGTCTGTCTGTCTGTCTGTCTGTCTGTCTGTCTGTCTGTCTGTCTGTCTGTCTGTCTGTCTGTCTGTCTGTCTGTCTGTCTGTCTGTCTGTCTGTCTGTCTGTCTGTCTGTCTGTCTGTCTGTCTGTCTGTCTGTCTGTCTGTCTGTCTGTCTGTCTGTCTGTCTGTCTGTCTGTCTGTCTGTCTGTCTGTCTGTCTGTCTGTCTGTCTGTCTGTCTGTCTGTCTGTCTGTCTGTCTGTCTGTCTGTCTGTCTGTCTGTCTGTCTGTCTGTCTGTCTGTCTGTCTGTCTGTCTGTCTGTCTGTCTGTCTGTCTGTCTGTCTGTCTGTCTGTCTGTCTGTCTGTCTGTCTGTCTGTCTGTCTGTCTGTCTGTCTGTCTGTCTGTCTGTCTGTCTGTCTGTCTGTCTGTCTGTCTGTCTGTCTGTCTGTCTGTCTGTCTGTCTGTCTGTCTGTCTGTCTGTCTGTCTGTCTGTCTGTCTGTCTGTCTGTCTGTCTGTCTGTCTGTCTGTCTGTCTGTCTGTCTGTCTGTCTGTCTGTCTGTCTGTCTGTCTGTCTGTCTGTCTGTCTGTCTGTCTGTCTGTCTGTCTGTCTGTCTGTCTGTCTGTCTGTCTGTCTGTCTGTCTGTCTGTCTGTCTGTCTGTCTGTCTGTCTGTCTGTCTGTCTGTCTGTCTGTCTGTCTGTCTGTCTGTCTGTCTGTCTGTCTGTCTGTCTGTCTGTCTGTCTGTCTGTCTGTCTGTCTGTCTGTCTGTCTGTCTGTCTGTCTGTCTGTCTGTCTGTCTGTCTGTCTGTCTGTCTGTCTGTCTGTCTGTCTGTCTGTCTGTCTGTCTGTCTGTCTGTCTGTCTGTCTGTCTGTCTGTCTGTCTGTCTGTCTGTCTGTCTGTCTGTCTGTCTGTCTGTCTGTCTGTCTGTCTGTCTGTCTGTCTGTCTGTCTGTCTGTCTGTCTGTCTGTCTGTCTGTCTGTCTGTCTGTCTGTCTGTCTGTCTGTCTGTCTGTCTGTCTGTCTGTCTGTCTGTCTGTCTGTCTGTCTGTCTGTCTGTCTGTCTGTCTGTCTGTCTGTCTGTCTGTCTGTCTGTCTGTCTGTCTGTCTGTCTGTCTGTCTGTCTGTCTGTCTGTCTGTCTGTCTGTCTGTCTGTCTGTCTGTCTGTCTGTCTGTCTGTCTGTCTGTCTGTCTGTCTGTCTGTCTGTCTGTCTGTCTGTCTGTCTGTCTGTCTGTCTGTCTGTCTGTCTGTCTGTCTGTCTGTCTGTCTGTCTGTCTGTCTGTCTGTCTGTCTGTCTGTCTGTCTGTCTGTCTGTCTGTCTGTCTGTCTGTCTGTCTGTCTGTCTGTCTGTCTGTCTGTCTGTCTGTCTGTCTGTCTGTCTGTCTGTCTGTCTGTCTGTCTGTCTGTCTGTCTGTCTGTCTGTCTGTCTGTCTGTCTGTCTGTCTGTCTGTCTGTCTGTCTGTCTGTCTGTCTGTCTGTCTGTCTGTCTGTCTGTCTGTCTGTCTGTCTGTCTGTCTGTCTGTCTGTCTGTCTGTCTGTCTGTCTGTCTGTCTGTCTGTCTGTCTGTCTGTCTGTCTGTCTGTCTGTCTGTCTGTCTGTCTGTCTGTCTGTCTGTCTGTCTGTCTGTCTGTCTGTCTGTCTGTCTGTCTGTCTGTCTGTCTGTCTGTCTGTCTGTCTGTCTGTCTGTCTGTCTGTCTGTCTGTCTGTCTGTCTGTCTGTCTGTCTGTCTGTCTGTCTGTCTGTCTGTCTGTCTGTCTGTCTGTCTGTCTGTCTGTCTGTCTGTCTGTCTGTCTGTCTGTCTGTCTGTCTGTCTGTCTGTCTGTCTGTCTGTCTGTCTGTCTGTCTGTCTGTCTGTCTGTCTGTCTGTCTGTCTGTCTGTCTGTCTGTCTGTCTGTCTGTCTGTCTGTCTGTCTGTCTGTCTGTCTGTCTGTCTGTCTGTCTGTCTGTCTGTCTGTCTGTCTGTCTGTCTGTCTGTCTGTCTGTCTGTCTGTCTGTCTGTCTGTCTGTCTGTCTGTCTGTCTGTCTGTCTGTCTGTCTGTCTGTCTGTCTGTCTGTCTGTCTGTCTGTCTGTCTGTCTGTCTGTCTGTCTGTCTGTCTGTCTGTCTGTCTGTCTGTCTGTCTGTCTGTCTGTCTGTCTGTCTGTCTGTCTGTCTGTCTGTCTGTCTGTCTGTCTGTCTGTCTGTCTGTCTGTCTGTCTGTCTGTCTGTCTGTCTGTCTGTCTGTCTGTCTGTCTGTCTGTCTGTCTGTCTGTCTGTCTGTCTGTCTGTCTGTCTGTCTGTCTGTCTGTCTGTCTGTCTGTCTGTCTGTCTGTCTGTCTGTCTGTCTGTCTGTCTGTCTGTCTGTCTGTCTGTCTGTCTGTCTGTCTGTCTGTCTGTCTGTCTGTCTGTCTGTCTGTCTGTCTGTCTGTCTGTCTGTCTGTCTGTCTGTCTGTCTGTCTGTCTGTCTGTCTGTCTGTCTGTCTGTCTGTCTGTCTGTCTGTCTGTCTGTCTGTCTGTCTGTCTGTCTGTCTGTCTGTCTGTCTGTCTGTCTGTCTGTCTGTCTGTCTGTCTGTCTGTCTGTCTGTCTGTCTGTCTGTCTGTCTGTCTGTCTGTCTGTCTGTCTGTCTGTCTGTCTGTCTGTCTGTCTGTCTGTCTGTCTGTCTGTCTGTCTGTCTGTCTGTCTGTCTGTCTGTCTGTCTGTCTGTCTGTCTGTCTGTCTGTCTGTCTGTCTGTCTGTCTGTCTGTCTGTCTGTCTGTCTGTCTGTCTGTCTGTCTGTCTGTCTGTCTGTCTGTCTGTCTGTCTGTCTGTCTGTCTGTCTGTCTGTCTGTCTGTCTGTCTGTCTGTCTGTCTGTCTGTCTGTCTGTCTGTCTGTCTGTCTGTCTGTCTGTCTGTCTGTCTGTCTGTCTGTCTGTCTGTCTGTCTGTCTGTCTGTCTGTCTGTCTGTCTGTCTGTCTGTCTGTCTGTCTGTCTGTCTGTCTGTCTGTCTGTCTGTCTGTCTGTCTGTCTGTCTGTCTGTCTGTCTGTCTGTCTGTCTGTCTGTCTGTCTGTCTGTCTGTCTGTCTGTCTGTCTGTCTGTCTGTCTGTCTGTCTGTCTGTCTGTCTGTCTGTCTGTCTGTCTGTCTGTCTGTCTGTCTGTCTGTCTGTCTGTCTGTCTGTCTGTCTGTCTGTCTGTCTGTCTGTCTGTCTGTCTGTCTGTCTGTCTGTCTGTCTGTCTGTCTGTCTGTCTGTCTGTCTGTCTGTCTGTCTGTCTGTCTGTCTGTCTGTCTGTCTGTCTGTCTGTCTGTCTGTCTGTCTGTCTGTCTGTCTGTCTGTCTGTCTGTCTGTCTGTCTGTCTGTCTGTCTGTCTGTCTGTCTGTCTGTCTGTCTGTCTGTCTGTCTGTCTGTCTGTCTGTCTGTCTGTCTGTCTGTCTGTCTGTCTGTCTGTCTGTCTGTCTGTCTGTCTGTCTGTCTGTCTGTCTGTCTGTCTGTCTGTCTGTCTGTCTGTCTGTCTGTCTGTCTGTCTGTCTGTCTGTCTGTCTGTCTGTCTGTCTGTCTGTCTGTCTGTCTGTCTGTCTGTCTGTCTGTCTGTCTGTCTGTCTGTCTGTCTGTCTGTCTGTCTGTCTGTCTGTCTGTCTGTCTGTCTGTCTGTCTGTCTGTCTGTCTGTCTGTCTGTCTGTCTGTCTGTCTGTCTGTCTGTCTGTCTGTCTGTCTGTCTGTCTGTCTGTCTGTCTGTCTGTCTGTCTGTCTGTCTGTCTGTCTGTCTGTCTGTCTGTCTGTCTGTCTGTCTGTCTGTCTGTCTGTCTGTCTGTCTGTCTGTCTGTCTGTCTGTCTGTCTGTCTGTCTGTCTGTCTGTCTGTCTGTCTGTCTGTCTGTCTGTCTGTCTGTCTGTCTGTCTGTCTGTCTGTCTGTCTGTCTGTCTGTCTGTCTGTCTGTCTGTCTGTCTGTCTGTCTGTCTGTCTGTCTGTCTGTCTGTCTGTCTGTCTGTCTGTCTGTCTGTCTGTCTGTCTGTCTGTCTGTCTGTCTGTCTGTCTGTCTGTCTGTCTGTCTGTCTGTCTGTCTGTCTGTCTGTCTGTCTGTCTGTCTGTCTGTCTGTCTGTCTGTCTGTCTGTCTGTCTGTCTGTCTGTCTGTCTGTCTGTCTGTCTGTCTGTCTGTCTGTCTGTCTGTCTGTCTGTCTGTCTGTCTGTCTGTCTGTCTGTCTGTCTGTCTGTCTGTCTGTCTGTCTGTCTGTCTGTCTGTCTGTCTGTCTGTCTGTCTGTCTGTCTGTCTGTCTGTCTGTCTGTCTGTCTGTCTGTCTGTCTGTCTGTCTGTCTGTCTGTCTGTCTGTCTGTCTGTCTGTCTGTCTGTCTGTCTGTCTGTCTGTCTGTCTGTCTGTCTGTCTGTCTGTCTGTCTGTCTGTCTGTCTGTCTGTCTGTCTGTCTGTCTGTCTGTCTGTCTGTCTGTCTGTCTGTCTGTCTGTCTGTCTGTCTGTCTGTCTGTCTGTCTGTCTGTCTGTCTGTCTGTCTGTCTGTCTGTCTGTCTGTCTGTCTGTCTGTCTGTCTGTCTGTCTGTCTGTCTGTCTGTCTGTCTGTCTGTCTGTCTGTCTGTCTGTCTGTCTGTCTGTCTGTCTGTCTGTCTGTCTGTCTGTCTGTCTGTCTGTCTGTCTGTCTGTCTGTCTGTCTGTCTGTCTGTCTGTCTGTCTGTCTGTCTGTCTGTCTGTCTGTCTGTCTGTCTGTCTGTCTGTCTGTCTGTCTGTCTGTCTGTCTGTCTGTCTGTCTGTCTGTCTGTCTGTCTGTCTGTCTGTCTGTCTGTCTGTCTGTCTGTCTGTCTGTCTGTCTGTCTGTCTGTCTGTCTGTCTGTCTGTCTGTCTGTCTGTCTGTCTGTCTGTCTGTCTGTCTGTCTGTCTGTCTGTCTGTCTGTCTGTCTGTCTGTCTGTCTGTCTGTCTGTCTGTCTGTCTGTCTGTCTGTCTGTCTGTCTGTCTGTCTGTCTGTCTGTCTGTCTGTCTGTCTGTCTGTCTGTCTGTCTGTCTGTCTGTCTGTCTGTCTGTCTGTCTGTCTGTCTGTCTGTCTGTCTGTCTGTCTGTCTGTCTGTCTGTCTGTCTGTCTGTCTGTCTGTCTGTCTGTCTGTCTGTCTGTCTGTCTGTCTGTCTGTCTGTCTGTCTGTCTGTCTGTCTGTCTGTCTGTCTGTCTGTCTGTCTGTCTGTCTGTCTGTCTGTCTGTCTGTCTGTCTGTCTGTCTGTCTGTCTGTCTGTCTGTCTGTCTGTCTGTCTGTCTGTCTGTCTGTCTGTCTGTCTGTCTGTCTGTCTGTCTGTCTGTCTGTCTGTCTGTCTGTCTGTCTGTCTGTCTGTCTGTCTGTCTGTCTGTCTGTCTGTCTGTCTGTCTGTCTGTCTGTCTGTCTGTCTGTCTGTCTGTCTGTCTGTCTGTCTGTCTGTCTGTCTGTCTGTCTGTCTGTCTGTCTGTCTGTCTGTCTGTCTGTCTGTCTGTCTGTCTGTCTGTCTGTCTGTCTGTCTGTCTGTCTGTCTGTCTGTCTGTCTGTCTGTCTGTCTGTCTGTCTGTCTGTCTGTCTGTCTGTCTGTCTGTCTGTCTGTCTGTCTGTCTGTCTGTCTGTCTGTCTGTCTGTCTGTCTGTCTGTCTGTCTGTCTGTCTGTCTGTCTGTCTGTCTGTCTGTCTGTCTGTCTGTCTGTCTGTCTGTCTGTCTGTCTGTCTGTCTGTCTGTCTGTCTGTCTGTCTGTCTGTCTGTCTGTCTGTCTGTCTGTCTGTCTGTCTGTCTGTCTGTCTGTCTGTCTGTCTGTCTGTCTGTCTGTCTGTCTGTCTGTCTGTCTGTCTGTCTGTCTGTCTGTCTGTCTGTCTGTCTGTCTGTCTGTCTGTCTGTCTGTCTGTCTGTCTGTCTGTCTGTCTGTCTGTCTGTCTGTCTGTCTGTCTGTCTGTCTGTCTGTCTGTCTGTCTGTCTGTCTGTCTGTCTGTCTGTCTGTCTGTCTGTCTGTCTGTCTGTCTGTCTGTCTGTCTGTCTGTCTGTCTGTCTGTCTGTCTGTCTGTCTGTCTGTCTGTCTGTCTGTCTGTCTGTCTGTCTGTCTGTCTGTCTGTCTGTCTGTCTGTCTGTCTGTCTGTCTGTCTGTCTGTCTGTCTGTCTGTCTGTCTGTCTGTCTGTCTGTCTGTCTGTCTGTCTGTCTGTCTGTCTGTCTGTCTGTCTGTCTGTCTGTCTGTCTGTCTGTCTGTCTGTCTGTCTGTCTGTCTGTCTGTCTGTCTGTCTGTCTGTCTGTCTGTCTGTCTGTCTGTCTGTCTGTCTGTCTGTCTGTCTGTCTGTCTGTCTGTCTGTCTGTCTGTCTGTCTGTCTGTCTGTCTGTCTGTCTGTCTGTCTGTCTGTCTGTCTGTCTGTCTGTCTGTCTGTCTGTCTGTCTGTCTGTCTGTCTGTCTGTCTGTCTGTCTGTCTGTCTGTCTGTCTGTCTGTCTGTCTGTCTGTCTGTCTGTCTGTCTGTCTGTCTGTCTGTCTGTCTGTCTGTCTGTCTGTCTGTCTGTCTGTCTGTCTGTCTGTCTGTCTGTCTGTCTGTCTGTCTGTCTGTCTGTCTGTCTGTCTGTCTGTCTGTCTGTCTGTCTGTCTGTCTGTCTGTCTGTCTGTCTGTCTGTCTGTCTGTCTGTCTGTCTGTCTGTCTGTCTGTCTGTCTGTCTGTCTGTCTGTCTGTCTGTCTGTCTGTCTGTCTGTCTGTCTGTCTGTCTGTCTGTCTGTCTGTCTGTCTGTCTGTCTGTCTGTCTGTCTGTCTGTCTGTCTGTCTGTCTGTCTGTCTGTCTGTCTGTCTGTCTGTCTGTCTGTCTGTCTGTCTGTCTGTCTGTCTGTCTGTCTGTCTGTCTGTCTGTCTGTCTGTCTGTCTGTCTGTCTGTCTGTCTGTCTGTCTGTCTGTCTGTCTGTCTGTCTGTCTGTCTGTCTGTCTGTCTGTCTGTCTGTCTGTCTGTCTGTCTGTCTGTCTGTCTGTCTGTCTGTCTGTCTGTCTGTCTGTCTGTCTGTCTGTCTGTCTGTCTGTCTGTCTGTCTGTCTGTCTGTCTGTCTGTCTGTCTGTCTGTCTGTCTGTCTGTCTGTCTGTCTGTCTGTCTGTCTGTCTGTCTGTCTGTCTGTCTGTCTGTCTGTCTGTCTGTCTGTCTGTCTGTCTGTCTGTCTGTCTGTCTGTCTGTCTGTCTGTCTGTCTGTCTGTCTGTCTGTCTGTCTGTCTGTCTGTCTGTCTGTCTGTCTGTCTGTCTGTCTGTCTGTCTGTCTGTCTGTCTGTCTGTCTGTCTGTCTGTCTGTCTGTCTGTCTGTCTGTCTGTCTGTCTGTCTGTCTGTCTGTCTGTCTGTCTGTCTGTCTGTCTGTCTGTCTGTCTGTCTGTCTGTCTGTCTGTCTGTCTGTCTGTCTGTCTGTCTGTCTGTCTGTCTGTCTGTCTGTCTGTCTGTCTGTCTGTCTGTCTGTCTGTCTGTCTGTCTGTCTGTCTGTCTGTCTGTCTGTCTGTCTGTCTGTCTGTCTGTCTGTCTGTCTGTCTGTCTGTCTGTCTGTCTGTCTGTCTGTCTGTCTGTCTGTCTGTCTGTCTGTCTGTCTGTCTGTCTGTCTGTCTGTCTGTCTGTCTGTCTGTCTGTCTGTCTGTCTGTCTGTCTGTCTGTCTGTCTGTCTGTCTGTCTGTCTGTCTGTCTGTCTGTCTGTCTGTCTGTCTGTCTGTCTGTCTGTCTGTCTGTCTGTCTGTCTGTCTGTCTGTCTGTCTGTCTGTCTGTCTGTCTGTCTGTCTGTCTGTCTGTCTGTCTGTCTGTCTGTCTGTCTGTCTGTCTGTCTGTCTGTCTGTCTGTCTGTCTGTCTGTCTGTCTGTCTGATTTTAATTTATATTTAATTATTCTATATTTTATTGTTCTATATTTTATTATTCTATATTTTATTTTTCTATAGCATAAAAACCTTATTTGAATTTAACCAACTCGGTCCATCCGTTTAAAAGTGGGCGTAGAAATGCAAAATTGTTTAATTTACGGAAATCTTAGTTGGACTATGACGAACATTAAAAACAAAATTAGACAAATTGATCCAGCCATTCCATGATTGAAAATATATATATCGGGAAAAGTGAGCGTAAAAATAGGCGTGGACAATTGTTCTTTCCTTAAAAATCGTTTGCGGACTATAACCAAATCGGGCTAGCCGTTATAGTTTTTTCGATACATAAAAAAAGTGAGGGTGGGAAATTTTACTATGCGTAAAAACCTTAGTTGAATTATGACGAACATTTTCAACAAAAATTAGCCAAAGTGGGCGTGTTCAATTTCTGATTTCGTAAAAACCAAAGTTGGAATGTGATGATAATTCATTTAAAAAAAATTTAGTCAAATCGGTCCAGCAATTCTCAGATTTTAGATAAATTGAAAAAGTGGGCGTAAAAGTAGGTGTGGTCGATTTTTCTTTCAGTAAAAACTTAAAATACTTTATTATGAACCTTAAAATAAAAAATTACCCTGATCGGTGCAGCCGTTTTCCGATTTTATATAAATCAAAAAAAGTGGGCGTAAAAGTGGGCGTGGTCAAATTTTCTTTACGTAAAAACCTAAGTTGGGCTATGACGAACATTTCAAAAAAAAAATCATCCAAATCGGTCCATCCGTTCTCAACTGATGCTGTTACCAACGAACGACAATTGATTTTTATTTATATAGATAAAATAAATTTAAAGTTGAACAAAAGTGTTTAAAATTAATTTCTACACTCAAAATAATTTTTTTTTTTTTTTTATTCTTTATTATTCTGATTATTGAATCTGCCCATTCTTGGCCTAACAATAAGTGTGTAAATCTTAAAAAAACTAACTTAAATACTAGTTACTCCCAAGGAGCCATTTTGAAGAACGGGCCTCTAAATTAAATGGGCGGTAAGTCTGCACGTTGCAGTCTGGTGTGCGTTTGGGTTCGGGTAAGGGCTCTCGCCAATGGGTTTGGGTGGTTGCTAAGCTTTTCCAAGTATTTCGTTCTGATGCCTATAAACTCTTCTCTTACTAACGGAATATTTAAGTCCTCGTGAATGTTGATATTCCTGACATACCACGGGGCTCCCGTAATGATCCTTAGAATTTTCGATTGTGCCCTCTGTATAAGCTCAATATTAGACATACTGGCTGTACCCCATAGTTGGATACCATAAGTCCATATTGGTTTTATAATACAATTATACAGGATGACCTTAGAGTCAAGGCTAAGTTTTGAATGCTTATTAATTAACCAATGTAACTGGCAGGCTTTCAGCTTCATATGAAGCCTCTTGGCTTCTAAATGTTTTCGCCATGTAAGACGTCTGTCTAAGTGAATACCAAGGTATGTAACACTCTCAGACTGTGGGATATTAACACCATTTAACGAGACAGGGGCACAAGACCCCATTCTAAGTGTAAACGTAACGTGCTTGCTCTTAAGTTCGTTAACTTTAATTCGCCAGTTTTTGAACCACGTCTCCACAGCTCTAAGGTGGTTGTTAAGTCTCAAGGAGGCAACATTAGGGTCTGAGTGAGTGCTTATCAAAGCTGTATCATCCGCAAATGTTGATGTAGTTATATGTTCAGATATCGGCAAGTCCGACGTAAATATCAGATAAAGAACGGGGCCGAGAACACTTCCTTGAGGAACACCTGCATTCATTTTATAATCAGAAGTTGTAGTTTCCTTATATTTTACCCTGAAGTAGCGATTAAGAAGGTAAGATTCTAGAAGTTTGTGTGTAACAATTGGTAGGTGATATTTTATTTTATATAAAAGACCCTCGTGCCATACTTTATCAAATGCCTGAGCGACATCCAGAAAAACGGCAGAGCAGTATTTTTTTTCTTCAAAGGCTTTCCTTATCTCGCAAGTTATGCGGTTCACTTGCTATATTGTTCCATGCCTTTCACGTAAGCCGAACTGATGAGCTGGAATGCTATTTGTGTTTTCCATAATAGGAAGAATCTTTTGAAGAAAAACCTTTTCAAATAGTTTTGATAGGCACGGAAGTAAACTTATAGGCCTGTATGACGAAGTTAGTGTTAAATCTTTTCCAGGCTTGGGAATCATCTTGATTTGAGAAATTTTCCACATGTCCGGGAAGTAACCTTTTTGCAAGATCGCATTAAATATTTTAGTCAGAACTTCAACCGCTATAAATGGTAGGTTTTTTATCATGTTTGGTGTGACCAAGTCATACCCAGGCGCTTTTTTTGGACTTAGCTGCGTTCGAATAATTTCATCAACGTCTTGGGCGTTAAATAGTATATTACCTGAGTTGTGATCCATATGCACAGGCAGATCCGGAAGTGTAAAATTATTCTCTGCCAAGTTTGGCTCAAAGACAGTCCTCAAATGTTCCGCAAATGAGTATGCTTTCTCCTCTTCACTGCGTGCCCAATTGCCACATTGCTTTCTCAGCGGTGGTTCGCCCTCTACCGGTGGTTTAATTTTAGTAGCTTTCCAAAGTGAATAGGTTGTAAGGTTGTAAGTGGCTGCTGACGTTTTACGTCAACACACGTAGACTCTGAGGTCCATTGTGATACCACGGGAATAGTTCGCTGAACTTTTATGCGATAAACTTTCCACATACACGCTATTAATGCGATCCTCTTCCAAATGAAGGGCTTTTCTAAGGTTTCTCGTAGCTTCAGACAGCCTCTGCTTCGCAGCAGGGGATCGACTGTTTTGCCATTCTCTTCTTAGCCTTCTTTTAATGGTTAGAAGTTGCTCGATTTCAGAGTTTGAAACATAAAAACTGCGATCTGAGGAAGCAACGGTTATGGGAGCCGAAGAGTGCTCTGCTGCTGATCTCAGAATGGACGTAAAGTCCTGGACACATTCACTTATATCCCCCTCACATTCCAAAGATGGACTAATGTGGATGTGGCTACTAATGTACTTTTTATATTTTAACCAATTCGTCTTTGACGAAGTGAGTCCACAGGGTGTCTTAACCGAAATTGGTTCATCGTAATATGTTAAAATTACTGGAGAATGGTCTGAATTGAGATCAAATGATGTTTCAGCAGATAACTTACTTCTGTCGATATGTTTCATTATTCCAAAATCGATAAGATCAGGAATTTTCCTTGGATCTGAAGGCCAATAAGTCGGCTGTCCAGACGATATAACGTCTAAATTATTCCATCGATCAATAAGAGCACAGTAAAGCTGTCTTCCCCTAGGGTTCGCTAGACGTGAACCCCAATAGGTGTGTTTCGCATTGTAGTCTCCACAAGCTAGGAAGCTATTACCAAGAGTTTTGAAAAAATTTTCAAATTGTATCTTAGATACTGAAAACCGCGGAGGACAGTAAACTGATGTCAGAGTAAGTCCTCCTCCTACACAATCAAGATGTATTGAGGTAGCTTGAAGGTAGATTGTAGAATAAATTTCCATAGCATGGTGCTTAATTCTACTTCTTATCAAAATACCTGTTCCCCCGTGAGCCTTACCGTCAGGGTGATTTTTTTTGTGAAATGTATAACCTGGAATCAGAAAATTATATCTGTTCGTGAGGTGGGTTTCCGATAACAATAACACATCAATGTTATTGTTGTGCAAAAAATTAGATATCTCAGCCTTATGCTGGTTTACGCCGTTTGCATTCCAAAAACATATTTTAAACAAACGCATTATTTTTTTGATATGAGAGCCTGCAAAGTTTTATTTTGCGCTTTTAGCTCCTCTATTGTACCTTGCATGGATGTCATAAAAGCATTCATTGTGCTCTGCATTGTAGACATGAAATTAGTCATTGACTGCATTAGGGTGAAAAACATTGATTCCACTCCTCCCATATTAGGGGGATTGCAGGGTTGCTGAGAGCCCGTTATTAACGCATTAGCGTATGTGTTACCAGCACTACCTAAAGAAGTATGTGCCTCAGATGAAACTGGAGAATGAGCCGCGGGTGGTACTGAGCTCTGATTTATCAAACTTAAAGGTGGCGCACTAGGTACGGCCAGTGGATTTGCCGTATTTTGCGATGCATTCCTTGGTTCAAACGATAATATTTGGCCCCTTGACTGTTGTTGTTTTTGCCTAAGTTTTAATCTAAGTTCCTTATAAATTGGGCAGCCCCGATATTTTGCAGAGTGGTTATTTCCGCAGTTGCTACATTTCTTTACACCTTCACCATTTTTAATTACGGTACACTCTGATGAAGAGTGTAAATCACCACATACAGGACAAACTGTGCTTAAGGTACAATAGGATCTTGTGTGTCCATACTCTTGACAGTTTGAGCATTGAATTGGACCACTTCTTTTAAGCGGTTCTTCTACTGAAACTCTACGATGAAGAAGGTATCGTTCCGAGTAGATGGGATGAATTTCATTCCTTTTTAGCCTTTTGGCTTCAGGCTCCAGCTCAACTCGAAACATTGGTTGAGGAACTTTTGCCCTGTTAAAAATATTAACTACAACTTTAACTTTATAGCTCTTTGCTTCAAGGGCCTCCTTAATATCATTAGGTTCTACACTGGATTCTATACCCTTAAACACCACAATTAACCCTTTGCTACTTTTCAACTGGTATGTATAATAGCTTCTGTTACTATTGTGCAAGAACTTGGTTATTTCCCTATAGTTCTTCTCAGTGTAGACCTGTACTTTCGTCTCGTGTATGTTAACCTTTCTAATTGGAACAATATGGAATGTGTTATTTCCAATTAGTTTTGTAAAATCAGACACCAATTGGTTGGAGCTACGCTCACGAAGGAATATTGGTGGAGGTTTAGCCTCTTTACGGGTACTACTCGGATTTTGTAAATCAGTATCTGGTTCATCCAGAACTGCAAAACGATTGTTATTTAAGGGATTAGTGTTATCATTATTATTGTTGCTATTATGAACTTTTTGTTTTTTTGTCTCACTATTATTATTTTTTTGTGGGCTACGGATTCTTTTGAATTTAAAGTAGCGGTCTATACCAGTCTGTATTGCCGCTTGTTTACTCGTTCCTGGCTTTTCAATTGTATTTGATGTACTTACATGTGTTTGTAACATACTTACAGTACTCTCATTAGACAAGATAAGAGAAGGAGAGTTTAAAATACCACCTATGTTGTTGTTGGGAGTATTATTCATTGCTGCATTATCGTTGAATATGCTTTTAGGTGTGGGTGATTGAATTTGACTCAAAGTTTTTAGTGTTGTATTGTTTTCAATAGTGTTTATTTCTGTTTCAGAATTTGGCGGGTTAGTTTTTTTGTCACTTAAGAGTAAGGCTGGTGAGCATGATCGAGCTCTTTCTATTGGTTTTGCTGTTAAAAAATTTTTATTATATTGCGGATTATAAATGTTTTTATTTTGTGCACTGCTCTCTTCATAAAATGAGATGTAGGAATTTCTTCCATTTAAACTGAGCCTTGACTCATTTATTTTCGTGTTAGAATCACTCATGCACTTTTTGCGAAAATTTAAAACAAAACAAAGAACAAGCCTTTGTAGTGTTGGATATTTTTTTTTTTTCCTTTTTTTAATTTATAATTTTAAAATATTTTTTGCCACTGTATTTAAATAAGAAAAGTATTTCTTTTAACACTGTTTAAGTTAATAATTAAAAGCGTCTATTCGCTGATATTTTTTAAAATTTATTTAATGCACTTTCACTGAAATTTATTAAATTCACGGAGCGAGTTAAAAATTAATGCGTCTGTCTCTCACGACGGTTTTTCTGTAATTTAACAGAGTTATTATTTCAAAATAATAACTCTGTTAAATTACAGAAAAACTCTGCAAATTTAACAGAGTCACCATACTTTTCCAGCTGACTACATTTCTTGGTAATTTTACTAAAAAACTCTGTAAAATGATTTTGACAGAAAAAAACTGTTAATTTACAGAGTTTAAAGTATAATATTGGTTAAAAATGAAAGCTTTTTGACAGATAAGACTCCGTAATTTTACTTTAAAACTCTGTATGATGATTTGGACAAAAAAAATTGTTAATTTACAGAGTTTCTAGTAAAATATTGGTTAAATAATCCACCATTTAGCAAATAAAACTATGTAAATTTACATATATTTGTAAAATGAATTTGATGCAAAAAAAAAATTACAGAAAAAACTCTGTAAATTTACAGAGTTTAGTTAAATGCATGTTATTTTGTAAAATTTTTATAAGATTTCTAAAAAGATTTTTTTGATAACTTTTTTTGCTACTTATTCAACTACTTTTTGCTACTTTTTCAAATTTTTGATGTTTGGTAACAAAAACTACTCAAAACAGAAAACTTTTTTGGTTATAAAAAAAATACGAAGAATTTTGCTTAAATCTGTATTTTAGCAGAAAACTCTGTTAATTATCTGTAAAATTAAGATTACAAAGTAAAAAGTAATATAACAGAGGAAACTTTGTTTTTTTGTCACAACAAAATACAAAGTATTTTCTTTAAATCTGTATTTTGACAGAAAACTCTGTCAAATATCTGTTGAATTGAGATTACAGTCATTTTACAGAGTATTTTACAGAGTTATTATTTTGAGTGTAGATATTTATTTATAAAATAGTTCTTCATTTAACAAAAACTGAACGAAAATATTTTAAAGTCAAAAATTAATAAAAATAAAAGATCAAAAACTATATGATTCAAAAATAAATCAAAATGTTAAGTAAAACATATGGCAGGGTTACCATCATATTGACATATATAAGTGTTTACTTTTTATAAACTAATGTTTTTAATATTAATTTCTAGGTCAAATTAACGCTGGCGAAAGGGTGGGGACTATCTATAGTAACTCGATCACCTTGTGAAGAATTGGCATATATATGCTTTGAAGACATTGCGCTTGATATTATATTGTTACCTTTTACAAAATCACTTGATTTTAAAGTTGGACACCTACAAATAGACAACCAGCTACTAGAGACCCAATGCCCAATAATGTTGTATACATCGAAGCTAAACACAGAAGATTCTCCAAAAGAAGCATTAATGTTGAAAGTCAAATTACTACCAAGTCCAAACCAAAACGCTGTTATATTTGAACACATTTCGTTTGATCTAAAGCCTTGTATAGTGCTTTTAGAAGAACGTCTTATTCTAAAGACGGCTTTGTTTTTGGGGTATGGTCAACATTTACAACAGCAGCGCCAACAAAAAGATAGCGAAATATATCGAATTGATGACTATCCTTTTTCTAAGAATGCAAAGAGGTTTTATTTTGAAAATTTTTCAATCGGATCAACACAGGTATTGTTTTATTATAACAAAAAATATTTTATTTTGATTGATACACCAAAAATATGCAGGGGTTCTCATATGAAAATTCGGGTTGGTTGGAGTCCATAGAGTACTGATATACTTATAGTTTTTCTAGATCACTTCGTTAAGTACGGGTTTTATTGGCAAATGTGTTGAAAAAGGCAATTCTTAAATTACAATTTTAAAAAATTATTACTTTGTTAGTTTGCAACCGATTTATGGATTTTTTTGACAGGTATAAGTCTTACCTTTTAAACAAACCAAAAATATTAAAAATCGATAAAAAAATTGGCTAAGCTACGAACGTTTAAGTAAAAAACAAGTGAGAGTGTTAAATTCGGCTGTGCTGAATCTATTATACCCTCCAACATATAAAAAAATTTAAAAAAAAATTTTGACACGGGCGTTGTTTTAAGGGGGGGCAAGGTAGGGGGAGGTGAGCTGGGGTGACTCCTTGGCCCTCACGGTATATGTTTACAAGTTCATTTTTGTCTGCCTTGTGCACTTAAGTATTATAGTTTTATAATTATTTAAGTTATTTTTTATCCACGCCCTTAAAAGAGGGGCGGGGCAAAAAAAGAGACATTTTTTAATCCCCTGGGTCCAAACTCAGGACTATAAACTTCTACGAACATAAAAATGTCTCATTTGGTTCACAAAAATACAATAAAACGTCAAAAAAATTAGCATTTTTAAGAGTTTGGTTTAGTTCTTCAAGGGGGAACTTTTTTCCCCCTGGTCCGATTTGGCCCATTTCCGAACTTAACCTGCCTAGGGCCATGAGACATATTTATGCCAAATTTGAGGGGTCTAGCTCTTTTATTTTGGACTGCATCGTGTTAACTACAGACGGACGGACAGACAGACGGGCGGACGGACGGACATCGCTAGAATGTCTTAGAATCGATCACTGATCAATAATATATATACTTTATGGGGTCCCCGATCGATATTTCGATGCGTTACATACGGAATGACAAAGTGAGTATACCCCCATACTGTAGTTGGAGGGTATAAAAATTGTCATATTCTTTACACTCTTAGTTGAAAGTGCATCATTAAATATTTTTTTTTTTAAAAAGTACGGTAAACTAGCTTTCCAAAACACCAAGAAACGTAACAATCGGTTAAAAAATTAATGAGTTATGATAAGTTTTGTGATAGGACATTTTTGATTTTTTCAGAAATGCTTGTAATTTAAGCATTATTCATAAATATTATTGTTAGTAGTAATTTTATGTGCCTATGCATTTAAACTAGAGATGGAAACATAGTAAGATTTGTGCGTGATTCACACATGATCACGGGTGAGTGTGATTGAAAATCAATTTTACTCACGTGGTTGTGAGTGAGTGAAATATAAAAAATGGGCGTGTCAGTTACTTCCAAATCCCATTTATAATTTTTTTGGTTTTGTTTGAAAAATATGAGTGTACCCAGGCAGAAACTGCCAACCGTTCCAAAGAAAAAGTCTCGGCAAAGCACTTTATTTTTTGTGTAGAAGGTAGTATGAATTCGAAAAAGTGCTTTGCAAGCGCTTTGCCAATGTTTTTCTATTTAAATCCGTTCAAAGTATAAATTTTTTTTTTAAATTTATTAATTTTCGTAACAATTGGAATATTTTTTATTTCCTTGATAGTTCTCCTGATATGTCACTTAGACACAATGGCCTACAATATTGCAAACTTAACACCTTTTATATAAAAACACCTGTTTCTTTCGTGAGGAAGTGTCTTAAACTCCGGATACATCACATGTGAAATGTCACTGGGCCTATCCCTTTGGAACACTACACTCAAAAAAATACGTTAGTAAAAAAGTTTGTAAAATTGTTTGTATCCCAACTTTACAACTTTTTTACTAAATTGTACTAAAAAAATATTTTTTTGTAATGAGTTTTAGTAAACTCGCGTTACAAACTATTAATTTTTTACTGATTTTTTAATAATTTTTTCAGTTGATTTTTTAAAAATTTGGTATTAACTTTTCGGTTTTCTTTTGTAGAAAAGTAATGCACTAATGAAATACAAAAAGAAAATGTTATTAAAATATTTGGAAATTAAAAACAGCATTTAAAAAAAATATACAGTTAGTTATTTTTTTATTTTAATGGTAAAACTGCGCTTTGATGAGTATGAATATGTTTATTATTTTCAATATTGAATTACACTAATTTGTCTGCTTCATTGTAACTACTTTGTTTTCTTTCAAATAAAAAAATATATAAAAAAGGGAACAAAATGCAGTAAAGAGAAGATATTCAAAATTCAAAAAAAAACACCGACCTTTTTCAATTCTTTTTTATTTCTTCTCCACTTGCGGTCCTTTTTTGTTTTACGCTATCTGCGATTTTTTTTTCTTGTGTACAGTGTACACTGTACACAAAGGTTTGATTTCTTAATACTCAAAATAGTATTGGTAATTGTGTGCACTGTTGCCAGATTTGACGATTTCTCTGCATTTTGACGATTTTTACTCCCCAAAATAGCAAAATGACGATTTGACGATTTTTGCTCAAAAAATGACGATTTTTAAAAATAACAAAAACTTGTCAATTTTGTCTACTTTTTAAAATATTTTTAATGAAACTTTAGTATTCAATGAATATTTTTTGCTTACTGTTAGTTAAAAAAAGTATCCGCCAATATTTCTGTACAAATAGGGATAAAGGAAACAAGTGAGAGTTACATTCCCCTTTTCCCTACAAAAGGTAAAAAAAATATAGGGGGCTTTTTTGGCGGAGGACACCTTTCTTTTCGTAATAAATGTAAACAAATTGATTTATTATGATATTTACGCAATTTTATCATTATTTTTGTATGCAAGTGTCGGACGGAAAAGGGCGGACGGAAAAAAAATATTTTTTAATTAACTTGACCCAACTGCATGATCTTTTCTTTCATAAAAATATTTCATATGTTTAAGAAGGGGAACAAAGAATATAAAGAGGAAATTTCGGAGGTAGGTTCAGTTTTACTAAAGTGAACTTTGTTCTCCCTGGTTTGTTTTGTCAATTTTCAAACTGAACCATCCAATCGCCATAAGATATATTTCTGCCAAACTGCATGTATTTAGCTCTTTTGGTTTGGACTGCATCATGTCTTCAACAGACGGGCGGACATCGCTTGAATGAGTCTTTAATCAATGATAAATATACCCCTTTTATTTTGACGATTTTTTTACGATTTCTGCAAATGGTATGACGATTTTGACGATTTTTTTTATAAAAATCGTACATTTTTGACGATTTTGTACCCAACAATTCTGGCAACCCTGATTGTGTGTACTTTTCTTCATGCCTTTCTTTCTATTATTCAGTTGAAAAATAGCATTTGAAATGACAACGTTGCGGAGCGGAAGAAATAAAATAATGTACAAACAACAAAATATTAAAACACAAAATACAGGTAACCAAATTTAAAAGTATTTTTTGTTTAAAATTAACTCTTTTTTAGGACAATAAATAAAACAAAATAGAAAATGATGAAAGCAGGTAACGACTGTATATTTATGTGTTCCATTTAAATAATATCAATATAATGTATTTTTTATTCTAGAACACCAATTTATTCAACATGTCAATTTATTCAACACAATTTTCAAAACATTAATTTTATGTGGTATGTAATTTATATTTTGTGTTAAAAAAAATGTATTTAATATTTTCTCTTACATATTTCAGATCAAAAATTCAAACAAAATCTGACTTGCATTGAAATAGTAATGGCGACAACAAGCGCAATACGCAGTTTACATATAGTAAAAAAAAGACCAAAAATTCAAAATACACAATTTACAATTTTTTTACAAAAAAATTTTGTAATACTAATTTTTTTAGTTTTTTTTAAGATTACTAATTTTTGAAAACCAAAGTTTGTAATGGTAACTGAAAAAGTTATCGGGCACAAATTGAAAACTTTATTAGTAATGGTAACAGACTTTTTTGTAAGGAATACTAAAAAATTTTTATGAGTGTACCCGATTCGGTTCAATTCACAATTTTTTTTTTGGGACTTTTCCTAGAAGCATTTTTAATAAATTTTTTATTCCAAAACGCAAAGAAAACTCAAACAAATTTTTTCCGGGACTTAGAAAATATTTCAAAGTTTGTCCAAAATTTTTTTATTCTAATAAACTAGTCAATAAATTTTTTATCCTAATTTAATAAATTTCTTTATGCAAATAAACACCAAAATGTTGTGTCTTACGGACTTATACAATTTTGATACGTCCAATTTTTTTGTTCTAAAAATGCGCTTTCAAAGCGCTTTAAAATAGCAACGGCATACCGTTTACCGTGGTTATCATTTTGGACGCTGGGGGAGTACTTAACTGTGATGTTTTCCCAGCACACAAGCGACCATAAAAGTTACTTTGCCAGCGCTTTCCCGTTCGTATTTTTCTGCCTGGGTAACTTCTTAAACAAAAAAATATTGAGAATCGGTTGAAAATAGGCTAAGGAGACAAACATTTGCAAACATTTTTGACACGAAATTGTTAAAATTGTATGATTATTTGATGGAAATTTTACCTACTTATAAATATACAAATGTATATCTTTGAATGAATATTTTGTGTTTTCCCCACATATTTCATACGATTTTGTTTAAATTATCGGATTTTTATTGAAAACCTGACCTGTATCAGTCAATCTATAATATTTGTTTTCATTAACTATGAAACAGGTGTTTACTTTAGGGAAATCCCTTGGATCGGGTAAAATATTTTTTTATAAATAGCGATATTATATAAATATTTTACCTCAAATCAGGTAAAATATTTTTTTGAAGTAGCGATATTTTTAACCTAATTTTTTTAAATCCCAATATTATCTCGAAAATTCATTCATAAATCTAAGGTTGCCGAAATAAGACATCTATACCACAGACTAAATACAGACTCGACAGTAGAGTTTTATAAGAAAAAATGGGGAAAAACTAAGCGATTTTAGGAGAAAACACAGCGGTTTTTAGTTCGTTTTACGCTAACATGGCAACACTTTCTACGACTTAGGAGTGAGTGAAACAACAAAACCCGATCTGGCATCCATTATTCTTATGGCGCGTTATATCAGTTTTCTCTTTCTAACCTAATTCGTAGAAAAATTTGAAAATATTAACCATATGGTTAAAGAATACTTTTTTTGACACCTGTCACTTATGTCGAGTCTGTATTAGTCTGTGTCTATACTTCTATACTTACTTATCTATCTTCTATATGGGCTATTTCACGTCAACGGGAGACCCCCCCGCCCCCAAAATTCTATTGGTCGTAGAGAGTTGTATTATGGCTTAAAATTTAGCCAATGATCTCTACTTTTGAAAGCTGAGTGGCGGAAGTTGAACCCAATGGTATGTGAGCCAATATGGCGGCGCGAATCGGGATACCCCGATCGGGATATGCTGAAAACTAATGAAGGAGTTATCGGATTTTTCTGAAATTTGTTATCAGGGGGTTTATTGGGACGCTTATTTCAAATTTTCATTCAGATTTCAAAAATTCAAAATGGCGGATCCAATATGGGGAATGATTTTTTCGAGGTTTTCGCGTTCAAATAAAACTCGGTTTCCGGGTGTATTATGGGTCACTAAACACGATTCTGAATTTAGATTTCCAAAATTCAAAATGGCGGATCCAATATGGCGTTTTTTATTTGTTTTTAATTTCGATTTTCTTGAAACTTGGTATCCGGGGGCTATTTGGGACCCTGATTTCGAATTTTTATTCAGATTTTAAAAATTCAAAATGGCGGACTCAATATAGCGATGTTTTTTTTTTAAGTTGTCGCATTCAAATAAAACTCGGTTCCCGGGTGTATTAGGGGTCACTAAACACGATTCTGAATTTTGATTTCCAAAATTCAAAATGGCGGATCCAATATGACGTTTTTTTTTTTTTTTTTTTAATTTCGATTTCCTTAAAACTTGTTATCCGGGGGTTATTTGGGACGCTTATTCCAAATTTTTATTCAGATTTTAAAAATTCAAAATGGCGGAACCAATATGGCAGATAATTTTTTCTTTTAATTGTCGCATTTAAGTTAAACTCGATACCCGGGAGAATTATGAGTCACTTAGTACGATTCTGACATCAGGTTTTCAAAATTCAAAATGGCGGATCCAACATGGCTCTTATATTTTTTTTAATAACGATTTTTAAATCTGATGTCAGATTCGTACTAAGTGACTCATAAATTTAAAAAATTTATGAGTCACTTATTTAAATTTAAAAAAAAAAATCATCTGCCATATTGGTTCCGCCATTTGAATTTTTGAAATCTGAATAAAAATTTGAAATAAGCGTCCCAAATAACCCCCGGATAACAAGTTTTAAGGAAATCGAAATTAAAAAAAAAAAAAACGTCATATTGGATCCGCCATTTTGAATTTTGGAAATCAAAATTCAGAATCGTGTTTAGTGACCTCTAATACACCCGGGAAAAAACCAACCGCCATATTGAGTCCGCCATTTTGAATTTTTAAAATCTGAATAAAAATTCGAAATCAGCTTCCCAAATAGCCCCCGGATACCAAGTTTCAAGAAAATCGAAATTAAAAACAAATAAAAAAAACGCCATATTAGATCCGCCATTTTGAATTTTGGAAATCTAAATTCAGAATCGTGTTTAGTGACCCATAATACATCCGGAAACCGAGTTTTATTCGAACGCGAAAACCTCGAAAAAATCATCCGCCATTTTGAATTTTTGAAATCTGAATGAAAATTTGAAATAAGCGTCCCAATAAACCTCCTGATAACAAATTTCAGAAAAATCCGATAACTCCTTCATTAGTTTTCAGCATATCCCGATCGGGGTATCCCGATTCGCGCCGCCATATTGGCTCACATACCATTGGGTTCAACTTCCGCCACTCAGCTTTCAAAAGTAATTTTTAAGCCATAATACAACTCTCTACGACCAATAGAATTTTGGGGGCGGGGGGTCTCCCGTTGACGTGAAATAGCCCATATATATAATTTCCCTATTTGTGTATTCCTCTTTTTTTGTCTATCCAGAGCTTTTTGAAGCCCACTGATGAGCTAAAATTACCCCTTTATATGGCAGTTAGAGGGTTAAAATGTTCTGAGAAAAGAACCGCCATAAAATTGCACTGCAGACATCAAATCATATTTTGAAGCTCAGATGTGTTTTTATTATAGTATTTTTGACGTTTTCCAAACGCCTTCGATAAAAAAAATGAAAACTTCAGTGGGCTATAAAAAAGAAATCCGAACTGACTTTGCAAAACCCTTTGGTGATTTTGTCCATTTGATGGTCTACTTTCATATGGCGTTGAAGCCATTGAGGCTCATTTTTCTTGTTGCACAGTGTTATAAAGAGGTAATGTTTGTATGTTTTTTTGTTTGTTTGTTTGTAGAAAGTAATCTCCGGAACTACTCATCCGATTTCAAAAAAGTTTTCAGCAATATTTAGAGTGTTCTTCCAGGACGGACATAGGCTGGGTTTCATCGACCACGCCCACTTCTACGCCCACCTTTTGACAAAAAAAGTAAAATTTAAAAACCTCAAAATCTCCAAAGCTACTAAACCGATTTAAAATTTTTTTTACCAATGCATATTTGGAATGTTCCTTCATGATAGACATGCTGGGTTCAATCGGCCACGCCCACTTCTACGCCCACTTTTTGCCAAAAAACGTAAAATTTAAAAATCTCCAAAACTACTAAACCAATTTAATTTTTTTTTTACCAATGCATACTTGGAATGGTCCTTCATGATAGACATGCTGGGTTCAATCGACCACGCCCACTTCTACGCCCACTTTTGGCAAAAAAACTTAAAATTTAAATATCTTTGAAACTACTCATGCGATTTAAAAAATGCTTTTACCAATATTTAAAGTGCTCCTCCAGGGTGGACATAGGCAAGGACTCATCGACCACGCCCAATTCTACGCCCACTTTTTGGCCAAGAAACCTAAAATTTCAAAGTCTCCAAAATTACTCATCCGATTTCCAAAATTTTTCCACCAATGCTTGGAATGGTTCTTCAGAGTGGAAATATGCTGAGTTTCATTGACCACGCCCATTTCTACGCCCACTTTTAACAAGAAAAACGTAACATTCCAATATCTCCGAAACTACTCATTCGATTGAAAAAAAAATTCTCCAATATTAAGAATGGTCCTTCAGGTTAGACATAGGCTACGGTTCATCGAAGTAAAATTTTAAAACATTCGAAACTTTTTATGAGGTTGCAAAAATGATTTCACCAATATTTAGAATTCTCCTTTAGAGTGAGTTAGGGTTGGTTTCATTGACCGCTCCCATTTTAAATATCAATTTGGGTCTAAAACTTAAAATTTAAAACTCCAAAACTACTCATCCGATTTAAAAAAAATTCTGAAAAATATTCTTTTTGGAAATTCCGATTTTAATGGAGCAAATAGGTGAAAAGTAGTAAACATTGTAAACTTTTCTATCTCCTGAAATATTGGAGATAAAAACTTGAAATATGGCATCCTCCAGCTCAAAACATCATTCTGAAAATGAACCTTCTCGAAATTTAGACTTTAATGGGGTTATAAGGGTAAATTATTGTACTGTGGTACTTTTACTATTCCCTGAAACCTTCCAGCAGAGTTACCAATGAAGAGAAGGACATAAATATTTTTAAATTAAAATTTTTGGGTATTTTTAGGATATGGTACTTTTTATATCAATTGGGATAACAACTCTAATTTTTTTTTTATTTCTTTAACACATGTTATACAGAAAGGATTGAAGCCTACATGGAACGAAATCAATTGGAATTCTATGAATTAGTATGAATAGAACAGGGAACGAAATGGAATAGAACGGAGAACGAAATGAAACGATACGGGGAATGATATGATTTCAATAATTACGATATAAGGGCTCGCAAATTTTTAAGAAAATTGTTCCGGGATAAACGGGCGGGTTGTTTTAATTTTATTGTTTTATCAAAATAGTTTTTATGAAAGACTAACACGACCAAAATTTAATAAAATAAAGATTCTGCAGGGGAGAATTTTAGAAATGGGGAATTTAATCCTGATCCTTCCTTAATACTTTATTTAATAATACCGGTGACAAAGTTCCGGGCGGGCCTGCTAGTAATCTATATATATAATTTCCCTATTTGTGTTTTCCTCTTTTTTTGTCTATCCAGAGCTTTTTGAAGCCCACTGATGAGCTACAAAGCTGAAAATTGGCATGCATATAGTAAAACACCTGGGGCAGATCCTAACGTAGCCGGATTTTCGATTTTTTGCCTGTGGGCGGAGAAATAAGCGAAAAAGCATATAGTCTTATCGATGAAGCATATCCTGAAGTAGTCGAATTTTAAATTTTTGGACTGTGGGCGGAGAATTGAAAGGAAAATTGAGATTATTAACATTTTAACTTATTTTGAAGCCCCCAAAGGAAGCGGAAAATGGACAGCGTATAGTGCTAACGATGTTGTATATCCTGAAGTAATCGGATTTTAAATTTCTCGACTGTGGACGGAGAATTAAAAGATGAAAGAGCGTGAAAATATTGGGTTTTTTAATATTTCAACTAATTTAAAGACCCCGAATGACTTAGGAAGATGAAAATTGGCATGTATATAGTAGGTTTCATTGGGAAGATCAACACGAACCTGGATTTTTGATATCCAGTGTATGGGTGGAGAATAAGAAAGGCAAAGGGGCGTGGTAAATTTATTTCCATCTATTTTCTGTAAATATAATTTTTTTTGTGTTTTTCTTATTTTTTGTGTATCCAGCGCTTTTTGAATTTCATTAATGGACTTATAAGCTTAAAATTGGCATGTATATAGTAAAACACCAGGGACAGATTCTTACGACGTCGGATTTTTTACCTGTGGGCGGCGAATTACGAGAAAATGGGGACTTGACAAAAAATTTTTTTTTGTAACATTTTAGAGTATTTTTAAGCTCCGCCCCTATGAATTAGGAAGCTGAAGTGCCTAACATGTAGTCCTAACTACAAAGCATATTCCAAAGAAGTCCGATTTAACATTTTTGGAATGTAGACGGAGAGTTGAGGGGAATAAGGGACAAGGCAATATTGTGTTATTTTTTTTTTAATTTAACTAACTTTAAAGCCCCAATGACCTACGCAGCCGAAAATTGGTCAGCATATTGTCCTGACACTGGACCATATCCTAAAGTAGTCAGACTTAAAATTTTTGGACTGTGGACGGAGAATTAAGTGGGAAACGGGCGTGAATACGATTATAGTACTAACGATGGAGCTTATTCTTAAGTAGTCAGATTTAAAAATATGGGCGTGGAAAAATTTTGTTTTCACATCTCTTAATTTTGAAGACACATTATGACCTTGAAAGATGAAAATTGGGATGCATTTGGTACGGACTATGGCAAAGATCAACACTGACCTGGATATCCAGTGAAAGGGCGGAGATACAAAAATAATCCGTTATGAATTTTGTTCAGTTTATATATATAATCTATAACGTAGCCGGATTTTCGGCCTCTAAGACAGGGAGAGTGGCGAAAGACGGCGAAATTTAGTTTTTAACAAGATTGGCAATCGAAACGAATAACGGTATCGATATCGGTATTGGTATCGTTTTTTTATTTATTTCGGTATCGGTATCGGTTACGGTATTTCAGTTGAATCGGTTACGGTATTATCGAAAAAATGCTAAAAAAAAATAAAAAAAAACGTATAAAAACTTTAACAAAATGTGTAAAAACAAGTAGTAAAGTTAAATTAGACTTGGACGAATCCATCAACACCCTCCACAATGGCCTTCTTAATTGATAGTTAATTTTCAACAAGTGAATTTAAGGTGAAACCAATCTGAAATCACTGTTTTCTTAATAACTTTTGAACCACTGTCACTGTTGCCAATTTGGTGTTTTTCCCGCTAAAAATAGCGTTTTTATTTTCCGTCTAGCGGGAAAAAAAGTGATTTAGCGGGCAGCGGGAAATCTAGCGATTTTCACCAGCCACACCTAACAATAAAAAAACTTGAAATTTTCCACACTTTTTAAATTTTTGGTATTATTAAAGAGCCGTTTAGACGAGCAGACTTGTAAAGCGACCAGTCAACAATTTTTGAATAAAAATCTTGTTTTTTTATTTCCCGGAAAAGCGGAATTCATTTTTAAATTTCTCGGGATCCCGGGAATTCCTGCACACAAAAAAAAATATAAAAAATTGTTTCCGTTTTGGGGATAAAACAACCTATAAAGTGGTTTTGGATAATTTACCTAATAGTGCGTTTACAGTGGTTTTCTAATCTAGCTTAAAGTAGATTGTGGCTCCAATCCAGTTTCAATCTATTAGATTGCCCATACAAATTTATTTTTTTCAATCTAGTAGCACAGACTAATACAGACTCGACAAAAGTGACAGATGTCAAAAAAGTATTCTTGAACCATATGGTTAATGTTTTCAAATTATTCTACGAATTAAGTTAGAAAGAGAAAGCTAATATATTGCGCCATTAGAAAAATGGATGCCAGATCGGTTTTTGTTGTTTCACTCACTCCTAAGTCGTAGAAAGTGTTGCCATGTTAGCGTAAAACGGACTAAAAACCGCTGTGTTTTCTCCTAAAATCGCTTAGTTTTTCCCCATTTTTTCTTATAAAACTCTACTGTCGAGTCTGTATTTAGTCTGTGCTAGTAGTTTATACTCTAATCGGCAAACGCAATCTGGTAAAGTTAGATACAACTCTGTATTTCTATTATTTTAATTTTCCAACACTGAAAAACACCGACACAAAGCCTGACGTTTTGATGACGCCACAAAGTATGTTAATGCCGCCGACATTGTTAATTGTATACACCGTCACTGTCCTTGTTAATCATACGGCGACTAATTACCGTCGCTGTCTTTTGACGCAGTCACACACATTTATTACCAACTTGTTATTTTAAATGCCAATCCTAATCTTCTCAAATGTAAAAAATGCCCATGTAAACGGTACAGATTACAAAGTAGATTAAAATCGCACTTTACTAGATTAGAATTCCAATGTAAACACACTATAAGTTCTTTAGAGCAAAAACTTTGGTAAGTTATCCAAAACCACTTTATTACAACCTATGTATTAAGCCAGAAACTGGCACAATTTTTTTATTTTTTTTTGTGTGCAAAAACTAAAAACCCAAAAATTTTGTCAAAAAAATATATTAAAACCTTATGAATGCGATTACACTATTTATAATGTTTATTAACACCATAAAAATCTTATACCCTACTAGCTTACCATCCCGGTACTTCGTTACCGGTTGTATTGAATACCGGATAATAGAAAGATCAGAATAACTCTATCGATTTAAAAAAAATTCCCCTACGTAGTCTTTGTTTTATTTACATGTGGACGATTAAGTTTTTCATAAAATAATATTTCAATGAATAATTTAAACAATAAAATGTGAATAACTTTGCTGGTACTTTATAATGTTAGTTCCGGTGAAAAAAGATATTGACAATATTCGAGCCCTTATATCAGGATTTTGGATTTTGAGTGAATTAATATTTCAGTGAGAAAAGAAATTAGAATAAAAATAAGTTTGAGTGAAAAAAACATATGGAGAGAAAAACATGGAATAAAAAAAAGTTAAGTACGAAAAATTTTTGTAAAAAGCATCATTCCATATTGTTCCCAGCTCTATTCCAGTTTGTTCCCGGTTCTACTCCATTTCATTTCCAATTCCATCTCCTTTCGTTTCATGTAAGTTTATTCATCTTCGTATAATATGCGTTAAAGAAATACAAATTTCTATTGTCTTATCTTATAGATATGAAAAGTATCAACTTACACCACTTTCACCAGGTACCCCTTTCTAGGGATTTTAGTTTAATAGTTAGATAGGTAAAAATAACCATTTGCGTTTTCCCATTAAAATTAAATTATCCAAAAACCATATGCCACCTTTTCCCCTTAAAATTACATTTTCCTAAAAATGTTTTTTTTTTGTGCTAGGTGATCCTATATTTAAAATATCAAGTTTCTGAACCATTATTTCAAGAATATAAGAATAACCAAATTTACTCTTTTTATCCCTTTTACGATCGGTCGCGACTCTTAGAAACAGAATTTCCAAAAAGAACTTTTTCAAAATACTTGTTCACTAAACGATCAAGCATTCAAAATTTCAATGCCTAGGATCACTACTTCATGAAATATCAATAGTATCAAACACACCTTTTTACACCTCTAGAAACGGATTTTTTGTAAATTACTTTAGCGGAATGTTTTTTTTCATCGAACGACCCTACATTTCAAAATTCAAGCTTCTAAGGTCATTATTATAGGAACAAAAAATAAGTACCAAAAGTACACTTTCTAACCCCCGTTAGAAACGGAATTTCCAAAAAGTACCTCTTCCAGAATGTTTTTTCTTCACCGAAGGATCTTTCATTCCATATTTCAATTTTCCACTAAGAAGCGGAATTTCCATAACGTATTTTGCCTAGAATGTTTTTTCACCGAATTCTCCTACATTACAATTTAGATTCTAGGGCAAATTTTTCAGGAAATATAAAAAGTTTCTATGACTATTATTCCAGGAAATAAAAAAGTACCAAAAACTTTACTTTCGGTACTATTTATAAATGGTACTTTATATAAAAGGCACTTTTTTATAAAAGGAACTTTTTATTAAAAGTACTTTTTATAAAAGGTACTTTTTATAAAAGGTACTTTTTATAAAAGGTACTTTTTATAAAAGGTACTTTTTATAAAAGGTACTTTTTATAAAAGGTACTTTTTATAAAAGGTACTTTTTATAAAAGGTACTTTTTATAAAAGTTACTTTTTATAAAAGGTACTTCTTATAAAAGGTACTTTTTATAAAAGGTACTTTTTATAAAAGGTACTTTTATAAAAGGTACTTTTTATAAAAGGTACTTTTTATAAAAGGTACTTTTTATAAAAAGTACTTTTTATAAAAGGTACTTTTTATAAAAGGTACTTTTAATAAAAGGTACTTTTTATAAAAGGTACTTTTTATAAAAGGTACTTTTTATAAAAGGTACTTTTTATAAAAGGTACTTTTTATAAAAGGTACTTTTTATAAAAGGTACTTTTTATAAAAGGTACTTTTTATAAAAGGTACTTTTTATAAAAGGTACTTTTTATAAAAGGTACTTTTTATAAAAGGTACTTTTTATAAAAGGTACTATTTATAAAAGGTACTTTTAATAAAAGGTACTTTTTATAAAAGGTACTTTTTATAAAAGGTACTTTTTATAAAAGGTACTTTTTATAAAAGGTACTTTTTATAAAAGGTACTTTTTATAAAAGGTACTTTTTATAAAAGGTACTTTTTATAAAAGGTACTTTTTATAAAAGGTACTTTTTATAAAAGGTACTTTTTATAAAAGGTACTTTTTATAAAAGGTATTTTTATAAAAGGTACTTTTTATAAAAGGTACTTTTTATAAAAGGTACTTTTTATAAAAGGTACTTTTTATAAAAGGTAATTTTTATAAAAGGTACTTTTTATAAAAGGTACTTTTTATAAAAGGTACTTTTTATAAAAGGTACTTTTTATAAAAGGTGCTATTTATAAAAGGTACCATTACTTCAGTAAATTAAAAAAAGTACCAAAAGTGCACTTTTTCCATTTTACCCCCGTAGAGTCAACATTGGCAAAAACCTACATTGCAAATTTTAAGTTTTAAGGACCATTATTTAAGAAAATATAAAAGGTACCAAAAGTACAGTTTTTTACCCTTTTTACCCCTAAGAATCAACATTGGCAAAATCCAGCCTTAGTAGATTTATATTCCGGGAGCTGAACCTACATTCAAAATTTCAAGTGTCTAGGACCATTTTTTGAGGAAACATAAAAGGTACCAAAGGTACATTTTTTTACCCCTTTTACCCCCTTAGAATCAACATTGGCAAAAATCCGGCCTTACTGGATCTATATTCCAGGAGTTGAACATACAGTCCAAATTTCAAGTCTCTGTGACCATTATTTCAGGAGATATAAAAAGTACTGTTTTCTACCCTTTTTGTCCCCTTAGAATCAACATTGGCAAAAAATCCGGCCTTACTGGATCTATATTCCGGGAGGTGGACCGACAGTCCAAATTTCAAGTCTCTGTGACCATTATTTCAGGAGATATAAAAAGTACCAAAAGTACAGTTTTTTACCCTTTTTGTCCCCTTAGAATCAACATTGGCAAAAATCCGGCCTTACTGGATCTATATTCCGGGAGGTGAACAGACAGTCCAAATTTCAAGTCTCTATGACCATTATTTCAGGAGATATAAAAAGTACCAAAAGTACAGTTTTTTACCCTTTTTACCCCCTTAGAATCAACATTGGCAAAAATCCAGCCTTACTGGATCTATATTCCGGGAGGTGGACCGACAGTCCAAATTTCAAGTCTCTGTGACCATTATTTCAGGAGATATAAAAAGTACCAAAAGTACAGTTTTTACCCTTTTTGTCCCCTTAGAATCAACATTGGCAAAAATCCGGCCTTACTGGATCTATATTCCGGGAGGTGAACAGACAGTCCAAATTTCAAGTCTCTATGACCATTATTTCAGGAGATATAAAAAGTACCAAAAGTACAGTTTTTTACCCTTTTTACCCCCTTAGAATCAACATTGGCAAAAATCCAGCCTTAGTGGATCTATATTCCGGGAGGTGGACCTACAGTCCAAATTTCAAGTCTCTAGCTTCAGCGGTTTGGGCTGGGCGATGATGAATGAGTATATAAGTCAGTCAGTCAGTCAGTCAGTCACATTACTCTTTTATATATACGGTGGCTCGCAGCTTATTTCGTGTGAAAGATATTAGTTAGCATTCCATTCAAGACAAAGTTTACCAAAATAGACCTAATTATTATCAAATAAGTATTTTTGTAAAAAGTCCTGTGTATGTAATTAATCAAGCTTTAATTAAAGCTTAATGGCGTTCAGATTGTGTAAATATTAAATGGGCTACGAGGGTCGACATGGAAATTGAAATTATTGAAAGACCTTTTTTAGAAAATTTCTTAAAAATATTTCCGGGTCAATTTTATCCAAGTCCAAACATTTCAAATTTAAAAAATAGTCCAATAGTTGATATTCATTTATTAAGAAAATTTTCTAAGGACACAAACAAAAACCAAAATTTTTAAAACACAGTAGAAGAAATCCTAATTTTTTGACCTCCAATTCTTTTGACCACCAATTTTTAGTAAACAAAGAAAAGATTTAATTGTTTAATAATTTTAGTACAACTAAGTGTATAGTAATGAGATATGAAAATAATTGAACATTTCCTTTGTTTACAAAAAATTGGTGGTCAAAAGAATTGTAGGTCAAAAAATTCGAATTTCTTCTACTGTGTTTTAAAAATTTTGGTATTTGTTTGGGTTTTTGGAAAAATTACTTAATAATTAAATATTAACTACTGGACTATTTTTGAAATTTTTAACGTTTGAGATTGAATAAAATCGACCTAGAAATATTTTTAAGAAATTTTCTAAAAAAGGTCTTTCAATAATCCCAATTTCCATTTCGACCCTCGTAGCACGTTTAATATTTACTCAATCCTGACGCCATTAAGCTTAAATTGAAGCTCTATAAATTACCTACACAGCACTTTTAACAAAAATACTCGTTTGATAATAATTAGGTGTATTATTGTAAACTTTGTCTTAAATTGATTGCTTATTGATATCTAACACACGAAATAAGCTGCGAGTCACTGTATATATAATATAGATTCACACGTACAGTTTTAAATTGTTTTTAGCAGCAATATTTTTAGCACTTTCTTTATTCTATTACAGTATATTGACAGAAAATGCTAAAAATAATTGCTAAAAACGGTTTAAAACTGTAAGTGTGAATAGGGTATTATTTAGTACCTTTAAAACAAACAAAAAATAAGTTTCCAGAAAAAATAACCATTTTTATAAAAAAAATCGGCTTTTCACGTCGCTTTATCTGTTTTTATAATAAAAATTTATTATTTATTCCAGTTCATCTCAGTTCATTTTTACAATTCGTTCTCAACGCTTTGTCTCTAAAACACAATGAAACTGATTCAGAGGAAGTTCTCAATTATGTCTCTGAAACTGAATGTAAATGTTTCAGAGAAATGAAATTATAAGAAAATTTACTCCAAAAAATTATTAAAGAAATTTAAAAAAAATAAAAATTCTGGTTTCTAAAAGAAAAATCCGTTAATTTCAGAGTCATTCTTTACGTAGATTTTATATAAATTTATCGATTTAAAAAGAATCATGTCCAGAGACATAAATATTTACTATAGAAACAAATAATCATACTGCAAATTTTTCTAATGCAGGTCTCAGAAAGAACATTTTTCAGCTTCTGAAAAAAAGTATCAGGTTCTGATAATTATATCCTATCGAAGATTTAGATATTGTGAGACTTTTTTCATTTCGTATGTCTCAGTTTTTATGATATTTTTTAGTTAGGTCTCTCTTGGAATACTTTTTAAGCCCTCCTGGTCCCTGCGTATGTTTCTGCCATCAATTATTAATAAAATCTCTAAAAATCACATACAAAATGATCAATAGAAGTCGAATCAACAATTTCAATGAAATGAAAATTCCCGGGAATTCCCGCTCTATTTCCCCGGATTTCGGGATCGAAAATTTACGGGAATTCCCGTGAAAAACTCTATAGCTAATACATACATACATTTTTTAAAAAAACCGTTATATTTTTTTTTCAAAAAACCGTTACATTTCAAATTTCATGCTATTTAGCTATTAAATAGCTAAATTTTTTTTCTGTTTTTGAATCTGGTGTTTTCTGGAGATTTTTTTTCTTGATTTAGCGGGTTTTTGTCAAAAAAAGTTGGCATCAGTGATCACTGTACAAATTTGGCTGAAATTCAATACGAACCAGGCCAGGGGAACGGAAAATATATATGCCAAGCTTCAGCATCCTCAGGAATGCCTTTCGAAAGTTAACGTGTTTTTTTATCTCGAAAATTAACTAAAAACCGTTGCAGAAATTCAGTCTTTTGCTCATAATTTTTGAAGCGCTGGACCGCTTTTGCTGGACATTTTCCTATGTCTTTAGTACATAAATATAAGGCCGTATAGATTTTTACCTTTCTTTTTTGTTTGAGCTGAAAAGGGTCCAATAAGTTTCTATTGGGTGTCAAAATGTTTCCATAAAATATATTTCCCTCCCGCATCGCGGTTAAGGTAAGAACCCCAACAAATTACATATTTTATCTTATTTCTAGGCAACCAAGTTTTTTTGTTGGTGTTATCTATTTGGAAAAATAGGTATTCCCTGTCTTGACAAGATCACATTCAAAAATATTGCAAACAATTTTTTTTCGCTAATTATGGGACCTTTATGGACGATTTCTACGAGTTAAGCCACTTCAAAAAATTATGCTATGGTGGAAAATGCCTTTCCCGAAGTCCTGTAAATATCAAAAAATCCTTGGACACCCACTTCACGAATTAAATAAAAATCCCCAAAAAACTATACTATACAAAAGGGGTCCAGAAAGTTTCTCTTGGGAGTCAAAATGAATCCATAAAAATTTCGTGAAAATCAATAATTTTCTTTTGCTCTCGCATCGCGGTTGAAGTATGGATTTTTTGAAATTTTTATTTAATTCAGGATGTGGGTGCCAAAAGATTTTTTTGATTTTTATGAGACTTCGGTGAGGCATTTGGAGTACGATTTTCTATTTACAATTTCTATTAATTTTTTTTTTTAAAACATGGTTTTTAAGAAAAACCGTTTCAATACCGGTATGTACCGATACCGAAGGAAAAGGTTTTTGGATACCGGTATCCAATACCAAAACTGAGTTTCGGTATTGGTACCGATATTCAATTTAAAGGGTTTTGAAATGGATAACGGTATTGAAAAGGTATCGATTGCCAACATTGGTTTTTAAACATTTAGGTGGTTATTCATAAAAACTAAAATATAACTAAAGTAGGTTTATTTGACAGATATTGCAGGCATATTTGTCAAATAAACCTACAATAAGTCTACTATAAGTGTTATGAATAACAGCCTCAAACTATTTCTGAAACCCCTAATGACTAAGGATGCTGAAAATTGTGAAGCATAAAGTATTGACAATGGATCATATCCTTATGAATTCAGATTTAATATTTAAACTGTGTACGGAGAATTATAAGGAAACATGTATTTGGAAAAATTGTGTTTTTTAACATTTTAGCTAATTTTAAAACCCTTCATGACTAAGAAATATACAAATTTCCATGTATATAGGAGTGAAGATGGGACATATCCACACGATGGATTTTTGATATCCGGTTTAAGGACGGAGAGACGAAATGGGCGTGCTAAATTTATCAATAAAACCTTTTATACTCATTAAATTTTTTTCCAGTTTAGGAAATATATTGATATAACTCAATGTAGCAATATTAAATTTTTGAAGCACAAAACAGGGGTAACTCATGAATAGTAGTGACAGTAATAATGAAGTCGTTATTAATAGATGGCAATCTTTTTTTGGAAAGTATTTGGGAACGATTTGGGAATAACGAAAAATAAACATTGAACAATTATAAAATTATGAATGAAAATTATTGCTGTGACACTTGAAAATAAAAAAATACAAAATAGAATAAAAAAATTAATTAAATTAAATTAAAATAACCAGCAAAATTAAACGAAAAATAAAAGGTAAACAAAAATTCCAGCTTTCCCAGATGGCATTTGTAAAACTAACACCACCTTTAAACGTCAAAAAGAACTGACTCTTGCTTAGTCTTTATATATTTAAGTTTTTGGCACAAAACATAATTTTTTATAAAATTTAGTAAAAAATTAGAATTATTAAGAAAAGTGATTTGGTGTTCCGCCTGGCAGGGACAGCCTATTCGACTAGTAATATTATAAAGAGGTAATGTTTGTATGTTTTTTTGTTTGTTTGTTTGTTTGTTTGTTTGTAGAAAGTAATCTCCGGAACTACTCATCCGTTTTCAAAAAAGTTTTCAGCAATATTTAAAGTGTTCCTCCCGGACGGACATAGGCTAGGTTTCATCGACCACGCCCACTTCTACTCCCACTTTTTGCCAAAAAACGTATAATTTAAAAATCTCAAAAACTACTAAACCGATTTCAAAAATGTTTTTACCAATACATATTTACTTGGAATGGTCCTACATGATGGACACGTGCTTGGTTTCATCGACCACGCCCACTTCTACGCCCACTTTTGATGTAAAACTTAAAATTTAAATATCTTTGAAACTACCCAGTCAGAAATATACAATCGCACAAGCGTTGTGAATGCGTTGTGGGCGGTTGTACGAGCGTTCTGTATACCAACTTCAAAGCGCCTTCAGATGATCCGAATGATAACATCGATCTACGTTAGGTTTAAAGCGTTTTAAAAGCGATGTAAAAAAAGTGCTTTGAGAACGTTTTTTTAAAGTCATCAAAGCGCTTTAAAAACCCAAAGTAAAGAATTTCTGTTTTAGTTCGGTTGTAATAATTTGTTTGATACAAAGTGAAATCCGAAAAAAAGTACAACTCAAAGAAACTTTCAAAAATTTTTCAAAAAAATTTTCGAAACTTAGAAAATTAAAAAAAAATCTAAAAACATTTTTTATGATTTTTTTACTTAAAAAAAAACAAAAAAAAAATTGACAAAAAATTTTTATTAAAAAATAGGTTCGGAACTTAGAAATTTTTTTCAAAAAAAATAAATAAATATATAGAACTCTTAAAACGCTTTTCGAATACACTCGCAAAGCGTTCCAAAAAAACGTTTTGAGATTGCTTTTTTTTTTATTATAGAGCTTTCAGAACACTTTTCAAAAACGCTCACAAAGCGTTTGAAAATAGCGTTTTGAGAATGCTTTTTTTTGTTACAGTGCTTTCAGAACGCTTTTTTTAGAACCGTCGTCAATTTCTGCTTGGGTACTCACCTGATTTTAAAAATGCTATTACCAATATTTACAGTGTTCCTCCAGGGTGGATATAGTCTAGGATTTATCGACCACGCCCACTTATACGCCCACTTTTGGCAAAAAAGCTTAAATTTGAAAATCTCCAAAATTTTTCATCCGATTTCCAAAATTTTTTCACCAATACTTGGTTCTTCAGAGTGGAAGTATTCTAGATTTTATTGACCACGCCCATTTCTACGCCCACCTTTGGCAAGAAAAACGTAAAATTTAAATATGAGCAAACTACTCATACGTTTAAAAAAATGCTATCACCAATATATATTAAGAATGGTCTTTCAGGGTGGACATGGGTTAGCCCTCATCGACCACTTCTACGCCCAATTTTGGCCAAAAAACGTAAAATTTCGAAATATACGAAACTACTTATTTAAAAAATGTTTTCTCCAATGTTAAGAATGGTCCTTCAGGTTAGACATAGGCTTTGGTTCATCTACGTAAAATTTGTAAATATACGAAACTTATTATAAGGTTTCTAAAATGTTTTCACCAATATTTAGAATTTTCTTTCAGGGCGAGTTAGGGTAGGTTTCATTGACCAAACCCATTTTAAAGATTACTACTCATCCAATTTCAAAACATTCAGGAAAATGTCCTTTTTGGGAATTCCTATTTTACTGCAGAAAATACGTGCAAAGTAGTGAATGCTATCTTAATCTCAAATTCTTGTGATATTGAACTTATCTCTTAAATAATAAAAAAATTAAATAAATCTTTTATCATCAATATACATATTATAAATAAAAAATCAAATAAGTAATATATAAAAAAACGTGTATTTTTTTCCCCCTTTTTTTAAATTATTAAAAAATATAAATAAACAAAATGAACAATTTCAATAAGCAGCAAGTTGACAACTTCTGCCAAATTGAACCAAAACTTTTAAGTTATCCCATTTCTTTAATTTTTTTGAATATTCGTTCCCTGCGTACAAATTTTAATTCGTTTTTAGCAACAATTCATGGTATAATAGATCAGGTTGAAATTATAATTCTTGTTGAAACCAATATAAGAGACGAAGAGAATTCTTTCTACGGTATACATGGATTTAACACCACTTTCATGAACAGGAATATCAGAGGTGGAGGAGGCATTGCTGTGTATATTAAAAACCACATATCATTTGAAAATATGTCAGTAAGCTCATTGTCTTTTGAACTATTACACTTAAACATACATACAAATAAACACATTTCCATATATGCAGTTTACCGACCACCAGATTCTAAAATTAACGATTTCATAGGAGAGTTGGATCAATTATTAAGAGCAACAAGAAAACTTCAAAATTCTATTCTGGTAGGCAGTGTTGCCATAAGTTGAAACTGAGAGGGTGCTAGATCTCAAAGAAATGGGTGCTAGATTGTTCTACAGCTATAAAATCGGGTGCTAGATTTTTTTTTTACAGTTCGTGTACACTACGGTACCCCTGATTTTGAAAATTTTAGATTTTCACTGCTCCTATACCCTGCATTTGTTAAACGACCTGAAATAAGGACCTGGTTAATCGTTTAAAGTTTCCAATTTCGGTCAAAAATTCATTAAATTTAAAAAAAAAATATTTAAATTTTTTTTGAATCTACACACGCAAAATATATAATACTTTTTTGATATCGGTAGTCTATATATTAATATAATTTAATTTTTTTTAAAGAAAAAAAATTCTCAATATCTAAAACTATTTCTATAAAATATCTTATATTTTTAAACAATTTTTTAAAGAAAAAATTCAAAATCTAAGAAATTTTTTTATAAAAAAGTCTGCGAATTTGAGACACCTTTCTATAGAAAAAGTCATAGATTTTGAGACATGTTTTCTGTGGCAAAAGTCGCAGAGAAAAAATAGAAAAAGTCTCAGATTCTGAGACATTTTTCTTATAGAAAAAGTTTCAGAGACTGAGATGTTTTTCTTACAACAAAAGTCTCAGATTCTGAGACATTCTGAGTCTGAATGTTTTTCTATGAAAAAATATATCTCAGAATCTAAAATAAATGTCTTAGAATCTGAGACTTTTCCATAGAAAAAAGGTCCCAGATTCTGAGATCTTTTACATGGAAAAAAATGTCTCAGAATCTTTCTCTATAGAAGATCTCTGAGAATATGAAAGTTTTTGTTAAAAAAAATGTCTCAAAATTTCAAACTTTTATGAAAAATGTATTTGATTTTCAATAGAAAAAAGGCATCAGTTTTTGGAGCATTTATAGAAAAAAAATCAGTCCTTAAGATTTTGAGACATTTGTCTTGCGTTGTCAGATTATTTTTTCTTATATTTTTTTTTATAATTTTTCGTAGGTTCAACAGATAAATTCAGTTGCTTGATCGTGAAATTTGATATATATACCAATCGATTCAAACGAAAGTCATTGGATCGGAATAAAATTATTAGTTATCACAACTTATAAAAGTGTTAGTTGGCTGGTCTACAAAAACTTTATTGGTTCTTAATTTGGTTTTCTGTGTGGGTATATCAGAAAATATTGTATTTAAAAAACAAAATATTTAAACAAGGTGGTGAAAAATTCAAAAATTCTGAAGTGGGTGCTAGATTATTCAAAAATTCTGAAGTGGGTGCTAGATTATTGTCTAGCACCCAGTTCTTAAATTTGGGTGCTAGATCACTAACGCGGGTGCTGGATCTAGCACCCAAAGTGCTGACATGGCAAGCCTGCTGGTAGGAGACATGAATATCAATCTCTTAAAAAACGAACCTTTAACAATAAAATACATTGATATGCTATCGTCAAATGGTATGGTTTGTATGATAAATGAATGCACAAGAGAAGACATTAAAAAAAATACGCGCACATGCATTGATCATCTTTTTTTACGACACAATCATACGAACACATCCGCGTATGCATTAATAGTGAAAACAATTATCTCAGATCACTTTACTCTTTTCTGCAGTCTGTCTCTCAGACAACGAAGATGCAATTAATCCTACAACAAATAAAACACAAATCACAAAATTTAACAAGTTTAAAATAAATCAACAGATATGTACAACCAACTGGCACGATGTAGGAAACAACTCAAACCCAAATGATATGTTTAATTTAATACATGAAAAATTTAATAGTATTTACGAAAACTCAAAAATAACAATTAAAAATAACAAAAAAAGAACACCTAATCCGTGGATGAACGAAAATTTAATTAAGTGCTATGGATTTAGGGATAAACTTTATAAAAAATCTTAAATCGAAATAATAAACTTTTTGAAATTGAATACAAAAAATATAGAAATGTTTTAAATAAAAAACTCATATATGCAAAAAATGATTATTACAAAAATAAGTTTTTCGAAAATAGAAATAATATACGTGCTACATGGCAAATAATTAATGAATTAATTGGTAAAAAATCGCTTAGTATTGATGAAACAATTCAAAGAAATTTCCAAAATTTAAATTCAAAGGAAATAATTTTGCAAAAAATCTTAATGCAAATGTCAAAAATATATTACACAATTGTGAAATAAAAACAATAAATCATTCTCCACAAGTGTTACAAAATTCATTCTACTTATCAAACACAAGTGAACAAGAAATATTCAATATATTTAGTACTTTAAACACAAAAAAAAGTGCAGGCTTTGACGGTATACGACCAATGGACTTGAAAAACAATGCCGGTGTAATGACTCCTGTCATAACTAAACTAATTAATCGCATCATAAACACATCAACTATACCAAATACACTAAAAAAATCCTTTATTCGTCCAATATTTAAAAACGGCAAAAAAAATGATTTCAATAACTACCGACCTATAGCCATACTATCTGTTATTGAAAAAATTATGGAAGAAATTGTGTGCAGAAGATTAACAGACTTCATAAATAAGTACAAAGTTGTAAACATTAACCAATTTGGGATCCAAAAAGGCAAAAACATCAATCAACTCCTAGGTAATTTTGCAAACTACATAAATGAACAACTAAGCAAAAATCATCACTGCCTAACTATGTTTATTGACTTCAGTAAAGCTTTTGACACACTCTCTCACGATAAACTCTTACTGATGCTGGAGAGAATCGGAATTCGAGGAAAATGTTTGGATTGGTTTAAAAGTTATCTATCTTTAAGGAAGTTTTATGTCAAAGTTTATAGTAACCTGAGTGAAGAAACAGATGTTGAGTATGGAGTACCTCAGGGCTCAAAACTAGGTCCCATTCTCTATATTATCTACTCAAATGAACTATTTAGAATACTGACAATGAGCAAAACATATGCATATGCAGACGATACAGCCGTGGTAGTTGCTCACAAAAACGTCGAAATTGCTGAACAAATTATGCAACATGAACTTGATAACGCAATAAGATGGTGCCATGATCATGGATTGATAATAAACTCCTCGAAGACTAAAATAATGCATATAAAGCCACCTCATATTCGTTATAAGAACATAAAATTGATATTCCATACTACTGATTGTTTACACCGCAATAAACTAAAGGATTTCAACTATGAAGAAGATCGCTGTACTACTGTATTAGAAATCGTTAACACTTACAAATATCTTGGTGTCTACGTGGACCAAAACTTCAAATGGAATCTACATATAGAAGAACTCCGTAAAAAACTGAGAAAAGCCGCCTATATGCTTAACAACCTTAGCTACTGCTCCAGCAATGTAGTGCTTAGACAAGCCTATTTTTCACTAGTTGAGTCACATATTCGCCACGGGATAACAGCTTGGGGAAGTTCAACTTTCTGCAAAAACCTTCAACAATCTCAAAATCAACTACTTAAAATACTTATCAAAGCACATAATCACTCTAATACAAACAATATAATTAACAACAACACAAATACAAGCATTAACGGAACTATATCTTCAAACACAAATAATCCACAAGATACTGTTACAACAAATACGACAACAAATATCGAAAACAACAACTTTTCATCATTAAACGCACATTCACGACAAATCTCGCTTAGAAGAAACGCAACAGATGCATCCGACATAACTATCAACGCAAACAACTACACATCACGTAATGTCAACAATAACACCTCTACCAACAATATCGCCAAAGACTTACATGTTCTAAACATAAATAATATTTTTAATACCACTATGTCCATCGAATTCTACAATGATGAAAGATTCCTTACAAAAATAGATCACTGCCACAACACAAGGAGAAAAGCGGAAGGAAGATACAAAGTTGCAAAATATAGTAATAATTATGGAAAGAGCACCCTATCTGTCATACTCCCAACAATATTCAATAACATGCCACATAATATCATAGACACAACAACTAACAATACTAAAAGAAAATCAATACTTAAAAATCATTTTATAAACCAGCAATGAATGCTACTTTAACCCATAGTTATATTAATCTTAATTCAAGTTTTTTTTATTACCTGCAGACAAGCCTTAGTGGCTTAGCAAGGTTACTAACATGAATTGTAAACTTTTGAAATATTTTATAAATAATAAATAAATAAATAATGTAAAAAAAAAAAAAAAAAAAAAAAAAAAAAAAAAAAAAAAAAAGCCTACATGGAACGAAATAAATTGGAATTCAGAACAAAATGGAATAAAGTGGGGAACAAATGAACAGAAAAGGAAACGAAATGGAAAAGAACGGGGAACGAAATGAAGTGAAACAGGGAATGAAATGGTTTCAATAATTACGATATAAGGGTACGAAAATTTTCAAAAATATTATTTACCAAAACGAACATGATTCCAAGCTAAACGGGGCTGTTTTAATTTTATTGTTCTAAATAGTTTTTATGAAAGACTTCAACGATAAAAATTAAATTAAATGAGAATTCTGTAGGGCGGGCCTGCTAGTATTAAATAAAGAAGTTAAAAAATAAATATTACACTGTAAGTATAATTTTAACTTTTGAAATGACACACGAAAACGCCGAGACACGTAAACTTAATTTTGGGTCGGAGAATCCAGTGGCATTCTCCGTTTTGCTACGTCAGGTCAAAATCAAGAGATATTTCGTTTTAAAGTTTTGCGATTTTCAACGATTTATAAAAAGTACCTTTTATAAAAAGTACCTTTTATAAAAAGTACCTTTTATAAAAAGTACCTTTTATAAAAAGTACCTTCTATAAAAAGTACCTTTTATAAAAAGTACCTTTTATAAAAAGTACCTTTTATAAAAAGTACATTTTATAAAAAGTACCTTTTATAAAAAGTACCTTTTATAAAAGGTACCTTTTATAAAAAGTACCTTTTATAAAATACCTTTTATAAAAAGTACCTTTTATAAAAAGTACCTTTTATAAAAAGTACCTTTTATAAAAAGAACCTTTTATAAAAAGTACCTTTTATAAAAAGTACCTTTAATAAAAAGTACCTTTTATAAAAAATACCTTTTATAAAAAGTACCTTTTATAAAAAGTACCTTTTATAAAAAGTATCTTTTATAAAAAGTACCTTTTATAAAAAGTACCTTTTAAAAAAAGTACCTTCTATAAAAAGTACGTTTTGTTGAAAGTACCGAAAGTACACTTTTTGGTACTTTATATTTCCTGAAATAATGATCAAAGAAACTTGAAACTGGAAGAGGTTCGCCTCTCGGAAATTAAAGGGGTTAAAAGGGGTAAAAAAGTGTACTTATTTATTTCCTGATATAATGGCTCCAGAAACATAAAATTTGGAATGTAAAATCCTTCGGTGAAAAAAAAGATTGGGAAAAGTACTTTTTGGAAATTCCGTTTCTTAACGGGGATAAAAAATACTTTTAATATTTGCTGAAACAATGATAGATAATTGAAATATAGTTTATAGGATCCTTCGGTGAAGGAAAAAATTCTGGATGAGGTACTTTTTGGAAATTCCGTTTCTAATGGGAGTAATAAAGTGTACTTTTGGTACTTTTTTTGTTCCTATAATAATGACCTTAGAAGAAGGAAATGGAATTGGAAATGAAATGGAGTAGAACGGGGAACAAAATGGAATAGAACAGGGAACAAGTAGATAAAACAAAGACTACGTAGGGGAATTTTTTTGAAATCGATAGAGTAATCCTGATCCTTCTATTATCCGGTATTCAATACAACCGGTAACAAAGTACCGGGATGGTAAGCTTGTTTTCTATATATAGAAAAAAAAATAATATATCGTCGCTGCTCTGACGAAAACACCCATGTGATTTTCAAAAATTGTTGAAGACGTCTTTCACGATCTTTTAAAGTTACACCTCTTATATACATATTTAAATTAGGGTTTGCAATGCGGTTTTAATCGTAACCGCGGTTAACCGCACTATTTAACCGTAACCGTAACCGCATAAAAAATCCTGCGGTTACGGTTAATTATACCCTACACCACTCTGTTGTACAGGGTATAATGAGTTTGTGCTGATGTTTGTAACTACCCGAAATATTGGTCCTAGACCTACCTTCAAGCATACCGATCGACTCAGAATTACTTTTTGAGTCGAATTAGCGATGTCCGTCCGTCCGTCTGTCTGTCCGTCCGTCTGTCCATCTATCGGTTTAAGCACGATACAGGTCGCAATTTTCAATCAATTGACCTGAAATTTGAAACTTTAGCATCTTTTGGACCAAGGACGAAGCCTATTGAAATTGGAGAAAATCGGTCCATGTTTAGACCTAGCCCCCATACAAACGACCCCTTTGGATTCGGCTCAAATGACTCTTATAACCCTGTTATAGTAGATATCGCTTCGAAATTTAGCAGGTAATCAAATTTTGTATGCACAAACCACCATTCCAAATTTCAAAGGAATCGGGTCAGTCCTTCTGGTAGTCCTCATTCAAAGCGCCCTCCCGATATTCACATAATTCCCTTAAAATTCATAAAAATGGAAATATTTGATAAAAATTTTATTTTTAGGTGTGAAACGAGTACTTTAGTAACCTAATAAAATCGAAATATATTTGGACCATTTTTGGACTAGTCCCCCATATAAAAATTTCGACCGATGTTCAGTTAAATCGGTCTATTGACAAAAAATAAAACTAAAATTTGATCTGAGTGTGTTTTCTAGACTAAATAAAGATCTAACAAAAGACCATGTTTGGACCTGGGACCCATTTATCGGAAAGGACTGGTGTAGGGTATCATATGGTCGGTCTTGACCGACTATAACTTTCGTACTTGTTTTATTTACATAAGATTTGTAGGACAAAATAGGTTTTTTTTTTTTAAACAATGGAAAAAGAAACAAGAAATAATAAAAAAAATTAAATGTATGGATACCAAAATGGTCAGAATATAAAACTTTTTCTATTGCAAAAATATTTCAGAATCTGAAAATTTTTCTGTAGAATAAATGTCTCAGATTTTGAGACAGCTTCTTGTGAAAATATGCCTGAGAGTCTGAGACTCTTTGTTTTGAAAATATGCCTCAGAGTCTGAAAAATTTTATATTTAAAAAAAATGGTTCAGTGTTCTGTTGGATAAATTTTTCAGATCCTAAAAAAGTTTCTAATAAAAATATGCCACAGTCCTAAACTTTTTCTTTAGAAAATATGCCTCAGATTCTGAATAATTTTCTATTGAAACAATTTTTCAGAGTCTGAAACTTTTTCTATAGAAAAAATGCTCAGAATCTGAATCAGTTTTAATTAAAAATACGTCCCTGAATCTAAGACTTTTTCTTTAGAAAAAATATTTCATAATCTGAGACTTTTTCTACAGAACAAATTTTTGTGTTTCTGCAAAAGAAATCCTAAAATTTTGAGACTTTTGTTATAGAAAAAATTCTCAGCAACAGAATCGTTTTCTAAAGAAAAATACGGATATTTAAGACTAGAATCCAATATTATTTTTAACAAAAAAATCTCACCATTTTTGAAGTGTAAAATTTCTCAGAATCTAAAAAATGTCTCAGAATCTATTGCTTTTTCTACAGAAAAATGTTGCAGAAGCTGATACTTTTTATACCCTCCACTCTAGTGATAGAGGGTATATATAAGTTTGTCATTCCGTTTGTAACACCTCGAAATATTGGTCTAGGACCCCATAAAGTATATATATTCATGATCGTCGATCGATTTTAAGACGATCTAGCGATGTCCGTCCGTCCGTCCGTCTGTCCGTCTGTCTGTCTGTTGAAAACACGCTAACTTTTGAAAGACTTTACGGAGGCTCCTGAAGCTTGGCATATATGTTGGGCATTTACCTGGTCAGGTTGGTATTGCAATCCAGCGAAATCGGTCCAGTGGTTCAAAAGTTATGAGCAAAAGACTGAATTTCGGCAATGGTTTTTCGTGAATTTATGAGATAAAAAGCACTATAACTTTCGAAAATCAATTCTGAGGATGCTGAAGCTTGGCATATATATTTTTCGTTCCTTCAGCCTAGTTCGTATTGAATATCACCCAAATCGGTCCGGTGGTTCAAAAGTTATTAGCAAAACCGTGAATATCAGATTAGCTTCACCTTAAATTCACGTGGTGAAAACCCTTTAAACCTGTTTTAAAACCATTGGTAAGTCACAAAAATATTTTAAAACGTATTTTTGTCGCTCAAAAATATTTTTATACCAAAGCCAAAAAAAAAAAAATACACTCGAAAAAAATTTTATACTCAAAAAAAAATTTACACTCAAAAAAAAAATTAGTAAATTTTTTTTAATGTAAAATTCGAAAAAAATTTTACACTCAAAAAAATTAGTAAATTTTTTCAAAATTTTTGAATGTAAAATTCGAAAAAATTTTACACTCAAAAAAAAAATTAGTATTTTTTTTTTTTTCAAAAATTACTAAAAAAAAAAATTTTTTACACAAAATAAAATATTTCTAATCATAACTGTTATTTTTTTCACGTTAGAAAATTTATTATCACTTAAAATGGGCATTGTGGAGGGTATTCATAGATTCGGCCAAGTCGAATTTAACTTTTCTACTTGTTTAATTTAAAAACAAAAAAAAAAAATAATTGATTTAATTTGGAATTAATATTTTTGTTTTTAAATAGGGAAGTACAACTTTTTTATAACTTTCTCCCACCCAAAACTCAAAAGCTATACCCTCCCTGTCTACAATTTACATAAAACCAGTAATGTACTTCTATTATACATTTTTATTAATCAAAAAAATAATTAAATTAAAATTATTTTAAAAGACTGCGGTTAACTGTTAATCGCTTGAATTTTAACCGTAACCGCGGTTATAGAAAACTGCGGTTATTTGCAAACCCTAATTTAAATAATATTGCAAATCTACTTTTTCCTTTAAGATTACCTTAAAATTCAACGCAAAAGTTCACAAATTAGCTAGTTTTTCAATAAACACACGTAGGTGTTTTTGTCAGAGCACCGACGATAAAATAGACATCAAATAATGCAAAAATTCCGGGATTGCTGTCATAAAATGTTAATTTTCTTCTGGATTATAGGTACTCCACATTAATTTCCGCAAACAGGTACTCCACATAAATTTTCACATTAATTTCCATACCGTTTATTTTTTATTTATTTCAATACATATCGTCGCTGCTCCGTCGTGATTTGGTATGTGACATTTTTGGATTTTTTTTTTATTGCATAATATGAAACCTCTATAGGGCATCCGTCTGCCCACTAAACCGTTTAGCGATATCTTGAATGGTTTGGAAGTTAGCAAAAGTAGCTATGTGAAATCCATATGTAAATGTTCCAAAAAAAAGTGGTATGTGTAGTTTAAAACCAGTTTTTGCTAAGAAAACTTTTGCAATTATTAACATTTTAGCTTAAAATTTTTAACATAAGGGTTTTAGGCATGCTTACATACTATACTAAAAAATGAAGTATGAGATTACATTTTAAAGGGATGCTGCCATTATAAAAAAAACGATTTTTCGCGATTTTCAAAAAAAGTTATATGTATCTAAACAGTTTTTTTGCAGAAATTAATTACATACTTTAGTCTTTTCATACACATGAAATCAATTCGGAAAAATAATTATAGGGTTGCAAAAAAAAAACGCAAAATTATTAAAATATCACAAAAATCGCGATTTTTACCATTTTAACGCAAAAATTTGTATCCAAATTTGTACTATTATATCGTTATGAGTCTAATCCCCATTTCCCATACTAAACAAATTTGCATTTGTAAAAGAAGAATTTTTTTAATAAAAAAAACTGCAACAAAATGTGCATAACTTTAACGATGATTTCCATGAAAACTGTTCCATTGATTCAAAAACGGACTTCACCATTGAAATTAGCATGCCCCAATTATATAGAAATGATGGTCAGATCTCATGGCACAAATTTCAGTAACATTTTTTTAAGAAAAATTTTTTCGCTAAAAAAAAAACAAAGAAAAAACTAAGATTTGTACAAAATATGGGATTTAAAAGTGTATTTACTATCACTTTAATGAATATTACAATTTTTTGCACTATTATCAAATTTTATAACTTAAGTTCTTTGAACAAAAACGGTCATGTGTATAAAAATGTCCAAAAATAAAAAAAATAATACCAAAAATGTTCCAACAAAATGTGTTATGTGTAGTTTTTTATGTAATTCGTTAATATCTTCGTTTTAGCTAAAAAATCATTCTTTTTTTTGTGGTACACATATATAAAACATCTTTATGTATTTTAAAGCCGCTTGACTTTTATAAAATATGGCAAAATCACAAAATAAAACGGTTTTTTTGCTCTCCTGAAAACTTCATTAAAAACACATACCAAATTACGACGGAGCAGCGACGATATATATTTACTTTTGACTTTTGTCACTTATTACAAAAATGTAGTTCTTTCTTTTACTTAAAGAAAATATTTGTTATTTTTCGTTTACTTAATTTTAATGGAAATTGAAAAGTTTACACTTATGATACGCCACATAATTACAATAACAAGTCTTTTGTTAGAAAAAACAACAGCAACAACCACACTCAAATTGAAAAAATCAGATTTAGTTGATACTTGCTTAACAGCCTACTTGGCGTATCGGTCTAGAGTGATTGTACGTTACAAGCAGTTAATAGCAAAGTATTACAGATGATGATCAAAACCATATATAACAAATCAAAAAATTATAATACATAATTATAATTAGAGCCTGAGCTCGACTGTCTTTACAGAAACAATAATTTAAAAATAACGACTATAAGTCGCCCTAAGTGGCAATAATCAGTATCTTTGGAAAAATGGCAACACCTAACATTTGTGTCTAAAATATAGACCATGTCTGGCAATGTTTGCAAAAATAAGTACTTAGATCAGAATTGATGAAGGAGAGGAAGAAGAATAATGATTACTAAAAATAAAAGTTTGTTTACACATAATTACAATAACAAGTCTTCCTTTAGAAAAAACAACAGCAACAACCACACTCAAATTGAAAAAATCAGATTTAGTTGATACTTGCTTAACAGCCTACTTGGCGTATCGGTCTAGAGTGATTGTACGTTACAAGCAGTTAATAGCAAAGTATTACAGATGATGATGGGTTCAATCCTTGTCGGCTGCGATCTGGAAAATAATTTTCACATATAGAGTTTTATTGACTATTAACTAAATAAATTTGACATTAAAAGTTTTTCTGAAGATTATTATAACTGGATAATATGAAACTAGTAAGAAACAAACCAGGATGTCTTAAAATTTTTAGAAAAATTAAAATTTTTCTTTCACACTTTTCTCAATTCAAAACCATATACTTTTTTTTCGTTTGTTCTTTATTTCTTTCTTTTTTATATATTCATATTTTAGTTTCGTTTTAGACAAACATAGCAATCGGTAAAAACTTGGAAAGCAAATTCTGTAAAAAAATTATTCCAAAAATATAAAGGCAAAAACAAAACAATAGTTAACAAAACAAAATCTATATATATAAAAGAGTAATGTGACTGACTGACTGACTGACATACTCATTCATCATCGCCCAGCCCAAACCGCTGAAGCTAGAGACTTGAAATTTGGACTGTAGCTCCACCTCCCGGAATATATATCCACTAAGGCTGGATTTTTGCCAATGTTGATTCTAAGGGGTTAAAAACTGTACTTTTGGTACTTTTTATATCTCCTGAAGTAATGGTCATAGAGACTTGAAATTTGGACTGTATGTTCACCTCCCGGAATATAGATCCAGTAAGGCCGGATTTTTGCCAATGTTGATTCTAAGTGGACAAAAAGGGTAAAAAACTGTACTTTTGGTACTTTTTATATCTCCTGAAATAATGGTCACAGAGACTTCAAATTTGGACTGTATGTTCAACTCCTGGAATATAGATCCAGTAATGCCGGATTTTTGCCAATGTTGGTTCTAAGGGGGTAAAAAGGGTAAAAAACTGTACTTTTGGTACATTTTATATCTCCTGAAATAATGGTCACAGAAACTTGAAATTTGGACTGTATGTTCACCTCCCGGAATATAGAACCAGTAAGGCTGGATTTTTGCCAATGTTGATTCTAAGGGGGTAAAAAGGGTAAAAAAATGTACCTTTGGTACCTTTTATATTTCCTTCAATAATGGTCCTAGGCAGTTGAAATTTTGAATGTAGGTTCAGCTCCCGGAATATAAATCTACTAAGGCTGGATTTTGCTAATGTTGATTCTAAGGGGTAAAAACTGTACTTTTGGTACCTTTTATATTTTCTTAAATAATGGTCCTAGAAACTTAAAATTTGCAATGTAGGTTCACCTCCCGGAAAAAATATTCACCAAGGCTGGGTTTTTGCCAATGTTGACTCTACGGGGGTAAAATGGAAAAAAATTTACTTTTGGTACTTTTTTTAATTTACTGAAATAATGCTACCTTTTATAAAAAGTACCTTTTATAAAAATACCTTTTATAAAAAGTACCTTTTATAAAAGGTACTTTTATAAAAGTACCTTTTATAAAAAGTACCTTTTATAAAAAGTACCTTTTATAAAAAGTACCTTTTATAAAAAGTACCTTTTATAAAAAGTACCTTTTATAAAAAGTACCTTTTATAAAAAGTACCTTTTTTAAAAAGTACCTTTTATAAAAAGTACCTTTTATAAAAAGTACCTTGTATAAAAAGTACCTTTTATAAAAGTACCTTTTATAAAAAGTACCTTTTATAAAAAGTACCTTTTATAAAAAGTACCTTTTATAAAAAGTACCTTTTATAAAAAGTACCTTTTATAAAAAGTACCTATTATAAAAAGTACCTTTTATAAAAAGTACCTTTTAAAAAAAGTACCTTTTATAAAAAGTACCTTTTATAAAAAGTACCTTTTATAAAAAGTACCTTTTATAAAAAGTACCTTTTATAAAAAGTACCTTTTATAAAAAGTACCTTTTATAAAAAGTACCTTTTATAAAAAGTACCTTTTATAAAAAGTACCTTTTATAAAAAGTACCTTTTATAAAAAGTACCTTTTATAAAAAGTACCTTTTATAAAAAGTACCTTTTATAAAAAGTACCTTTTATAAAAAGTACCTTTTATAAAAAGTACCTTTTATAAAAAGCACCTTTTATAAAAAGTACCTTTTATAAAAAGTGCCTTTTATAAAAAGTACGTTTTATAAAAACTACATTTTATAAAAAGTACCTTTTTGAAAAATACCTTTTATAAAAAGTACCTTTTTGGAAAGTACCTTTTATAAAAAGTATCTTTTATAAAAAAAACGTTTATAAAAAGTACCTTTTATAAAAAGTACCTTTTATAAAAAGTACCTTTTATAAAAAGTACCTTTTATAAAATGTACCTTTTATAAAAAGTTCCCTTTATAAAAAGTACCTTTTATAAAAAGTACCTTTTATAAAAAGTAACTTTTATAAAAAGTACCTTTTATACAAAAAACCTTTCATAAAAAGTACCTTTAATAAAAAGTACATTTAAAAAAAGTACCTTTTATAAAAAGTACCTTTTATAAAAAGTACCATTTATAAAAAGTACCTTTTATAAAAAGTACCCTTTATAAAAAAAATCCTTTTATAAAAAGTACCTTTTATAAAAAGTACATTTTATAAAAAGTACCTTTTATAAAAATTATCTTTTATAAAAAGTACCTTTTATAAAAAGTATCTTTTATAAAAAGTATCTTTTATAAAAAGTACCTTTTGTAAAAAGTACCTTTTATAAAAAGTACCTTTTATAAAAAGTAACTTTTATAAAAAGTACCTTTTATAAAAAGTACCTTTTGTAAAAAGTACCTTCTATAAAAAGTGCGTTTTGTTAAAAGTACCGAAAGTACACTTTTTGGTACTTTTTTATTTCCTGAAATAATAATCATAGAAACTTGAAATTGGAAAAGGTTCCAAAAAAAATAATAGTCACAGAAACTTAAAATTTGGAATGTAAAATCCTTCGATGAAAAAAAAGATGTGGAAAAGTACTTTTTGGAAATTCCGTTTCTTAACGGGGATAAAAAGTACTTTTAATATTTACTGAAACAATTATCCTATATAATTGAAATATGGAGTATAGGAACTTCGGTGAAGAAAAAACATTCTGGAAGAGGTACTTTTTGGAAATTCCGTTTCTAATGGGGGTAATAAAGTGTACTTTTGGTACTTTTTTTGTTCCTATAATAATGACTAGGGATGAGATTTTCATGCACTAAAAAATCGAAAATATGCGCTTAAAATATGCACTAAAAAATTCAAAATATGCACTAAAAAAGCTCAAAATATGCACTTAAAAATAAAATGTGTGTAATAAAAATCTTGTTTTCATAGGAAAAACTTCTTAAAAAGCAAAAAATTAACGCCGGGCTTAAATAGTAGCGTTTAAAACTTTATATAAGCAAGATTTTTTAGAAATTAAGACAATCAATAGAAAAAATTTTTAAGAAAAAAAATAATTTTTCTTATTTAAAAAATAAATTTTTAAAATTTTAAATCTGTTTTTGAAACATATAAATTTCAATTTGTGTTTTTGCTAATATATGCCAAAATATGCAAAAATATGCACTTAAAAGTTGGAAATATGCACAAAATATGCATTTAAAACCAAAATATGCATTTTCACCAAAATATGCAAAAATATGCAAAAACAAATCGATGCCATTTTAACGCAAATTTCTTGATTCGGAAAGATAATTGGTCGATATCGTTTTTAGACTATCGACAAAAAACATGCATTTGCATGGAAATCTCATCCCTAATAATGACCTTAGAAGAAGGAGATGGAATTCGAAATGTAATGGAGTAGAACGGGGAACAAAATGGAATAGAGCAGGGAACAATATGGAATGATATTTTTTACTCAAATTTTTCGTGTTTAGCTTCTTTCTCCAAATTTTTTCCCTTTATATATTTTTTCACTCAAACGTATTTTTTTTATTCCAATTTCTTTTTTCACTGAAATATTTATTCACTCAAAATCCAAAATCCCGACATAAGGGCTCGAAAATTGTCAATATATTTTTCCCCTGGAACGAACATGATAACATACCAGCGAAGTTATTCAAATTTTATTGTTTAAGTTATTCATTGAAATATTTTTTTATGGAAGACTTAAACGTCCACAAGTAAATAAAACAAAGACTACGTAGGGGAATTTTTTTGAAATCGATAGAGTAATCCTGATCCTTCTATTATCCAATATTCAACACAACCGGTAACGAAGTACCGGGATGGTAAGCTAGTATTTATATAAAAAGACTAATTTGTTTTCGAAATACATTTTTTAATAATATTTTCTATGAAATAATTTCAATTGCTGCCGTACCCCTTGCTAGCTCAGATAAAACTACTTGGCAAAATTTTCTGTTCCAAATAATCGGTTCCAGAACGCATCAAACTACCCTGCAACCGGTTCTACTTAACATTCCAGAATCAATGATTTTTGTTTGAAATTGTCCGGAAAGCAATCGTTTTTTAGAGCAAGTAGTTTTTTTGAAAAATAATTTTACATAGAAAATTTTATTGTGATTACCGTAGAATGTATTCAAGAATCTATTGAACCAGGAATTTGTTCCAAAAAATTTTCCTGGGTAAATTCATAATCGTTTTTTTTTTAATTGTCTTCTTTTTTCATTGTCTGCTTTTTTTAAAAGAAGTACAGGCACAAATAAAAAACAAACTACACGACGAGAGAGAGCATGTTGTCGTTACAATACACGCAGAAAAAAAACATGGTTGCGGTGATCATGATATAAGAGCGTCATATTATGATTGGGAATATGATTGTAACAATAATGTTAATATGATTGAAGGCAACAGGGAATGTTAATCATTATATGATTGCGGCAATAATGACCTAAATGTTATATAATTATCATAATATGATTCCAGTTTAATATTTTTTTTTTGTTTAAATTGAGAAAATTAATTATGCTTTAATACCACACGTTTATAGAAATTCTTCATTACTTTTTTTTTGATAAAGTTCACATTAAAATTTATTCTTTGTTTTTAAATGTTGTTTTTATAAATATGAAACCATTTTTATTAATTTTGTTTCAATTTAGTGGCAACCTGCGTTTTACATCAATGATGTGCAATCAACTTATGGCATTTTTCTAAAAAAATTCATCAACGATAGCATTTTTGTCAGCTAACATTAAATGATTGAATAAACCATTAAGTTATTGACAAAATCAAAACATATTTGCTGCAATCATAACATATTTGTTACAAAATTAAAATTATTGTCAGCAATTATAACACATTCAGTAAGCAAAAAATGCACAAAAAACACTTTAATATTTTCGATATGAAGTTTTTATTTAAAAAGGAAAGTTATTTTTGAACCGCACAATAAATAAATTTTATAAAGTAGATTTTTGTATTTCATTTCCTTCTGCGTTCATCCAATTTTTTTACTCAAATTGCCTTAAATTTGTTAAAGAACTAATTATAAGTGGCGTCTTTGCGACTAACAGCTTGCTGGCAAAACACTAAACTGATGAATAAACTTTACAATGTTTGCAAAATCAATTTTCATTAAGTTGTGACTATCTAATGATTGTTATAATCATATTATGTTCAAATTTTTGGTGTGTCGAGAATATAATTAACTAGAACATTGTTACAACAACCATATCGTCGCTGCTCCGTCGTAATTTGGTATGTGTTTTTATTGAAGTTTTCAGGAGAGCAAAAAAACTGTTTTATTTTGTCATTTTGCCATATTTTATAAAAGTCAAGCGTCTCTAAAATACATTTATAGATGTGTACCACAAAAAAAAGAATGATTTTTTATCTAAAACGAAGATATTAACGAATTACATAAAAAACTACACATAACACATTTTGTTGGAACATTTTTGGTATTAATTTTTTTATTTTTGGACATTTTTATACACATGACCGTTTTTGTTCAAAGAACTTAAGTTATAAAATTTAAATACACTTTTAAATCCCATATTTTGTACAAATCTGCATCTAAATGCCGAGTTGCTTCAATAAATTTTGTTTTTTTAGCGAAGCAATTTTACTCAAAAAAATGTTACTGAAATTTGTGCTTTGAGATCTGACCATCACTTGTGGATAATTGGGGCATGCTTATTTCAATGGTGAAGCCCCTTTTTGAATCAATGGAACAGTTTTCGTGGAAATCATCGTTAAAGTTATGCACATTTTGTTGCAGTTTTTTTTTTATTAAAAAAATTATTCTTTTACAAATGCAAATTTGTTTGGTATGGGAAATGGGGACTAGACTCATAACGATATAATAGTACAAATTTGGATAAAAAATTTTGCGATAAAATGGTAAAAATCTCATTTTTCTCATATTTTAATGATTTTGCGTTTTTTTTGCAACCCTATAATTAGTTTTCCGAATTGATTTCATGTGTATGAAAAGACTAATGTATGTAATTAATTTCTGCAAAAAAACTGTTAAGATACATATAAATTTTTTTTAAAAACGAGAAAAATCGTTTTTTTATAATGTCAGCATCCCTTTAAAATGCGATCTCATACTTCATTTTTTAGTATAGTATGTAAGCATGCCTAAAACCCTTATGTTAAAAATTTTAAGCAAAAATGTTTATATTTGCAAAAGTTTTCTTAACAAAAACTGGTTTTAAACTACACATACCACTTTTTTTTTGAACATTTACATATGGATTTCACATAGCTACTTTTGCTAACTTCTAAATCATTCAAGATATCGCTAAACGGTTTTATGGGCAGACGCATGCCCTACAGAGGTTTCATATTATGCAATAAAAAAAAAATCCAAAAATGTCACATACCAAATCACGACGGAGCAGCGACGATATTGTACTTTTGGATATAGCAATTATTTTATCATGATTGAAGCGACCATTAAATGTCTAAAACAACCATATAAATGTTTAAATACAATTTTAAAAACAATAACTTGATTGCTGCAATCATAACTGGGTTTAGAGATCATAGTATAGTTGCCGTGATCATGTTGGAACCATATTTTTTCTCTGCGTGTATGTTTGTGTTTTTGTTTTATACTTTACAAAAGCTACCAAATTCTTTATAGACAGCAATTGTTAAAAAAAAATTACGATTTTGTTAGATTGACAAAGTTCTTTATATTTACTGATTTAAATTGTTGAAAATATGACTTTTATTTGACAAAGTCGTTTATTGACATAAATAGTTGAAAAAATCTGTATTATTTACAGAAAAAATCTGTTTTATTGAAAAAATCTGTTTTATTTACGATGATTTTTTCCCTCAGTGTAGGACTATTCATCAAAAACACTTTTAAAATTACTTTATTTAGTATTTCTTAGTCGAAACTTTACTTTAACATTGATGGCCGATTAATTTGTGCGAGTAAAATAATGTTTTCTTAAATTTTTTAATATTTTATAAAAAGTACCTTTTATAAAAAGTACCTTTTATAAAAAGTACCTTTTATAAAAAGTACCTTTTATAAAAAGTACCTATTATAAAAAGTACCTTTTAGAAAAAGTACCTTTTAGAAAAAGTACCTTTTATGAAAAGTACCTTTTATAAAAAGTACCTTTTATAAAAAGTACCTTTTATAAAATGTCCTTTTATAAAAAGTATCTTTTACAAAAAGTACCTTTTAAACAAATTCCAAATAAAGTGAAGGAATTTGTTAATCTTTTAATTTCAGCAATTAAAAGATTAGGGTTGTTAGTGTTGGTGTGTGTATGTTTGTTAGTAGGTAAATCAAACAACTGAAAACTCTACTTACGGTGATAATCCTATCCCAAATGATAAAAATGAAAGAGATCACTTCCAACAACGTTATAAAACGTAAAAACTTATTTATTAAAAATAAAAAATGGTTTGGGGATTGGGGGTTTGCTGGCTGCTGCTGAACTTATTGCTTCGGTATTCTAACTAGCATGGCGCCTTGGGACTTTGACAGCTGCACATATCGCACTCGCTACCAATATCCCAAGACAGCCATTCACAATAGAAGCGAGCAATCCGATCAAAGCAGCCAGTCACAAACATTTATTTTAAGTCGATATCAATGAGGTCATCTTCGAGGTCATCGTCCATGGACTCAAGGGAGTCCTCAACATGCCGGCCCCCTTGCACGGGTGCAACTAATACCGCCTCGGAAAGGCGTCCCAAATTGGTTACCAGCTGTTGAAGGAGTTGGTGAGTCAATGCCTGCCCCTCTGACTGGCGCTGTAGCTGCAAGAGCAGTGCCTCTGACAACTGGTTCGTCACTTGCTGTGGTGCTGGCTGTGAGTTAGCAGGAACCACCGCAGATTGTTGTTGCCGGCGTGAACGCTGCTGTTGCCGACGTCGCTGACGGTTAGACTGGCGCGTCACGGCCGACGGGTCAACTCTGGCTGGGATGACCCGACTAGAGGATGGCATCTGCAGCCTCTCTTGGACCGAACAACGCTGGCTTGTAGCCTGCCCCGCCGCCTTTCCTTTTTTAGTAGAAGAGTGACTGGGGTGCAGCATTGTGTGATGTAAGTCCCCGCATATGGAGCAGGAACCCATGGAAGTGCAGCCCCCGACCAGATGCGATCGACTAAAACATACGCTGCAGTAACGGTGGACACGGACAACATACGCCCGCTGTTTTGTCGTATATCCCTTGAAAATTCGGCAGTACCGGAGTGGATGATATCGGAAGCAGAGCAGGCAGAACTGAGGTGGATTTCCTGGGGACATAATAGCCTGAAAAGAAAAACGGTAGAGAACAGAGAGAAAACAAAACAGATTGAATTAGTGACAAGAAAATTGGTAGACTATTTTACAGTCAACACAAACTACTCTATAGGCTACTTATCACAGACTGGAAGCCAACAAAGTTTCACTATCGGCCTTGTAATAACCCCGGACTGAGTGCGGACATCTGCCACTCGGACGCGTTTGTCAGAACCTTGATGAATGATTTCCACGCGGCCTAACCGCCATTCATTGGGTGGGAGCAACTCGTCCTTAATGATTACAAAGTCACCAAGCTGTAATTCCCTTTGTGGTTGCTGCCATTTGTAGCGTTTGTGCAGTTCATGTAAATACTCCCTTTTCCACCTCTGTGCGAAGCGATGATGTAACGCTTTCAGCCTCTCCCATCGATTTAGCAGCGAAATGTTGCAGTCTTCTGCAGGCAATTCAGGCGAGACCATTAGTGGCGCGCCTCGGAGGAAATGACCGGGAGTTAAAACCTGTAGATCTCCTGGGTCCTCAGTCATCGGTGACAACGGACGAGAGTTGAGAACACCCTCAATTCGAACTAAAAGAGTAGAAAATTCTTCGAAATTAAATTTCTGGTTCCCTACGACCCTTCGGAAATGAAGCTTGAAGCTTTTTACTCCAGCCTCCCATAGGCCTCCCATATGAGGAGCGCTTGGTGGAATAAATTTCCACTCGAATCCGTGGACTGCGTACTTGTCAGATACGTCCTTTGCAGCATTCTCGAGGAATTCAGAATACTCTGTAAGCAAGGCCTTACTGGCACCCACAAAGTTAGTGCCATTATCAGACATAAGACGTTTCGGCAGTCCTCGTCTTCCCACGAATCGCGTAAACGTCGCCAAAAAAGCTTTAGAAGATAGACCTGAACACGCTTCAAGGTGAATTGCTCGTGTTGCGAAACAGACAAAAACGCACGCATAACCCTTCATGTACGGAGAATTTCTCAGAGTGCCCGCCTTTATCTGAAACGGTCCTGCAAAATCCACCCCTGTGAAAGTAAACGGTAATGAGAATGACGAGCGTTCCGTCGGCAAGGCAGCCATTATCTGGGACAACACTCGTTTCCTGTAGCGCGCACAAATAACGCAGGCATTTACACACTTCTTAACCGCTCTCTTCAAGTATGGAATGTAAAATTGATAACGCACCATACTTATCATTAGGGAAACGTCAGCGTGCATAAGCGTCTTGTGCATAAAATCCAGGAACATCTCACAAAAATTCGAAGAGTTCGGAAGGATAATCGGATATCGCTCATTAAAAGGCAAGGTTGCGTTCGCCAACCGACCATTCACTCGGAGGAGTCCTTCCGAGTCGAGGACCGGATTCAGAGTAAGTAGCGAACTCTTTTTTGAGACGGGTCGCGAGTTTCGCAAATCGTCTAACTCCCGGGAGTAGTATGCCTCCTGCGTCAGCCTGATTAAGATCACTTTCGCCGCGTTTAATTCGATATGTGAGGGAGTCCCATTTGTAGGGTTTGAAACTTCACGACTCTTTCGTAACGCTAATTTCGAGAAACGGAGCATATATGCCACCGCCCTGAGAGCGCGATGGTAAGATGTGAATCGGTTAATCAAGTAAAATTGCTCCCCAGTTTCCCTATCCAGCCGAGCTAGCTGATATTTAGAGGGAGGAAACAAATTGTCACCACCCGTCCTTTCCTTCGATCCCAAAGGAGCTGACGTCATTAAGTGAACACTGGTTTTATTCCTCTGTTCTAACGGAGCAGACGGGGGAGGATCAGATTTTGGCCAATTTTCCTGAGAATCAAGGAGCCACATTGGTCCGAACCACCACAACGGATTTCCTACTAAGTCCTGAGGAGTGCAACCTCTAGTCCCGAGATCCGCAGGATTATCAGTTGTTGGCACATGCCTCCAATGAGCGCTTCCAACGTTTCGGAGAATTTCAGTGGTGCGATTAGCCACATACGTCTTCCAATTTGATGGATGCTTCTGAAGCCATGCTAAAACAATAGTGGAGTCAGTCCACATGTAAAGTGGGGCACTTTCAAATGAAAGGCTTGTCAAAACGTGCCTGGTAAGCTTAGAGAGAAGTGCAGCGCCACAGAGTTCCAGCCGAGGAAGACTGAGCTTTTGTAGCGGAGCTACTTTACTCTTAGCCACCAACAGGTGCGAAGTCTTGCCCTTGGCACACTCAGACCTGAGATATATCGCTGCACAGTACGCAAGTTCGGAGGCATCACAGAACCCATGTATTTGAATAGTTTTTTCAGGATGAAAATCAACCCATCGTGGAATCTTTATGGACTCGATGTACTGGATGTTTTCTATAAACCCATTCCACTTCGAGAGTGTCTGTGGATTTACATTTTCATCCCATCCGATGCCCTCCTGCCACAGTTCTTGCAGCAGCATTTTTGCCTTAATTATTATAGGCGTTAGCCATCCTGCGGGGTCAAACAGTTTTGCAACCACCGACAGAATTTGTCTCTTTGTTGTCTCCGTAACGACGCCAATTGGCTCGACTTTATAAGTGAATGTATCACTCATAGCGTTCCACCGAATACCGAGGGTTTTCGTGGAGCTGGCGTCGTCAAACTTCAAAAAATCCGATCTCAAGACATCTTCAGATGGAATTTGACTTAACAATTCGGAGTGGTTAGCGGTTATCTTCTTCAAAGGAAACCCAGCTGAGTTGAGGGTCTCAATCAGCTGTCTTTGCGCTTCCACGGCTGAAGCTATTGAATGACCACCCGATAGGATATCATCCACATACGTTTCATTTCTCAATATCTTTGAAGATAATGGATTCCGCTCTTCAGTGTCGTCGGCCAGCTGAAGAAGTGTACGAATTGCCAAATATGGTGCACAATTAACCCTGAAGGTTACTGTCGCTAACTCATAATCCTCTATCCGACCGTTAGGATCCATACGAAATAAAATTCTCTGATAGGATCTATCAGAGTCATGAATCATTATCTGGCGATACATTTTCTCAATATCCCCATTAAAAACGTACTTGTAAGTTCGCCAATTCAGTATGACAGTCATAAGGTCTGACTGCAGTGTTGGTCCCGTGTGTAACACATCATTTAACGAAAACATACTTTTCGTTTTCCGAGACCCATTGAACACAACTCGAACTTTCGTCGACGAACTTTCTGGTCGAAACACTGCATGATGGGGTAGATAATATGAAAAATACTTCCCATCCCTGCACACTTCTGCAGAGTTTACCCTTTGCATGTGACCCAAATCCAAGTACTCGCTCAAAATCCCATTGTAAGTTCCCATTAGATCGGGTTTTCTTTCAAGACTATGCTCCATATGAAGATACTGTTTCCTTGCAATAAATCGTGATGATTCTAAGAAAACGGATTCCGGAAACTCTGTCTTAAATGGTAGTTTTACCACATATCTCCCATCTTCTCGACGATATGTTGTATTTTTGTAGAGATTTTCACAAAACTGTTCCGCTTCGGCAAGCACTTTCGTTTGAGGCACCTCCTCACATATATATATGTTTTTTTTTTTTTTTTTTTTTTGTAATTTAGCGGGAAATTTTTAAATTTTCCCCGCTAAATTAATTTTTGGCGGTTTCTAGCGCTTTTTTCATGAAATTTAGAGGTTTTTGGTTAAAAATAGTTGGCAACAGTGCTCTTTGAAATAGAAATGTAATTATTATGTACACGAGAGTAAAATGTAGACAAAAACTCCCTCGAATACAAAGAAAAAAAAAAAAAAAAAGAATTGATTCTGAACTGGTTTTGAAATACCACCGCGTTGGCGCCTTGTTGTTTTTTGAATTTTGCATATCATACGAATGTATATAAAAACAATAAAATCCAATGCCTTTGTTGCACATATACTATTCTCCTGGGGCCCCTGTAGGCTAGTTGGTAGCGTGCTAGCCTATGAAACAAGGGGTCGTGGGTTCGATTCCCACCAAAGCCCTTGGTCGAATTCGCTACAACGAGACGACGGTCATTGTTACCAGTTCTCGGTTAGGTTAAAATTATTTAAAATGAGTTGTAAATAAAAATTGGAAAAATAAATAAAAACTGATCATTGGATCAAATTATTATTATTATTAAAAACATATACTATTCTCCTTTGATATGTTTTTTCACAAAGTTACAAAAAACAAGTGTTATCCAATATTAAAAATAAAACATCTATATATTAAAAAAAAAAAAAAAAAACAAATTAAAAATATATTTTTTTTAAATTCTCTTTTTAATTACCAACTAGTCAAGTAAAAAAATTAATATTTAATTGTATTATTTTTCTAGAGAAAAATACAAAATTTACTAACTAATTTTGTAAAATTTACAAAATAATTATTAAAATTTATAACGAAAAATTAAAAAAAAATCAACTGAAAAAATTATTAAAAAATTAGTAAAAAATCAATAGTTTGTAAAGCGAGTTTACTAAAAAGAATTACTAAAATCTAATTTTTTAGTACGAATTAGTAAAAATGTAGTAAAGTTGAGGTACAAACCATTTTACAAATTTTTTTACTAACGTATTTTTTTGAGTGTAGGGTTATAAGATTTGAAATATGGAATAACAGAACATTTGGTCTCAAAAACAGTACATTGCAAATAAAAACAGTACTTTTTTAAAAGTCTTATTTTATATCAAACTTCAAAAACTTAGCCCTTTTACCCTGATTTCTAACAGATCTCAGCCAAAACGAGCATAAAAGGTTGTTAACAGAACGGTGGAACATTTTAGGTAAACCGTCTCAAATTTATTCCATTTTTTTTATCAGTGTTGAAAAAAAATGCGATTGACTTTTTGGAGCATTTGTCTTAGTTGCCGCGATATCTTACTTGAAAAGCTTTTGTAGTCTATGCTTTCGCTTAACTAAAACACCGATCTTCCTATCAAAAACATATGAAAAAATCCATAAAACAGGGTTTTAATTAAAACACGACTTTAAAAGGCAAACGCGAAAACGGTATTATTGCACTCAAACTAAATTTTGGGAAAATGTTTTTTTTTTTTCACAATTGAGTAAAATTTAATAAAAATTTTGAAATTTCTTTGACATAATTTGCAACCAATTAGTTCATCATATTTATCTTCTTAGAATTGATACAGTTTTTTCTTCAGGTTTAGAAAACTTTATGGAATTTAAGGAAATTTTTTTTTCAAAAAATGTTTCAAAAATTTCAAAAACTAAGCCAGAAAGAGCAAAAAAGTGTTCATTTTCGATTCTAAAAATCTCGTAAGAATCTCCGGTCCTCTTTCAATGTATGGAATCCTCAATTTGAATCTAAAAATTTGGGCGTTCCTCATTTCTCAGAAAATATTGCGAAACAAAAAAAATGCCAAATAAATTTTTGTAGTTCTTTACACGACCGCCTTAATCCCTCCGTGTAATAGTTTTTTAGTTATCCCGTTAAGATTCTAAAGACCCTTTTGGGCCCTTAAATTCCCGTATCCTAAAAACTAAGCAAGGTAGAGCGAAAAGGGCAAAGATGTTGAATCAAAATCAATGACGATCCTTAATAGACCCAATGGGACTGGGTCTAAGGTGGTCTGGACCCATGGGTTCCGAACATAATGGGGTCTGCCCGCAATCGGAACTTTAAATGAGATGTACTCAATAAAATCAATTTTTTCCCATTTTCTAGTTTTTTCTTTTTCTTATTTTTCAGAAAAATTTAGATTAAGAGAAGGAAAACATGGCAATGGAGCTAAATCATTATTGAATTTAGTTAAGTTTTCCACTTTTTAAATAATTTTTCTTTTTGTGTGTGGTATAAAATTAAATTGCATTTAGCTCCTTTTTAAAAATTGAATTAAAATTTTGTCAAATATGAAACATTTTTCGAAAAACGGTACATTTTGGTGATGAGTATAAAAAAACAGTACAAAACAGTACACGCTTTAAAAAACAGTACTTTTGCATACTATTTTAGGTGCTGTGCATAAAACAGTACTTTTTATAAAAACCAGTACATGTACTGTTTAAAACAGTTGTAGCATATGTAGCATGAATTAAATGCGTTATTAACCATAACTGTATTTTGACGATATTTTGGATAACTGAAATATGAGTATTATACAAAGTACAGAACAATACACACTGTTTGCATTGTACAACAACTATTGAAGTTACAGTTAACTAAGCTGAGAATACTCAGTCAAACTGGTGTAACTTCTACTGTAAATGTTATTGAACAGTCAACCCTTCTGGTGTTGTACGATGATCGTTGTTTCGTACTTAACGAATCTAACTAAATATGTTAAGTCCATTGCTACATTTCCCCACTGTTAATTTAAATGCTAACTAAGCAATTTTGTAGTATAAATTAAGGCCAATTTTAATGAACAAAGACAATTGAAAAACAAAGCTCAACCGGCTTATCAATTTATACAAAGCTCAACCAGCTTAACAATTATTACAAAGCTCAACCGGCTTAACAAATTATACAGTACGAATGGCAACCCTAGGTATTGGTAACGGTATTGGTATTACATATTTTTTATTATCGGTAACGGTAATGGTAACGGTATTTTCGATTATGTAGGTAACGGTTAACCGTTACCGAAACAACGATACCGGTACGTACCGGTATTATGAATAAAATTTACCAAAAATGTTAAAAAGTCACAGATTTGTTAAAAACATGTAAAAACTTAATTTAATAAAATTAAAAAACTGATCAATTTAGTGCATTTTCAACATATAATTATATAGACTATAAATTAACTCAGAATTTAATTAAAATATTCACGCAATACTGTAATTCAACAAATAAATTATAGATTTTTTACGTGTTTATAAGATGTCTCTGTCCAATCAGCAGAAATATCTGCATTTTGACCCATTTAAAAAAACTACTGATTTTAGCTGACGCGGTTTGTTAAATTTATATCTAGATAAACCAGGTAGAGTTTGCAGAAAAATCTATCAAGACCGCAAATAAATATGCTGATTAATGTGGAAAAATCTTCTGATTTCAGATTAACAGCCTGAACATCGAATTTGTATTTTATTTAAGTAAAAAATTCCTTTTTGTTAAAAACTGTAAAAAATTTAAATTAAATTTTTAATAAAATTTTTTAATTTTTTTCTAGAAAATTTTCTTACAAACAGGACAATTTCTGTAAAATTATTTAAATAGTCAGCTGATTTTTTCACATTTGAACAATTTTAAGTTTTAATCGTTTAAATTAGACAAAAACTAAAAAAAATGCCAACAAAAATTTGTTTGTAAAATTATCAAATAAAAATCTTCTAAAATTTGAACAAAAAAAAAATTGTTTTTAAATCAGCATTTTTTAAAATTTGGTGACCGAGAATTGAGTTCAACTATTCATTTTAGCAGAAAAATCCGGTACAAGTTTTCTTTTTTAAACTGAAAGTTGTTTTACAGATTTTTCGACTGAGTTTTTCTTCAGCCTGTACTACTTGGGCTCATCATGTATTTAACTCCAGATAACCACCTCTCCTCGCTTACCTGCATGGATGACAAAGCCAGCAACACTTGAGCGATTCAGGTTTGTCTCTTCCTTTATATTCCCGCTGAAAAATGCTTACATTACGTGGCACTCACTTTTCTCTTCAGAAATTTTTAGGTAAATTGCGAATTTTATCATTGGTTGGACCGATTTCCACATAATTTAGTAAATTGCGAATGTGATTATTGGTTGGACAGATTTTTTTATTGTTTTTGCCCAAATTACAATCCGATTTACAATGAAAAAAATTAGTTTTTTTTTATTTTACGAACATTAAAAATATTTTACTTTGTTTATTATCTGCAAAAAAAATTAAAATAAGTAATATTAAGACAACCGAAACAAAACCGATATAATACCGGTAAAAGTCAGAACAAAGGTTTTTTATCAGTAACGGTATTTTTTATTTGGGTATTGGCAACGGTAACGGTAGTCAATATTAAAGAAGTTTTAATCGGTAACGGTATTGATTCTAAGACATTCTAGCGATGTCCGTCCGTCTGTAGTTAACACGATACAGTCCAAACTAAAAGAGCTAGACTCCTCAAGTTTGGCACGAATATGTCTTATGGTCCGAGGCAGGCTAAGTTTGGAAATGGGCAAAATCGGACCAGGGGGAAAAAAATTCCCCCATGAAGAACTAAACCAACCTCTGAAAAATATAATTTTTTTACATGATTTTTTGTCTTTTTGTTTAACAAATGCAACATTTTTATGCTACTAGAAGTTCAAAGTCCTGCATTTGGACCCCCTTTTATGGGCGTAGAATAAAAAAAAAATAAATTATGATAAACTTGCATTTCTTTCGTGCAAAAAGCATAAGAATGAATTTTTAAACACATATTCGAGTAGAAATTTATCCCCCCCCCCTCAATCACCACGACCCCCACAAAAAAAAAAAATAACATGGCTCAAAATGGGTGTGTTTTCAGCAGATTTTTCTGCTGATTGTACAGAGAATTTATTTTGAGTGTAGGTAAAATTTCCATCAAATAATCCCACAATTTTACCAATTTCGTTTCAAAAATGTTTGCAAACGCACAACTTTTTCTTTCATAAAAATGTTGCAGGTATAACACTTCAAAAAATGTTTTTTACTTAAACGACCGCACCTTAGCCTACACTCAAAAAAATAACTTAGTCAAGATATTAGTAAAAGGTGTTGTAATTTACTTCAACCAAACTTTAGCAAAAAAATTGTAAAAATTTAATTTTTACAGATTTTTTTTGGCAATTTACTATTAATAAAATACAAATTTTTTTTGGTATTTTTACTATATTTTTTTGGTATTTTTACTATATTTAATTTTTTTTATTTTACCATAATTATAGCAAAAATATTAGTATTTTCCTTAAAGAAATTGTAATACTTTTTATTTTTTTTTCTTAGTTTTAAGAAAAAAAAATTTGTTTAAAGTGTTCTAGTGTGAAAAAAAGTCATTGCAGATTCTGCTCCTGTTGCAAGTCCAGCTGCCGAGAAGAAAGCAAAAGATGATGCTGCCAACACCATAGCAAAGTAGCCATCCATCAACTGGAATAATGGTTGATGATGATATTAGTAACTTTAAAGAACGTGGCGCTCAAAAATAGGCTACACAATTTTTAGTATTTTTTACCATATTTTTGCTAATTTTACCATTTTGTTTGCTAATGTTATATGAAATTTTTCTTAAATTTTAGCACCTAAATTGTTACTAAAATGTTGCTAATTTTGAAAAATTATTTTTTTTATTTTAACACACACTTTAATATCTAATCTTCAATATCCAAAAGTTTTGTTTTGTTTTTTTTTAAATACATGTGAAAAAAATCATTTTGAAAAAAAAAATCAAAATGTCCTATCACAAAACTTGGCATAACTCATTCATTTTTTAACCGATTGTTATGTTTTCTGGTGTTTTGAAAAGCTTATTTACTAGAATTTTTACAAAAAAAAAAAAAAAAAATCATTTAATGATGAATAGGGCAAGTACTTTCATGAAAATGCATATTTTTACTCAGCACTGTAAATATAACATAAATTAAATATCTATCCGAATCAATGAATTTGCAATAAAATGGCATTGATTTGTAGTTGCATATTTTTGCATATTTTGGTATAGATGCATATTTTTGCATATTTTCATATAAATTTGCCTTTTTTTAAATTTCATCAATATTTTTTCAAAACTTCCCTAGGAAAATTTAAATTTCTTTTAGAAAAATATATCTATTTATAGAAATCGTATTCTGATGCATTTTTTTTATAGAAAATTGATTCTGGAAGTATAATTTTTAGATTCTGAGTAATGTTTCCAATTTAAAATGTTCCTATTCCCAGATATTTTACTACTCGTAAAGAAAAAAATGTTTTCGAATTTAAGATTTTATTACAGGAAATTTGCGTTTTTATTTTGCTTAGAGTTGGGGTAAGTTCTTTTGCCTTTGAGTTAATTTTTTGACTTGAAAATAAGAAAATTTCTAAAAAAGAAAAAAAATATTTAAAAATTTTTTTTTTTTTTAGAAAAAAGAACAAAAAAAATAACTTGTTCTAGAAATAGATTGTATATGGGGCATTCCATGTGAAATCGGACACTTTGAAATTTTTTTTTTTTAGATTTTCCCAATTTGTTTACAGTTTTTAGTACCCTTCGAAAACTCCTTCGTGGTAAATTTTCAGATTTTTTTGATGACCCGTTCAAAAGATATCGAATTTTTAAAAATTGGTAGTGTAACGAAGTTTTTCGTTACATATTGGTAATTTTATATTTTTTATTAAAATACTATTTTTTTCATTTAAATATTTTAATATTTCTTTCTAGTTTTTAAGAGATTTACAGTTACATAAATATAAGAGTAGTCTGTATAAGAGAACCAACGCATCAACCAATGCTACACATACATTTTAATTTTCTCTTGATCTCACCCAGTTGGCCAAAACGTCGTAGACGACGCTGTCTTAAACGATTTCGTAAGTGATAGTTAAGAATTTGTCGTTCAAGACATGTGTCGATTAAATTTTCTCTAACGACAATGCAACGGAAATATTCGCTAACGACTATCTACATGACAAAATACTCAACTGGTCTTGTGTAACATCCAGTTGGAGACAAGTTAAGCGACAAAATCTAGTACTTGTCGTGTATAGAAAATATATTAAAGACAAGATGAGCGAAAATGTCTTTAAGTTGTCTTCGGCCAAACTTGGTTCACGACAAAGCAAGCGACAATCTCTCATATGTGTCGTGTATTTGAATTCCGTTAACGACAAGATGAGCGATAATGTCTTAAATATGTCGTCAGTTGATGCCGATTGAAGACAATATGAGCGACAATATCTTTATGTTGTCGTCAGCCAAACTATATTAACGACAATATGAACGACAATTTCATTTAGTTGTCATATATTGCTCATGGTTTACGACAGGCTGACCGACAATATTTAATATTTGTCGTGTACTAAACTCCATTGACGACAAATGAGCGGCAATATATGAAGATTGTCGTAAATCGCACTCTTCGTTGACGACAATATAAGCTACAATTTCTTGAAGTTGTCATATATTGCTCTTTGTTTACGACATACTGACCGACAATATTTAATACTTGTCGTGTTGTCGTGTCCGTTGACGACAACGTATGGTTGTTGAGAGAAAAAAAAAACAAAATAACGGAACCATATTAACGGCGATAATAAAAAGCAAATGTAAGTATAAAATATTTAGTTATGTACAAAAAGCTATCGAAGAAGGTGCAAATTCTGAATCGTGTTCTTTTAATAATTTAAAGTTTTTTAAAGTTTAAAATTGAACGACAAAAAATCAAATGGATCTTTAAATATCAAATGGAATCTTCAACTTTTAAATTAATATATTATTATTTGTTTATTTTTTACTATTTTATTATTTACTTTATTATTTTTCGTTTCTTTTTTAAAACAATTAACAAATATTAAATTAAATAAATTTTAATAAAAAAAAATTTTTGCTTTTATTTCACTGACGAAATTGCACCTTATAGGGTCGTGGACGACTTAATGGGGGAAATTGTCCTTCACATTGTCGTCGATGACCGTATGAGGGAATGTGTCGCCAGTACGTTCGTCAACGATTATATAGCAGACAAGGTCGCCTATATGGTCGTCAACGATAAGGTAGAGCATACAGTCGATGAGTTGGTCATGCACGACAATTCGGAGGAAGTATTCGCTCATATCGTCATCGCTAAAATTCACGACACTCTGAGCGACAGTGTCGCTCATCATGTCTTGTATGATTTTTGGATCTTTTGTGTGAGAGTGTCGTTCACGACTTGGGCACTACTACAGTGGTATTGATCGGTCGCCCAGTTGGCTCTGTCTTCAAGACATCTTAGACGACGGGTGCACGACCCATTTAAATCGTTGACGACAGATGGATGATAGTCCACACAAGTCGTGAACGACACTCTCACACAAAAGATCCAAAAATCATACAAGACATGATGAGCGACACTGTCGCTCAGAGTGTCGTGAATTTTAGCGATGACGATATGAGCGAATACTTCCTCCGAATTGTCGTGTATGACCAACTCATCGACTGTATGCTCTACCTTATCGTTGACGACCATATAGGCGACTTTGTCTGCTATATAATCGTTGACGACCGTACTGGCGACACATTCCCTCATACGGTCATCGACGACAATGTGAAGGACAATTTCCCCATTAAGTCGTCCACGACCCTATAAGGTGCAATTTCTTCAGTGAAATAAAAGCAAATTTTTTTTTTATTAAAATTTATTTAATTTTATATTTGTTAATTGTTATAAAAAAGAAACGCAAAATAATAAAGTAAATAATAAAATAGTAAAAAATAAACAAATAATAATATATTAATTAAAAAGTTGAAGATTCCATTTGATATTTAAAGATCCTTTGATTTTTTGTCGTTCCATTTAAAACTTTTAACAACTTTAACTTTAAATTATTAAAAGAACACGATTCTGAATTTGCACCTTCTTCGATAGCTTTTTGTACATAACTAAATATTTTATACTTACATTTGCTTTTTATTATCGCCGTTAATATGGTTCCGTTATTTTGTTTTTTTTTCTCTCAACAACCTTGCGTTGTCGTCAACGGACACGACAACACGACAAGTGTTAAATATTGTCGGTCAGTATGTCGTAAACAAAGCAAAGGGTATCAGTCGCTCAATTTTAACAACAACTATATTGCCGCTCATTTGTCGTCAATGGAGTTTAGTACACGACAAATATTAAATATTGTCGGTCAGCCTGTCGTAAACCATGAGCAATATATGACAACTAAATGAAATTGTCGTTTATATTGTCGTCAACATATTTTGGCTGACGACAACATAAAGATATTGTCGCTCATATTGTCTTCAATCGGCATCAACTGACGACATATTTAAGACATTATCGCTCATCTTGTCGTTAACGGAATTTTAATACACGACACATATGAGAGATTGTCGCTTGTTTTGTCGTGAACCAAGTTTGGCCGAAGACAACTTAAAGACATTTTCGGTCATCTTGTCTTCAATATATTTTCTATACACGACAAGTACTAGATTTTGTCGCTTAGCTTGTCTCCAACTGGATGTTACACAAGACCAGTTGAGTATTTTGTCATGCAGCTAGTCGTTAGCGAATATTTCCGTTGCATTGTCGTTAGAGAAAATTAAATCGACACATGTCTTGAACGACAAATTCTTAACTATCACTTACGAAATCGTTGAAGACAGCGTCGTCTACGACGTTTTGGCCAACTGGGCGGTAGTAAATTCAAAGCTCACGCATACATTCGTTTTCTCTAGCTCTCACTACTAACGTACGTAGTTGGTTTGTAGTTAGTTTGGTCATTACTACAACTTTAGTTGAGCTTGTGCTGTCCAAGTGTACGGGTAGCACTGCAGGTCATTAGATTTCGGTGGTAGTCGTTCACAGGTACAGCCAAGTTCAACTCAATGTAGTAGTTGCAGAGGGTTTCTACTTATTTAAATAAATAATAGTCCCCAGGCACAGTAGTGGTAGTGCATAGGAAAACTACTGGTTAAGGTGGCCATAGTTTCCAGGCAGGTAGATGTATTAGTGACCAGGGAGTCTACTGGTTTAAACGGCCATAGATCCCATGTCTGTAGTGGTAACTAAAACACTAACAAACACTAAAAATTCCACACTATAAAAATATGACTCGAGCATTAATTCGGGGAGTCTGTTGTCTACCGCGAAAGCGTTCACCCGTGCAGCGGGTAACCTGCGTTACTCTGTCCGGCAATTATCCTGGTTTATTTTCAAACATTAATTATCCTGGTTTCATCGAAAACGTCTAGATCCTGGTTTCAGTCACAAACGTGGGTGGCTGCAAACATCTCTGGTACAGGGCTCATATCCTGGTTTAAATCTAGCATCGATCGTGAACGGGTGCGATTATTCGAGTACAGGGAATAATCGCAACGTTATTAAATAGTTTGACTCAAGCTTATATCCTGGTTGCTGCGTTGGTCTTCAATTTTAGTGATAATTTGTGAATAAATATTTTGGATTTAAAGAAAATAATTGTGTTTCAATAATCCTGGTTCTGACTGACCTAACCCCGGCCAAATCTATTATAGTAGTTTGTTCCTTTACTCAAACTTCTTTTAATCATAACTTCTTCAATAATGGTCCAAATTTCAAATTTTTTTTTTTCAAAATTTTTGTTTTTTTAAGTACTTTCTAAAAAAAATCCCAAAAAATTCTTAAAAGCGCTCTAGTATGCGATTTTTAAGTTTTTAAATTTAAATCTCATTTTTGAAAATGTTTGTACTCTTCGATTTTTTTGAAATTTTTTTGTGTAAAACTTCTATCAATTCTACAAATTTTTTGCCCAGGAAGATCGTGGGATAACGATTATTACTATTTTTTAAAATTTTTTGAAAAAATTTTATTGTAATTTTCCAATCTTAAAATCATTTCTACTGCTCTAATCGTGCGTCATAGAGGAGTCCTGTATAAGACCGACCCCCATTAATTTTTAAGTCTTCACATTTCTTTGGAACAAACTAATACCCTATCTCCAATTTCTAAGGGGGCTCCCACACAAAACGACATTTTTTAAAATTTGTTCCAACCGCTCTAACTGCCCTAATAGTGCCCTTAGATCAACAAAGTGTATGACCGAACCACAATATTTTTTTAGTCCAAACATTTTCTCTGAACACACCTACCCTCTATCTTTAACTGTTAAGGCGGTCCCCATACAATTTTTTTTATTTTTTGTAAATTTGTTTTATTTAATCAGCTTCTACCGGTCCAATGGTGCGTCCGAGAGGGGTCATTATTGAGACCGACCCCCATTTATTTTTACCCTACAACATTTTTTCAAAACATACCCACGCCCTATCTCCACTCCCTAAGTAGGCTCCCATACAAAATTACATGTTTATAAAATTTGCTCCAACTGTTATTTGTATGGGAGCCTACTTAGGGAGTGGAGATAGGGCGTAGGTATGTTTTGAAAAAATGTTGTAGGGTAAAAATAAATAGGGGTCGGTCTCAGTAATGACCCCTCTCGGACGCACCATTGGACCGGTAGAAGCTGATTAAATAAAACAAATTTACAAAAAATAAAAAAAATTGTATGGGGACCGCCTTAACAGTTAAAGATAGAGGGTAGGTGTGTTCAAAAAAAATGATTGGACTAAAAAAATATTGTGGTTCGGTCATACACTTTGTTGCTATAAGGGCACTATTAGGGCAGTTAGAGCGGTTGGAACAAATTTTAAAAAATGTCGTTTTGTGTGGGAGCCCCCTTAGAAATTGGAGATAGGGTATTAGTTTGTTTCAAAGAAATGTTAAGACGTAAAAATTAATGGGGTCGGTCTTATACAGGACCCCTCTATGACGCACGATTAGAGCAGTAGAAATGATTTTAAGATTGGAAAATTACAATAAAATTTTTTAAAAAAATTTTAAAAAATAGTAATAATCGTTATTCCACGATCTTCCTGGGCAAAAAATTTGTAGAATTGATAGAAGTTTTACACAAAAAAATTTCAAAAAAATCGAAGAGTACAAACATTTTCAAAAATGAGATTTAAATTTAAAAACTTAAAAATCGCATACTAGAGCGCTTTTAAGAATTTTTTGGGATTTTTTTTAGAAAGTACTTAAAAAAACAAAAATTTTGAAAAAAAAAAATTTGAAATTTGGACCATTATTGAAGAAGTTATGATTAAAAGAAGTTTGAGTAAAGGAACAAACTACCAATTTTTAAAAATTCGATATCTTTTGAACGGGTCATCAAAAAAATCTGAAAATTTACCACGAAGGAGTTTTCGAAGGGTACTAAAAACTGTAAACAAATTGGGAAAATCTAAAAAAAAAGTTTTTCAAAGTGTCCGATTTCACATGGAATGCCCCATATATTTTTTATCTTTTATAAAATTTTTAATTTCAGAAATTTTCAGTGACTCAAAGAAAAAACTTCTCAAGTAAAAAATATTTTGTTTCCACTCAAAAAAACATTTTTAAGAATTGTCGAGGGCCTTAAAGTAATGGACAAAGCCTAATTTATGTTGACAAATTATTTTATTGCATATTTTTGAAGTTTTTAGTGCATATTTTGGATTTTTTGATGCATATTATAGGCACATATTTTCGTTTTTTAGATGCATGAAAGTACTTGCCCTAATGATGAACTTTCAACTTAGAGTGTAAGGAATATGAAATTTTTTTTCAAAAAATCGTTTTTTTTACTTAAACGATCGTAGCTCAGCCAATTTTTGATCGATTTTAATTATTTTTCTTTTGTTTAAAAAGTAAGACTTATACGTTTCAAAAAAATTCATAAAATTGCAAACTAACAAACCAATAATTTTTTAAAATTCTAATTTAAGAATTGCCGATTTTCAAGACATTTGCCAATAAAAAAGTACTTAACGAAGGGATCCAGAAAAACTATGAGTATATCAGTACTCTATGGACTCCAACCAACCTGAATTTTCATATGAGAACCCCTGCATATTTTATTTTCGGTCTTTTGTAGCACAGTGTAATTTTTAACGGAAAATTGTAATTTTACAAGAATGGTTTTATTACGAGAATATTTGATTTTTTTTAATTCTGTTTTATATATTGTTGGACTTTGTATTTTATAACTGAAGTTTTTATTTCGGTTTGATTCCATATTAATTATTTCTGAGAAATAATTATTTTTGTTGTACAATGAGAAAATCTGAAAAAAAAAAATAATTGACAACACAGGAGTGTAATCGCATTCATAAGGTTTTTATATATTTTTTTGACAAAATATTTGGGTTTTTAGTTTTTCCGGGAATTCCCGGGATCCCGAGAAATTTAAAAATGAATTCCGCTTTTCCGGGAAATGAAAAAAAAAAGATTTTTATTCAAAAATTGTTGACTGGTCGCTTTACAAGTCTGCTCGTCTAAACGGCTCTTTAATAATAACAAAAATTTAAAAAGGGTGGAAATTTAAACTTTTTTTTATTGTTAAGTTGTGGCTGGTAAAAATAGCTAGATTTCCCGCTGCCCGCTAAATCACTTTTTTCCCGCTAGACGCAAAATAAAAACGTTAGTTTTAGCTGGAAAAACACAAAATTGGCAACAGTGTCAATGAGTACACATTTTAAAAAATGTCATTTTAAATGACTGTTGTCTATATAGAATATTCACGCAAAAAATAGCGTTTTTTAATAGCAATCAATAGAGCGGTTTTTATTTACAGTAAACCATTTAAGATTTTTTAGCCTTAAATTAAAATAATTACTATTTTCCTGTATGGGGTTATAAATTGTGGATGTCCCTTAATGCGAATCAAGTCTAAATAAAGACACAAACAGTCCTGACATATAAGTTTATCTAACTAACGTGGCCATATACTTAATCCAAATTCTAAAAAAATATAGTTTTGTAAAAAAATTTAACATTTCGTGAGCTAACTAATATTAAAAACCATCCTTGTAGCCCATTAATAATATTGCTAAACCTTAATGGTTGAGTCAAAGAACGCTTATACTTTCGCTGCTTCCTCAAAAGCGCTATTTGTACTTAATCTATATATGGGGCATTCCAAGCCAAATCACTCACTTTTAGACCCGACCCCTTTTGATTTATTTTATTTTTGGATATGTTTTAGTACTTATTAAATGCAACTTGGACACCAATTTTCAGCCTATTATTTCAAGATGGTGTTGAGTAATCAATTTTTCAAAATGGCGATTTTCTCAAAAAAATTTAAAAATTTAAATTTTTAATTAATATTGACCATTAAAAAATATAGATATTTTAAAAAAAATTGGACAACGTTTTGTTGGTATTTAAATGTAGTTTTAGAAAAAAAAATATGAAAAAATTATTCGAAGTAATTATCACATATTTGTTGACGTTTAAAAATTAAAATAGACTTTTTGGAAAAGTCCGAAACCTTCGATTTTTTTATAAAAAAGTAAAAACATTCTACTCTAAATTACGCAACTTTTAAGCCATAATTCGAGATGTGATCACAATTCTTTCTATTTCTTTTTAAATTTTAAAAATTGCACCTTTTATTTTTTGGCTCTGATTTATTTTATATGGTGCTCCAAAAAAAATAAATTGGTAGATATTGACCCTACCTTACCCTAGATATATTCATTTCGAGGTAAAAATACGTCTCACAAAAATTTAGAACGATCGGAAAGGGGTAAGGCGTTTAGCATGGTCCTTGAAGTTTAAATAACGGATTACAAGGAAAAATATGAATTTGTTTCTATTTTCGCAATATTTTTGGTATTTTAAGTTAAGTTTTATTTCAAGCAACTACAGAATTATGATGTAGAGTAAAATGCCTTTCTAATAAGGTACTAAAAACTAAAATCGGTTGAAAATCAGCCAAGTTATTAGAACTTCCCCAGGCATCTAGCGTGTGTCATACCGCTTGATTAAAGAATACGAGTCCCTTTTTTTAAATTTATTGAAATTTTCTACTGTAATAACATTTTTTCATTATTCATGTTTCAGTGTAATATTTTTTTGGTTTTTCCAAATTTTAAAACAAAAAAAAAAAATTTTTAAAATAGAGATTTCAAAAGGGTGTTGAAAATGCAGGCATTTTTAGCATTAATTTAAAACATGTTAGCAAAACACAATATGAAAAATACTTGTCATCAAATTACATTTGAACTTGAAGAATAAAAAAATGTTATTACAGTAGAAAATTTCAATGAATTTCAAAAATCGGATTGTATTGCTTAATCAAGTTGTCTGCCATACGTTAGATGCCTGGGGAAGTTGTAATAACTTGGCTGATTTTCAACCGATTTTAGTTTTTAGTACCTTATTAGAAAGGCATTTTACTCTACATCATAATTCTGTAATTGCTTGAAATAAAACTTAACTTAAAATACCAAAAATATTGCGAAAACAGAAAAAAATTCATATTTTTCCTTGTAATCCGTTTTTTAAACTTCAAGGACCATGCAAAACGCCTTACCCCTTTCCGATCGTTCTAAATTTTTGTGAGACGTATTTTTACCTCGAAATGAATATATCTAGGTTAAGGTAGGGTCAATATCTACCAATTTATTTTTTTTGGAGCACCATATACAGTGGGCGACAATACATTGGAAACATTTTTATAGTAGATGAAATTTGTTAAGGACAAAGTTAGCAAAACTAAACGTTATAATTATCAAACAAGTATTATAAAAAAAATGTTATGTAGGTAATTTATCAAGCTTTAATTTAAGCTTAATAGCGTCCAGATTGGGAAAATAATGAATGTGTTACGAGGGTCGATGTGGAAAATGAAAAAATTTATAGACATTTTTCAGAACATTTTTAAAAAATATTTCCGAGTCGATTTTTTCCAAGTTAAAACATTAGAAATTTAAAAAAAGGTCCAATAGTTTTTATTCAGTGATCAAATAATTTTTCCAACAACCCAAACAAACAGTGGAATTTTTTAAGTACAGTAGCAAAAATCCATATTTTTTGACCTCCAATCCTTTTGACCACCAATTTTTTGTTAACAAAGAGAAATTAAAATTATCTTAATATATTCTTAGCATATACTTAAGTGTACTAAAATTAATAAACAATAACATCTTTTCTTTGTTTATAAAAAATTGGTGGTCAAAAGAATTGGAGGTCAAAAAATGTGGATTTTTGCTACTGTACTTAAAAAATTCCACTGTTTGTTTGGGTTGTTGGAAAAATTATTTGATCACTGAATAAAAACTATTGGAACCTTTTTTAAATTTCTAATGTTTTAACTTGGAAAAAATCGACTCGCAAATATTTTTTAAAAATGTTCTGAAAAATGTCTATAATTTTTTTCATTTTCCACATCGACCCTCGTAACACATTCATTATTTTCCCAATCTGGACGCTATTGAGCTTAAATTAAAGCTTGATAAATTACCTACATATAATTTTTTTATAATACTTGTTTAATAATTATAACGTTTAGTATTGTTAACTTTGTCTTTAACAAATTTCATCTACTATAAAAAAGTTTCCAATGGGCGTACGGACATAGCGCCCAAGGTCTTATTGCCCAAAACAGTAAATGACATATCGCCCACGCTGCGACATATAGCCCAAAATGATAGGTCTAAAAATGTTATTTCTCCCAAAACAAAATTGTCAAAATATCCAAAATATTTTTTTTGGGCGAAATGTCAAAATTACGACTACTATGATTTGTTTTATTGTAATAAAGGTTTTCTGCGTAGCCGGCCTTCGGCCGGGCTTAGGGATAACATACTCCATGCATTAAACCCACCCTCTCTGCAAACCAAAGCTATTTTGGTTATCAGGCCTTTTTGAGGCATATCAAATTTGGTAGCGTAAAGGACCGCTACCCTAGAAAACTTTACTTTGCGGAGAGGGTGGGTTTAATGCATGGATTTTGTAATCCCTAAGCCCGGCCGAAGGCCGGCTACGCATAAAAACTTAAAAATATTGTGTTACAAAAAAAACAATTTTGGTGAGTTTTATGATTATTTTTTTGGGTGCTTTGACATTTTATAAATATAACATTTTGATATTTGGCTAATATGACATTTTTGATAATTTATATAAATTTAAAGAAAATTGTTAAAATACCCAAAAATAATGGCCATATCGCCCAAAAAATTTTGCAACAACAACTAACACACGTTTTTTTTGGGTGTAGTGACTTTTTTAAATTGGGCGATATGCACTTGGGCGCTATGTCCGTACGCCTTTCCAATGTATTGTCGCCCACTGTAAAATAAATCAGAGCCAAAAAATAAAAGATGCAATTTTTAAAATTTAAAAAAAAAAATAGAAAGAATTGTGATCAAATCTCGAATTATGGCTTAAAAGTTGCGTAATTTAGAGTAGAATTTTTTTAGTTTTTTACAAAAAAATCGAAGGTTTCGGACTTTTTCAAAAAGTCGATTTTAATTTTTAAACGTCAAAAAACAAGTGATAATTACTTCGAATAATTTTTTCATATTTTTTTTCTAAAACTACATTTAAATACCAACAAAACTTTTTTTAAAATATCTATATTTTTTAATGGTCAAAATTAATTAAAAATTTCAACTTTTGAATTTTTTTGAGAAAATCGCCATTTTGAAAAATTGATTACTCAACATCATCTTGAAATAAAAATCTGAAAATTGGTGTCCAAGTTGCATTTAATAAGTACTAAAACATATCCAAAAATAAAATAAATCGAAAGGGGTCGGGTCTAAAAGTGAGTGATTTGGCTTGGAATGCCCCATATATAAAAGGTTGTGGTGACTGACTGACTGATTGGCAATAATCATCGCCCAGCCCAAACCGCTGAAGCTAGAGACTTGAAATTTGGAATGTAGGTTCGGCTCCCGACAACCAATCACTAAGAAGGGATTTTTGGAAATTCCGATTCTAAGGAGGGCAAAAGGGGAAAAATAGGGCCCTTTGTGGGATTTTGTATCTTTTGAACTAATAGTCCTAGAAACTTAAAATTTGAACTCTAGGATCCTCTCGCGGAAATAAAATTTCGAAAAAAACATTTTTGGAAAATTCCGCCTCCAAGGGGGGGGGGGGGGGAGGGAAAATAGGGCAAATTGGTACATTTTTTATATTCTAAAGAAATGGTCCCAGAAGCTTGAAATTTTATGTCTTGGACCCTCTCGCGGAAATAACATTTTGGAAAAAGTAATATTTTGAAAATTCCGTTTCTAAGGTGGGGGGAGGGGGAAAATAGGGCAAGTTGGTACATTTTGTATCTTCTGAACTAATGGTCCTACAATCTTGAAATTTTGAATATAGGATACTCTCGCGGAAATAACTTTGAAAAAAGTACTTTTTTGAAAATTCCGGTTTTAAGGGGGACAAAAAGGGGGGAAATAGGGCAATTTGGTGAATTTTGAACTAATGGTCCTATAAACTAGATATTTGAACTATAGTATCCTCTCGGGGAAAAAATATTTTTTTACTAAAATTTTTTTACTCAAAATTTTTTTTCACTCAAAATTTTTTTTTTTTTTTACAAATTTTTTTTTACAAATTTTTTTTTACTCAAAATTTTTTTTCACTCAAAATTTTTTTTTACTCAAAATTTTTTTTCACTCAAAAATTTTTTTTTACTCAAAATTTTTTTCACTCAAAAATTTTTTTTCACTCAAATTTTTTTTTCACTCAAAATTTTTTTTCACTCAAATTTTTTTTTTTTTTTGGGGGAAATAGGACGATTTTGAACATTTTCTATATTGTGAACTAATGGTCCCAGAAACCTGAAATTTGGACTATAGGATCTTCTTGCGGAAATAATATTCTGAAGGAAGTACTTTTTTAAAAAGGCAGTTCTGAGAAGGGGAAAAGGGGGAAAATTGGGCAATTTGGTAAATTTTCTTTTCTCTGACCTAATGGTCCTAGAAACTTAAAGTTTGGACTATAAGATCCTCTCGCGGAAAAAACATTGCGAAACAAAGTTTTTTTTTCAATTCCTCTTCTAGGGTGGTAAAAAGGGGGATAATAGGACAATTTGGTACACTTTGTATGTTCTGAACTAATTTTCCCAGAAACTTAAATATTTTGACTATGGGATCCTTCGCGGAAATAACATTGTGAAGAAAGTTCTATTTTGAAAATTTCGCTTCTAAGGGAAAAATAGGGGAAAGTAGGGTAATTTTGTGTCTGCTGAACTAATGGTAGTAGATCCTTGAAATTTGGGCTGTACGATCCTCTCGCGGAAATAACTTTCTGAAAGAAGTACTTTTTGAAAATTCCGGTTTGTATCTGCTAAACAAATAGGACTGCACGATCCTCTCTCGTGGACTGCACGATCCTCTCGCGGAAATAACATTCTGAAAAAAGTACTTTTTTGAGGTAGGTAGGACAATTTTGTATCTGCTGAAAATATGGTCCTAGATACTTGAAATTTGGAGTGAACGAACTTCTCGCGGAAATAACATTCTAAAGGAAGTACTTTTTCAAAATTCTGGGGGGAAATCGGGAAAGAAGGGCAATTTTGAATCTGCTGAACTAATGGTCCTTAATACTTGGAATTTAAACTGTACGATCCTTTCGCGAAAATAAAATTCTTAAAGAAGAACTTTTCAAAAAATCCGCTTCTACGGGGAAAAAGGGGGAAAGTAGGGCAATTTTGTATCTGCTGAACTAATGGTCCTAGATACTTGAAATTAGAATTGTACAATCCTCTCGCGGAAATAATATTCTAAAGCAAGTACTTTTTGAAAATTCCGGGGGAAAAAGGGGGTGAGTGGGGTAATTTTGAATCTGCTGAACTCATGGTCCTAGATACTTGAAATTTCAACCGTACGATCCTCTCGCGGAAATAACATTGTTAAAGAAAAACTTTTTTAAAAATTTCGCTTCTACGGGGAAAAAGGGGGAAAGTAGGGCAATTTTGTATCTGCTGAACTAATGGTCCTAGATACTTAAAATTTGAACTGAACAATCCTATCCCGAAAATAACATTCTAAAAGAAGTACATTTTTGAAAATTCGTTTTTAAAGGGGAAAAAATGGGGAAAGAAGGGCAATTTCGTATCTGTTAAACGAATGGTCCCAAAAACTTGAAATTTTAACTCTACTCTCGCGGAAAAAACATTTTGTAAAAAGTAATATTTTGATAAATCCTTTTATAAGGGTGGGGGTGATGGGTAGAAGGGGTTTAATAGGGCAATTTTGTATCTTCTGAACAAACTTGAAATTTTGAATCTGGATGCTCTTGCGGAAATTTGTTTTTGAAAAATATATTTTTTTGAGAATTTTGGTTTTAAAGAGGCCCAAAAGGGGAAAATAGGGCAATGTGCTAAACTTTAAATTAATGGTCTTAGAAATATGACATTGGGAATATGGGATCATATCGCGGCAATAACATTCTAAAAGAAGTACTTTTTTTAAAATTTCGCTTTTAAGGGGGAGAAAGGGGGAAAGTAGTGCAATTTTGTATATGCTAAAGTAATAGTCCTAGATACTTGAAAATTGGACTGTACGATCCTCCCGCGGAAATAACATTCGGAAAGGAATACTTTTTTAAAAATTCCTCTTTAAAGGGGAAAATAGAGCAATTTTGAATCTGCTGAACTAATGGTCCTAGATACTTGAAAATTGGACTGTACGATCCTCCCGCGGAAATAACATTCGGAAAGAAATACTTTTTTAAAAATTCTTCTTTAAGGGGGAAAAAGGGAGAAAGTAGGCCAATTTTGTATCTGCTGAACAAATAGTCCTAGATACTTGAAAATTGGACTGCACAATCCTCTCGCGGAAATAAAATTCGAATGGAGGACTTTTTGGAAAATTTCGCCTCTAAGAGGGAAAAGGGGGAAAGTAGGCAATTTTGTATCTGCTGAACTAATGGTCCGGGAGACTTGAAATTTGGACTGTACGATCTTTTCGCGAAAATAACATTCTGAAAGAAGTACTTTTTTAAATATTCCGATTTTGAGTGGGAAAAATGCGAAAAGTAGGGCAATTTGGTATCTGCTAATGATAAAAATGGTCCTATATACTTGAAATTTGGACTGTACGATCCTCTCGCGGAAATAACATTCTCAAGGAAGTACTTCTTTGAAAACTCTACTTTTAAGGGGGGAAAAAGGGGAAGGTAGGGCAATTTTGTATCTGCTGAACTAATGGTCCTCGATACTTAAAATTTAACTGTACGATCCTCTCGCGGATATAACATTCTAAAAGAAGTACTTTTTTTAAATTCTGCTTCTACGGGGGGAAAAGGGAGAAAGTAGGGCAATTTTGAATCTGCTTAACTAATAGTCCTACATACTTGAAGTTTGGACTGTACGATCCTCTCGCGGAAAGAACATTCTAGAAGAAGTACTTTTTTGAAAGTTCTCCTTCTAAAGGGGGAAAAGGTGGAAAGTAGGGAAATTCTGTATCTGCTGAACTAATGATCCTAGATACTTAAAATTTGAACTGTACGATCCTCTTGCGGAAAAAGTACTTATTGTGGAAAGTTCCGCTTCTAAGGGGGAAAAGGCGGAAAATAGGGCAATTTTGTATCTGCTGAACTAATGGTCCTAGATACTTGAAATTTAGACTGCACGATCCTCTCTCTTGGAATTAATATTCTGAAAGAAGTACTTTTTTTGAAAATTCCGATTTCAAGGGGGAAAACGGGGAAGGTAGGGCAATTTTGTATCTGCTGAACTAATGGTTCTAGATACTTGAAATTTGGCTGAACGATCCTCTCGCGGAAATAACATTCTTAAGAAAGTACTTTTCAAAATTCTGGGGGAAAATGGGGGAAAGAAGGGCAATTTTGAATCTGCTGAGCTAATGGTCCTAGATTCTTGAAATTTGAACTGAACGATCCTTTCGCAAAAATAACATACTTAAAGAACTTTTTTAAAAATAACCACTTCTAAGGGGGAAAAAGGGGAAAGTAGGGCCCTTTGGGGGATTTTGTATCTTTTGAACTAATAGTTTTAGAAACTTGAAATTTGGACTCTATAATCCTCTCGCGAAAAAAAAACTAAAAAAATGTTTTTTTTAAATTCCGCCTCCAAGGTGGGGAAAATAGAGCAAATTGGTACATTTTTTATCTTCTGGACAAATGGTCCCAGAAACTTGAAATTTGGACTTTAGGATCCTCTCGCAGAATTAACATGCGGAAAACAAAATTTTTTGAAAATTCCGCCTCCAAGGGTGGGAAAATAGGGAAAATAGGTGAATTTTTTATCTTCTGAACAAATGGTCACAGAAATGTGAAGTTTGGTCTTTAGGATCCTCTCGCGGAAACAACATTCTGAAAAAAATATTGTTTGAAAAATTCCTACTCAACGGTGGGAAAGGCGGGGAAATAGGGAAAATCGGTACATTATTTATCTTTTAAACAAATGGTTCCAGAAACTTGAAATTTGAACTCTAGGATCATCTCGCAAAAAAAAAAACATCTTGAAAAAAGTAGAAGGGGGAACATAGGGCAATTTTGTATCTTCTGAACTAAAACTTTAAGTTTTGATCCTCTCGCGGAAATAATTTTTTGAAAAATACACTTTTTGAAAATTTTGGTTTTAAGGAGGGCCAAGAGGGGCAAAATAGGGCAATTTGGTAAATTTTAAACTAATGGTCTTAAAAACATGACATTTGCAATATAGGATCATCTCGCGGAATAACATATTGAAAGAAGTACTTTTTTGAAAATTTCTTTTTAATGGGGGAAAGAAGGGCAATTTTGGATCTGCTGAACTAATGGTCCTAGATATTGAAGTTTGGACTGTACGATCCTCTCGCGGAAATAACATTCTGGAAGAAGTACTTTTTTGGAAAAATCTGCTTCTATAGGGGGAAAAAGAGGGAAAGTAGGGCAAACTTTAAATTTGAATCCTCTTGCGGAAACAACATTCTATTGGAAGTACTTTTTTGAAAATTTCGCTTCTACGGGGAAAAGGGGGGAAATTAGGGCAATTTTGTATTTTGTCTTAGGGCAATTTTGTATTTTGTCCTAGATACTTGAAATTTGGAGTGTACGGTACTCTCGCGGAAAAAACATTCTGAAAGAAGTACTTTTTTGAAAATTTTGTTTTATAGGTGGAAAAGGGGGAAAAGTAGGGAAATTTTGTATCTGCTGAACTAATGTTCCTAGATACTTGAATTTTAAACTGTTTTGTATCTGCTGAACAAATGGTTCTAGATACTTGAAGTTTGGACTGTACGATCCTCTAGCGGAAATAACGTTCTGGAAGAAGCACTTTTTTAGTAAATTCTGCTTCTAAGGGGGAAAATAGGAAAGTAGGGCAATTTAGTATCTGCTGAATTAATGGTCCTAAATACTTGAAATTTGGACTGATCGATCCTTTCGCGGAAATAACATTCCAAAATAAGAACTTTTATGAAAATTCTGCTTCTAATGGGGAAAAAGGGAGAATGTAGAGATACTTAAAATTGGTACTTTACGATCCACTCGCGGAAATTACATTCTGGGAAAATAAATTTTTGAATTCTCGCTTCAATTTGGTACATATTGTTCCTTATGCACTAATGTTCCTTGACACTTAAAGTTTGAACTATGGGATCGTTTCGCCAAAATAAAATTTTTTGCATCTTTAAATCTACTCAAAATATAATATTTTAAAGGTCGAAACTAACAATTTTTATGTTTAATTAAAAATTAATAAGAATTTGAAGTAATAAATTTTTTTTTTTTACAGCTAACCGGTAACGAAGTGCCGGGCGAGTTAGCTAGTATTTCATATGGGAAAGAGTGGTGAAAAATAACAGTTACATGTATTTTAGCTGCCTTATCTTTATCAAACGTCCAAATGCATTTTGAAGGAATCACTAGACTTTAATTATATTAAGTAACGTAATTAATTAACATAAAACGTAATTATTTCTTATATACAAATGACGACAAAAGATTTTTTAATTATATAATAACGATAACGTTGAAAAGTTCATTTTATGCCACATGTAAAGAATGGCCAACGACAAAAATAAATATATTCTAAACAAGTGAGAGTGTTAAATTCAGCTGTGCCGAATCCTTGATACTAGAGATGCGCACCAATCACGTGATTACCGTGAATCACGCGTGAGGTTCTTTCAAATAAGTTAATAAATTTAAATTTAATAAGTTTTTTAAGCAATTTTAAAAAAATTTCGCTCCACTGTTCGAATTGACTTAAAATTTGCCATAGCATATTTCATATTTGGATTTTAAAAATTCAGAATAGTTTTCGAATTATCGCTGGTCGAAGTCGACTGATTTAGCAAAAGTGAGAAAAATACAACATGTATAAGGAATATAATCTTATCCCTGTTAAATTTTTTAAAACATTTCAAAAATAAAAAAAAATAAAATTTCTAATGGAAAATTATGGGATCCTCGTACTCAAACCAGAATAGCTTTTGATCCCCCTCTGAATTTTGGATATGTTACACAAAACATTTTGACTATCACCGAATTTAAAAAAAAAAATCCAAGATGTGTTGTTTTAAATATTCGCAAAGAAAAAAGTTATTGCATTTTTGATACTTTTCTTTAAAGAATCCTTTTGCATTTAAAATTATTTCCAAAAAGCACAAGACTTAAGCTCTCATATGAGCCACGAATTGTGAAAATCGGATAATTTCTTTAAAAAGTTAGAACATGTTTTATGTGATGATATGTTTTTCTAATTTTGCAACAAAAAAAAAGTCGAGCTTTGACCTGCCATAAAACGATCAGTAAACCGAATTTAAAAAACGATAGAAAGTCACATTTTCATAGGTATGTTGGCTATCTATGTGCCAATTTTCAATTAAATCTGAAGAAACCATTCCCAAAAACGACTAAAATTGGCTCTTAATATTTTAGAATTGCCCTTTTATAATTACAAAAACATTTGTAAATTTAAATAAATGTTAAAAAAATAAAAAAATATGGAATAAAGTTTTTTTTTTTATTTTATTTTAATTCGTGAGTATTTCGCGAACGTGATTACATCGTGAGCGTGATTAAAATTGTTTTCTACTCACGTGAGCGTGCGTGAGCGTGAGTACAAAAAAAAATTTCGTGCGTGATCGTGCGTGATTAATTTTTTTTTTTCGTGAGTGTGCGTGATCGTGATTGAAAAGTCACTCACGATCCCATCTCTACTTGATACCCTCTAACACAGCGGTTACCAACCTATGGTACGCGTACCACTAGGGGGTACGCGAAACTGTCCGCGGGGGTACGCAGCATTTTAGTAATTTGGACATTCGATTTAGATTAACCTTTCAATGCTGGTTCCGCATCTGGCTTCCAAAGTTTTTCATAACATCAGGTTTTTAGGAAAGTTGAGGTGAAAGTTCACAAACAACGTGTTTATGTGCAATTTAGAGAAAATTTTTATCGTTATTTTTGGATGATATTTGGAGATCTGACCACTAATTTTCGATTAACATTTCCATGCTGATTCCGAATATGGTTTCCGAATTGTTCTTTGATGTCAGGTTTATGAGAAAATTTATGATAAAGTTCTCAAAAACGTATTTTTGGGCATTTTTGAGACGGGTTGAGATAGTATGGAAATTTTGGTACCATTTTTGGCCCCATATGCCTTTTCATTGTATATGCGAGGATGTTTCATTCAAAAAGTCATGGAATTATTGGTCTGCCCACGTATTAAAAAAAAAAAAATAAAAGCATTATATTTCCGCCCCTGTGATAGGTTTTGGAACTTTTTTTGTTGTAGAATCGACTGGTGAAATCACCCAGGCAGAAAAATACGAACGGGAGAGCGCTGGCAAAGTTCCTTTTATAGTCGCTTGTGTGATGGGAAAGCATCACAGTTTAGTACTCTCCAAGCGTTTAAAATGATAACCACGGTAAACAGTATGCCGTTGCTATTTTAAAGCGCCTTTAAAGCGCTTTAAAAACAAGAAATATAGTACTATTATAGCACTTTTAGAACAAAAAAAAAATGGGACGTATTTAAATTGTATAAGTCCCGAAGACACAACTGTTTTTGGTGTTTATTTGAATACCCACCCAGGTAAAAATAGTCACATATGAACACATATGAGGATATATGGATGCATATGCGAACATATATGAATCATGTATGAACACATATGCACATGTTCGGTACATATGATAGCATGTATGGAATTATACATCCATACAACGAGCGAATATATAGTACTGTTTGATGTCATATATGGAAATATTTGCGGTTAATTCGCAAAAACTAATGGGAAGTGTGGTATTTTTTTTTAAATAAAGTATTTGTAAAACACAATGCTCTTTTGGAATTGCATAATTTGCAAGATCTCATCTTGAATGTTTTCTTAGTTCCTTTTCAAATTTGTTGGCTTTTGAAAGTTAACAAAACCCAGCAAAACCTTAAAAATGGTAACGGGTATGTAATGCATTACCATAACCATGGCTATGCAATAATGCATAGCAAAAAAATGCAAACATATGAATTTTTTTCTACCGTTAACCATATGCATTACTTTTTAGTATATTTCATGCATTACGTTTTACGCACTCATTATTTTGAGCCTAACCCCAAATGGTCTTATATCTAATGGTAATAGATTAATTGATGATATACAGAATTCATGATTCATACCCAAAATAATGGGTAAAAATTACGTAATGCATGGAAAATACAAAAAAATAATGCATATAGTAAGCCGTAGTGAAAAAATAATACATATTTTTGGCTATGCATTTCATGATAATGCATTACATAACCATTACCATTTTTAAGGTTTTTCTGGAAATGCAATAGAAAACTTTTCATTTTCTCAAATTGCATTTCATATGCTTCGTTTTATTTGTTTTAGTTTTGAAAGTTTCTAAATTATTTGATTTGATGCAAACTTCAAAACAAAAATGTCATAATTTTATTTTTCCTTTTTTGTACATTTTTTTTCAAGAATTCTTTTAGTTTGATTTTACAAAAATATTTTAAATAAGCCAATTCGTTCTGGAATATAAAATGTAATTTGTCCAAGTAAGTAAGAAAACATTTTCTTATATTAATATCGTTGTTAATTTTGTATGTCCTGTAATCTCTTCTTTCTTTTCCAGAAATATTAAAATCAAGTTGTTCTTCGATGGTTGTGGGCAACAAAGAACGTTCTTTATCATTTAAATCAAGAAAACCCTCTTTAACTAAACCTTTTTGAAGAAGATTTTTGATGTTACATAAGGGTTATATAGTCGCAACAAAATGTAGACTTTTTCGAATAATGGATTTTCGAATAATGGATTAAAATCGGAATATTTCGATAAAAACGACGTTTTTTTTGGATTATATAAACAGAAAGCCTGATGTTGGAGAGCAAATCGTATTCAACGCACCGCTAGTTATTAGAATAGAAGAGCTTAGAATAATTGTCTGATATTTTTCGGTTCCAACACATAAATTAAACAATGTTTTTAACAGTGTTTTCTTATAATTTCTTCTTTATTATTTTTTTAAATAAAATATCAAAATTAGTAATAAAAGTGTTTTTTAATGACAAGGAAATACGAATTACTGAAATGTATGAAAACATATGAATGAAAATATGTGATCAAATATGAACACGTATGATCATATATGTACATATTACCTCAATTTTCGTCCATGAACATGTATGGATGATCATATGTGTTCATATGTGTGCATATGTGACTATTTCTAACCGGGTAAAGAAATTTATTAAATTAGGATAAACAATTTATTTTTTTCCGTAATCTACGATAAATTTGCAATTTTAATCCAAAAAAATAATAAAACAATTTGGAAAATAAAAAAAGTTATAAATAAATCAAAATTAATCCTAAATGGACTTATTAAATCCTTAAATTTAGTTGGATTAATTTTCATTTATTTATAACTTTTTTCATTTTCCATATTTTTTTATTATTTTTTCGGATTATAATTGCTAATTTATCGTAGATTACGGAAAAAAATATTCCAAATTTGTTTTGGCATGTTAAAATATTTATTTTAAACAAAATAGCACTTTTTTATACGGTTGGCAGTTTCTGCCTGGGCAGATTTGAAATATTTTCAACCGTTTTTGCTCTGCCGAAAAATCAGCTCAAAATCCGCGTTTTCAGATGCACCCTTAAGGAGCTAACATTTTTCCAAAAAATACCACCATTGTTTTGGTCTCGCTAAATCCTTCAAAAAAATTATATACCCGCAGATCAAAAATTTAAAAATTTACTTAAAATATTTATGTGAAGTTTTTTAACAAAAACAAAAAACTCGTTAGGGGGTACGCGGCTGATAAAATTTAAAATCAGGGGTACGCGAGCCAAAAAGGTTGGTAACCGCTGCTCTAACATGTTAAAATATATAAAACAAAATTCAGAGGAGAATACCTTCCCATCGCGATAAATGTTTACTTATTTATTTATTATGCTCTTTAAGCTTTAGTAATACCATTTACTCATAATTTTTATGATTTTTTTTAATCCACGCCCACAAAAGGGGGCCGGCCAATAAAAATAAATTTTGTAGCCCCCGAGGTCTAAGTGCAGGACTTTGAACACCTTCTGACATAAAAAGGTTTCATTTGTTTAACAAAAATGCAAAAAAAGCTGTAAAAATTGCGTTTTTTGAGACGTTTTTTTAGTTCTTAAAGGGGGAACATTTTCTCCCCTGATACGATTTTACCTATTTCCGAACTTGACCGGCCTATGACCATGGGACACATTATTGCCAATTTTCAGGAGTCTAGCTCTTTTATTTTGGACTGAATCGTGCTTTATACAGACGGACGGACATTCATAGAATCAATAATATATATACTTTATGGGATCCCCGACCGATATTTTTATGCGTTAAAAACGGAATGACAAAGTGAGTATACCCCCATACTGTGGTTGGAGGGTATAAAAACGAAATTTCGACGCAAGCACGTTATGCAAAAATATTTTTATATTTTAATAACATCCCTGATCCGACAAATATACCTGTTTTTTTAACTGCCCAGGTAAAAATCGTCACATATGTACACATATGAACATGTATGGATGCATGTATGAACATGTATGAACCACGTATGAGCACATATGGGCATGTGATAGCATATATGGAATCATACATTCGTCCACGGGTCGAATATATGGTAGTGTTTTGAGCCAATATGAAGGCATGTGACACACCTTCTCAAATGTGTTATTAATAACTATAAAAATTTCCCATATTTCTGGTAACGTCAAGGCTCTGAAATAGTCTATGCGAGGCCCCTGGTCAGTCAGATAAATCTACACACATTGCTGTTTTTTGGAACTATGTATGTATGCTAAATTGGGTTGAACAGATTCATATTTCGTATATTTATGTATGGATGATAGTCATAAGATAAGATTTTATAAGATCAACAGGGGGTCAATAAAATGTGGTATCAATTGAAAGGGAATTTTGATGACCACAGACTTAAGCCTAAAACTTAATAAACATATTTTTGCTTTAGTTTAAGTTTAATTTTCAAACTCAAATTAGGACGGTGGACTCAACTCTTATATCATCTCATCTACATAATAAGCACTATTTTTGAAAATCATTCACGATTATGAAAACAAGATAAAAAAACAAGATTGAATAATCTATAATTCCTATTGGTAAAAACATTACAATATATTTTGAGCCAATTTCTTTTTTATAAACAATCATAAGCGTAGCTAGACCATTATTCTGGGGTGGGCAAAAGCCCCCTTCCAAAAAAAAAAAAAAAAACTAAAAAACATATAACAAGAAGTCACAAACAAAGTATTTAAAAAAATTAAAGTTAACTACTATTTTCGTTAAAAAATAACACTGCTCTACACGTTTTTGCACACACATATTGAATACATTTTCTAAAGTATTTTGGCCTTCTGAACACGAATCTGACATCAGAAAAGTTGTATCAAATAGCCTTCTCGAGATTTATGCATTTTCATTTTTTGTGGACCAAGCCCTCAAAACCGAAATTTTTTTAATATTAATATTTTTTTTATTTGAACATGGTCCACAAAAATTGAAAATGGCTATATCTCGAGAAGGCGATTTGATACAATTTTTCCGATGACAGATTAGTGTTTAGGAGGCAAAACTTTTTGGGAAATGTAATTTAATCTTTTTTTTTTTTTTTTAATTTTACAAAAAAAAAAAAAAAAATCATAAAAATTGGTACGAAAAAATTTATGAAAAAAAATATTAAAATTTGGTTCAAAACTTTGATTTCTTTTGCAAATATTTCTGGTTATACTTAATGGTTTTTTTAAGCCCAGGTTCTTTTTTTTGGAGTGTTTACTTTACATATCTGCTTTGAACAGGATATTTATTGCAAAATTCGGATACTTATAAGGATTTAACCATAAAAAGAACATCTTGAACTTCCTTAGAATGTCCTGATGATATCCTTGATCGCACCGAGTCCGGATTTCTTGCAAAAGTTAGATAATTTTATTGGGAATTTCAATAAAAAAATTATGAATATCTTTTACATAAAATTTTCAAATATTAAAAAATTTGACGGTTTTGAGGGCTTGGTCCATAAAAAATGAAAATACGTATATCTCGAGAAGGCGTGTTTAGGAGGCCAAAATAATTTAGAAAATGTACCCTAGAACTCTGTGCAAAAAAAGTTGATTTATGTAGATTAGTGTAATTAGTTTATTAAAATCAATTTATAATGGAAAGAGTTAAAAAAAAACGTTATATTTCTTCTTTTTCATTTTTAATATTTAAAACTTCTAAATTTGAAAATCGTTCCTGAAGCATTGCACTTCGTAACCATGTTTTTATTCAACGCATAGCTTAGAACAATGGTTCCCAACCTTATTTGGGCCATGCCCCACTTTTAAGTTAGAAAAACCAAAATGTCCCCCCTACACTCAAGAAAAATGTGTAAATTTTTCATATTTGTTTTAAAATTCAAAATTTACTTGTAGTTAAGCAAACTTTTTGTTAAAATCATCTTTTAAACAAAGTTTTTAGCAAAAGTTTTCAAATACCAACAAAATAATTTAACTAAAATAAATAGTTTTTTAACAAAAAAATCTTAACAATTTGCTCGTTGTCCCCCTGAAGCATTCAAATTGCCCCCCAGTGGGGCGAGAATCAAAGGTTGGGAACCATTGGCTTAGAAACTTCTTTCACAACTAGCAGAACTAATAGCTTATTGCTACCTGTAAAAGTTTGAATAAATATTCCTGACAATTGTGGATTTAAGAATATCAAAGTTTAAATAATTAAAACAAAAGGGAAATTGTCGGGGGTGGGCTAAATGCAAAAATGTCTGGGGTGGGCTAAATCGAGTCTAGGGTGGGCTTTGCCCACCCCAGCCCCCCCGTTTCTACGCCTATGTAAACAATTGATATTTTTTATTTTAATTTGTGTTGTTTGCTTTTTTTTCTTTTTTTGTCAAACTTTTTATTATTATTTTTTTTGTTTTCAAAATTATAGAAACTTCAAAAAACAAATTATTCACATATTTTAAAGGATTTTCGGCTAAATTTTAATGGATACAGAATTGGCGGATATTAAAAGGTAAAATTTATGGTAATAAAATAAAAATGCATCTTTTAAAAACTGTATCTTATTTGCAGCTTTGCCAAATAAAATTTGACTGAATGTGACTGAAACTACATCAAGATTTAAACATTTGAAGAAGCCAAGTCCGAACAAGATAAATTCCCAATGAATCTATTGACAGGATGTGTGAGATACGCCAACGCAAAGGATTCCGTCAATACAACGCAAAGGATTCCGTCAATATAAAACATTTGATTCATCATATTTAATCATCAATTTAAGTTTGTAAAATGTTAATTTTATAAAAAAATAATAATTATATTAAACTATTTATTAAACAAAAATTTATATTTTTACATTTTTTATCGCCTGCAAAAGAATATAAAAGTATGGCCTCTGTTCTGTCTTTCACAACTTTTCAATTCACATGAAAATTTCCGAATCACATGAAATCAAGTTTAGTGTTTTGTTGATCACGTTTTCATTCGAAGTTGAAATCGAATAATTACATTTTAAAAAATTATAAGGAAAAAAGTGCATTCGTTTCACTTTCACCAAATTTTATTTATGTGAAACAAAACGAAAAAAACTTTCGGATGTGAAATCTAGAACACCAAAAAAATTCGGAAATTTTCATTTTCACATTTTTTATGTGAATTACTTTTTTTGGAACAGCGGCCTATATGAAGAAATATATTCAAACATGTATGATCATGTATGCTCATATGTCTACATATTACCTCAATTTTCGTCCATGCACATATATGAGTGATCATATATGTTCATACGTGTACATATGTGATGATTTCTAACCGGGTGTTTGAAGTTTTGAAAACCTTTTGCTTTTTCTGAAAGAATTAATATTTTCACATATAAAGGGTTTTCCAATAGGTACTTGACTACTTTGAATTTAATTTGTGAACGCACTATTTCATTGATCATCTAACTGTTACTTTCCTTTTGTTCAGTAAACTCAACATTTTCATCATGGTAAAGTACACGAAGAACGTATACAAATTATAAAAATGTACTACCGAAATTCGGAGTCGGTGACTACAACTTTAAGAGCATTAACTCCAATTAACTCCAAAGCTCATTTTTGGATCAATGGGTTCGTCAATAAAGGGGGTTTTACATTGTTATACTTTGTATGTTGAAATGTATTATTCAAACCAAAATACATTTAAAATTGTATAATTACAAAGTATTATCCGTTGTCATTTTTAATTTAAAATTTTGCAAAACACACGAAAGCATAAATTTTCTTTTCTCAATTATTTTATTTTGATTTTAATTATAAATAAAGACAACAAAATAAAAAGACGAATTATGTTTTGAAAAATTTCAAAAAATGTTTTTTTACGTTATACATTTCAAAAAAAGTTAATTATACAAAATATATTATACAAAGTGTGACAATGTAAAACCTGCTTAAGCAAAATATGCGTTACTAGCTAACTCACCCGGTACTTCGTTACCGGTTAGCAGTAATAAAAAAAAAAACTTTATTACTTCAAACTTCATTAATTTTTAATTAAACATACAATTTAATTGACCATAAAAATTGCTTTTTAACCACTTTAAAACCAAATATAACACAGGTTGAAAAAAATTTGAACTTTTTCAATTTGCCTGACCTTTGACAACAGATTTATGTATATGGATTTTACTGTGCTGATTCCGAATCTGTTATCCAATTGTTTCCATCAGCTCGCGTTCGCGAGCAAATCGCTGTTAAAGAGTCGAAAAAGTTCGTTTTTTACCAATTTTGCTTGGCTATACACTCAAAAAAAAAAAAACTGTAATGATAGCAAAAAAAGCTTGTAAACCTACAAGAAAATTTGCTGATTTTGAACCCACAATTTTTTTGCTAAAGTTAGCAAAAACGTTTTGCCAATAATTAGTTAACAATTTTTTTTTTTTTTTGAACTAAGTTCATACACATCTGAGGACCCCATTGGGTTCGGACCCGATAGGTCCAGACCCCGATGGGCCTAGACCTAGTTGGGTTCCTTAAAAATCGTCATAGTTTTTGATCCAAAATTTGTGACCGTTTCGCTCTACCTTGCTTAGTTTTTGAGATACGTTATTATAGGGGACTACTGGGGTCTTGAGAATTAAAAAACCGATAACTTCAAAAATATTACTCGGAAAAAAGTACAAAAATGCTTTTGGACTTTTTGTTGTGTCGGCAATATTTACCGAGATATGAGCATTTTAAAATTTTCGGGAATGCTAACTTTTTTGGATCCAAAGTTAGGGCCCATTTGGGTCCACACATGTGAAGAGGACCGGCGATACTAATGCTCGAGAACCAAAAATGGCCTCCATTTTGCTCTATCTGGCTTAGTTTCCGAGATAGCGCCATTTTAATTTTTCTGAAAATAAAAAAAAATTTACCATTTATTTTGCTAATATTAGCAAAAAAGCTTGTAAAAATTTGGTCAACTCAATTTTAAATCTAGCAAAAAAAAAAATAGTTCAAATTTTGTTTAAAATTGCTAATGCGCTAAATGAAGTTTACAAGATATTTTTGCTAACATGCTAATCTCAACTAAAAATTTGCTAAAAGTTAGCTAACCAGCATTAGCAAAAAAAAATTAGTAAATCTACTAATGTATTATTTTGAGTGTAATTTCCAAAAAAAAATTTAGTGCCTCAGTTTTAAACACGAACTTAACTATATTGGATGCCAGGATTTCAAACCAGGTATTAGCTTTTTTCTGACAGCTTTAGTTTACGAGTTATTAAAAAGGGCATAAATATTGAGACAAAATTAAAGAGGTCATAAATTTAAAAATTTTATTTTAGCGATATCTTAAAAACTATTGCTCATGCATTGTTAATGTCTAAATTGATATATTGTGCAGAAGTTCATACAGGATTTAAAAAAGGTGAAATGCGTATCGACGCACTTCTCTTTAATAGAATTATAAGGTTTGTGTATAATCTTAAATTACGTGATCATGTTTCTGAATATGTTGTAGATTTCTTAGGATGTAATTTCAAGAACTTTATGCAAGTTCGACTGTTGTTACATTTCTATAAAGTTATTGTATCAAGTTGTCCTGAGTATTTAAGCCGAAAATTCGTTTTTTCGCGCTCGTTAAGAAATCCACAGTTAAAGTTAAAGTTACTTTATTGAGACTTCATAGTTAAATTACAAGGTTAAATTTAGATGAAAATTAAAAATGGACAAACTTAGAACTATAGTGTATTATTCTAAATGATAAAAAGTTTTTCGCTACATGCTAAAGTATATGTAATTTACAATTAAGTAGAAGGTGATTTGTTTTTATTGTTTGCTCCCGACAATTTTTAAGATTGTTTGAGAAGTATTCCTCAGTTAAAACTTAAATCTAAATACTATATACTAAATTATAAACAACATACAAAACAAAATCAAACTAACAAAATTGAAAAGATACTTAATACCATTTTCGCATTCATCCCTAACCAGCTCAATCACCGATCCCCCCATACAATTTAAAATTGTACGGGGAAAACCAATAACGAAACTAGCAAAAACGAATACGAATATGGTATAACATAATAAAACATAAAAATTTAAATTATCCACGGTGTGTAAATGGTGTTGTTTTCTTATAAAACTCAGGTAAAATAACAGAATTAGAATCGTGTAAGTTTACATTAAGACAAAAATCTTAATTTTTAATACCAATAGGTGAAAGATAATTACATGTTCATTTCATGAACGCTCTTTTCATGCTCGTGTCATAAGAGCTTGGAATTCTTTGCCTCGAGAACTTAGGCTTTTTGATTTATCAGTTAACGTTTTTAAAAATAAACTTGGCAAACATGCTACCCACAATAATTTATTATAAATGTAAAGATTTTAATCTAGTAGAAATGTACTATTTTTTATATTGATTTCCATTTAATTTGAACGCAGTTTTAGGGTTATTATTAGTTTTTTATAAAAATTAAAATCTCATTATTAAATTAAAAATTGTTTTTATTAAGTTATAAGTTTAAGTTTAGTGAGTAGTATGTAAACCATATTTGGCCCTTTGGGCTTGGTTTGTGAATTGTATTTCAATAAAAAAAAAAAAAGATACCTCAACAAAATTAAGAGCATTTTTGGAATCAGCATATCCAACATACCTAAAATCGTCATTCACTTTTTTGATGTAAGACTAGTGTTGGTAAATATAGACTCACAAACATGCCAAAAACAGCCTATTTTCAAAGTTTCCTTAGGTTATATCTCGAAAACTAGAGCTGACCCAAAAAAACGGTAGCCAGATTTGAAATCAGCGTACCCCTAATACCCAAAATTAGCTATCAGAACCCGGGCAAAAAAAAAGTGTTGCCCTGTGTAATTAATAAAATTAGTTCAAGTCCATGTTATAAAAATGCGTTTCATCTATAGACCAAAATTTGAGTAAAAAAATATTTTTTCTGCTGGAAGATCCTAAGTGCTAAATATTGAGTTGCTAGTACCATTATTTCCGAAAGTATGAAAAGTGCCCTATTTTTCCTCTTAAAATGAAAATTTTAAAAACTGGACTTCATAATGTTTTTTTCCGTGAGTGGATCTTACAGTACAAATTTCAAGTTTCTATGAGTAAAGTTTAGAAGATGCAAAAGTTACCAAATTCCCTATTTCCGCCTTAGAATCGGATTTTTAAAAAACCTCTTTTTCCAGAATGTTTTTTCGCGAGGGGATCCTATATTCCCTATATTCCCCCATTTTCCCCCCTTTAAAACGGAATTTTCAAAAAAGTACTTCTTTCAGAATGTTTTTCCGCGAGAAGATCGTACAGTCAAAATTTCAAGTACCTCGGACCATTAGTTCAGCAGATACAAAATTGCCCTACTTTACCCCTTTTTTCCTCGTAGAAGCGGAATTTTCAAAAAAATACTTTCTTTAGAATGTTATTTCCGCGAGAGGATTCAAATTTCAAAATTGCCCTACTTTCCCCTATAGAAGCAGATTTTTCTAAAAAAGTACTTCTTCCAGAATGTTATTTTCGCGAGAAGATCGTACAGACCAAACTTCAAGTATCTAGAACCATTAGTTCAGCTGATACAAAATTGCACTTCTTTCTCCCTTTAAAAAGGAATTTTCAAAAAAGGACTTCTTTCAGAATGTTATTTTCGGGAGAGGATAGTACAGTTAAAATTTCAAGTTCTTCTTTAACAATATTACTTCCACGAGAGGATCGTACAGTTCAAATTTCAAGTATCTAGGATCATTAGCTCAGCAGATTCGAAATTGATTTACTTTCCCCCTTTTTCGCCTCTTAAAAGAGGAATTTTTAAAAAAGTAATTCTTTCCGCGGGAGTATCGTGCAGTCCAATTTTCAAGTATCTAGAACCATTAGTTCAGCAGATACCAAATTGCCCTACTTTCCCCCTTTCTCCCCCTTAGAAGCGGAATTTTCAAAAAAGTACTTCATTAAGAATGTTATTTCCGCAAGAGGATCGTACAGTCCAAATTTCAAGTATCTAGGACCATTACTTCAGCTTATAAAAAATTGCCCTACTTTCCCCTTTCCCCCATTTAAAAGCGAAATTTTCAAAAAAAAAAATACTTCTTTTAGAATGTTATTGCCGCGAGATGATCCTATATTCCAAATGAAATGTTTCTAAGACCATTAGTTTTAAATTTAGCAAATTGCCCTATTTTCCCCCTTTTGGCCCTCCTTAAAACCAAAATTTTCAAAAAAGTAAATTTTTCAAAAAATAATTTCCGCGAGAGCATCCTATATGCAAAATTTAAAGTTTGTAGGACCATTAGTTCAGAAGATACCAAAATGCCCTATTTCCCCCTTGTACCTTATAAAAGAAATTTTCAAAATATTTTTTCAAAATGTTTTTCCGCGAGAGGATCCTAGAGATCAAATTTAAATTTTCTGGGACCATTTTTTCATATATATATAATGTACCGATTTGCCCTATTTTCTATGATCCTATGTCATGTTTCTAAGACCATTAGTTTAAAATTTAGCAATTTGCCCTATTTTCCCCCTTTAGGCCCTCCTTAAAACCAAAATTTTCAAAAAAGTAAATTTTTCAAAAAATAACCATTTGTTCAGAAGATAAATAATGTACTGATTTGCCCTATTTCCCCCTTTCCCACCTTGGCGGGATTTTTCAAAAAAAAAAATTCGGAATGTTATTTCCGCGAAAGGATGTGTCCAAATTTCACGTTTCTTGGAACATTTGTTCAGAAGATAAAAAATTTACCACTTTGCCCTATTTTCCACTCCCCCTCCCCCCCTTGGAGGAGAAATTTTCAAAAAATGTTATTTTCCAAATGTTAGTTCCGCGATAGGATCCTAGAGCCCCAATTTCAAGTTTCTGGGACCATTCATAGAGTCCTAATTTCAAGTTTCTACACTCATAAAAATTTGTTAGTATTCCTTACAAAAAAGTCTGTTACCATTACTAATAAAGTTTTCAATTTGTGCCCGATAACTTTTTCAGTTACCATTACAAACTTTGGTTTTCAAAAATTAGTAATCTTAAAAATACTAAAAAAATTAGTATTACTAAATTTTTCTGTACAATTTCTGTAAAATGGATTTTAAAACGCGTTTGTAAATAATATTAACTTTTTTTGTAAAAAAATTGTAAATTGTGTATTTTTAATTTTTGGTATTTGTATACATCATGTAAATTGCGCTTGTTGTCGCCAATAACTATTTCCCTGCAAGTCAGTTTTTGTTAGAATTTTCGATCTAAAAAAGAGAAAATATTGAAGAATATCAACATAATGTTTTAAATAGATCACATAAATATACAATTGTTACCTGTTGTCATCATTTCCTATTTTGCTTTATTATTCTAAAAATAAAAAACGAGTTACATAATTTTAAACAAAAAATACTTTAAGATTTGGTTACCTGCTATGCTTTTTTTGTTGTAATATTTTTTTGTACATTTTTTTATTCATTTTACCCGTCGCGCGATGTTCACCGATCGAATGTTATTTTGTGACTAAAATATTCAAAGAAAGGCATAAAGTAAATTACACAAAAATCAACCCTTTATGTGCGTGAGAAAAAAAATATTCGTGGATAGCATAAACAAAAAAATTCCGCAAGTAAAGAAGAAAGAAAAAAAAACTGATGTTTTTATGGAAATTTTCCATTTGAAATGGTCGGCATTGTTTTTGAAATTTTGCATGTCTTCTCTTTTCTCTATTTTGTTTCCTTTTTAATATATATTTTTTTTAAATTGAAAAAAAAAAACTAATGAAGCGTAAATGAATATTAAAAATAATAAACATATTCATACTCATCAAAGCGCAGTTTTATCATTAAAAAAATAACTAATAATATATTTTTTTATTTATTTTTTTTTAATTTCCAAATATTTTAATAAAATATTTTTTTTTTAATTATAGTGTATAGGTTTTCTAGAGAAAAAAAACGAAATTTACTAACTAATATTGTAAAATTTACAAAATAATTATCAAAAGTTAGTACGATAATTTTTAAAAAATCAACTGAAAAAATTATTAAAAAATCAGTATAAAATTAATAGTTTGTAAAGCGAGTTTACTAAAAAGAATTACTAAAAATTGATTTTTTAGTAGAATTTAGTAAAAAAGTAGTAAAGTTGAGATACAAACCACTTTACAAATTTTTTTACAAACGTATTTTTTTGAGTGTAGGACTATTAGTTCAAAAGATACAAAATCCCCTAAAGGGTCCTACTTTCCCCCTTAGAAGCGGAATTTTTAAAAAAGTTCTTTAAGAATGTTATTTCCGCGAAAGGATCATACAGTTCAAATTTCAAGTATCTAGGACCATTAGTTCAGCAGATTCAAAATTGCCTTACTTTCCCCCTTTTTCGCTCCTTAAAAGAGGAATTTTTAAAAAAAGGATTCCTTTCCGAATATTATTTCCGCGGGAGGATCGTGCAGCCCAATTTTCAAGTATCTAGGACCATTAGTTCAGCAGATACCAAATTGCCCTACTTTCCCCCTTTCTCCCCTTAGAAGCGGAATTTTCAGAAAAGTACTTCTTTAAGAATGTTATTTCCGCGAGAGGATCGTACAGTCCAAATTTCATGTATCTAGGACCTTTACTTCAGTTTATACAAAATTGCCCTACTTTCACCCTCCCCCCCCCCCTTAAAAGCGAAGTTTTCAAAAAAAGTACTTCTTTTAGAATGTTATTGCCGCGAGATGGTCCTATATTCCAAATGTCATGTTTCTAATACCATTATTTTAAAATTAAGCAAATTTCCCTATTTTACCCCTTTTGGCCCTCTTTAAAACCAAAATTTCCAAAAAAGTTGTATGACCATTAGTACAGAAGATACAAAATTGCCTTATTTTCCCCCTTCTGCCCCCACCCCCTTATAAAAGGAATTTTCAAAATACTTTTTTCAAAATGTTTTTTCCGCGAGAGGATCCTAGAGTTCAAATTTCAAGTTTTTGGGACCATTTGTTCATAAGATAAATAATTCACCGATTTGCCCTTTTTCCCCCCTTTCCCACCTTGGAGGCGGAATTTTTCAAAAAATATTTTTGTTGGAATGTTTTTTCCGCGAAAGGATCCTAGTGTCCAAATTTCACGTTTGAACAGAAGATAAAAAATTGACCAATTTGCCCTATTTTTCCCTTCCCCCCCCCCCTTGGATGCGAAATTTTCGAAAACTTTTACTTTCCGAATGTTAGTTCCGCGAGAGGATCCCAGAGTCCAAATTTAAAGTTTCTGGGACCATTTGTTCAGAAGATAAAAAATGTACTAATTTGCCCTATTTTCCCCTTTACCCCCCTTGGAGGCGGAATTAAAAAAAAAAAAAATCCGAAATTTTATTTCCGCGAGAGGATCGTAGAGTCCAAATTGCAAGTTCTAGGACTATAAGTTCAAAAGATACAAATTCCCCTTTTGCCCCCCTTTGAATCGGAATTTCCAAAAATCCCTTCTTAGTGGGTGGTTTTGTCGGGAGCTGAATAGGGTTATATAGTCGCAACAAAAAGTCAACTTTTCGACTTTTCGACTTTTTTCAATTTTCGACTTTTTTCAGAACCCTGTCATTGACGTGTTTACAATAATCAAAACATTGGTAAATATTGCACTTAACACTTTCTAACTCATAAATTTGGCATTGACATTTTTGCTTCACAAAATACATGGAAATACCAATAGCTTCAATTGTTATTAAACTCGGATCTCATTTGAATTTTTTTTCAGAAGAAAGAAACTATTTTCATCTGGCAAAAGTAAAAAATAAAAATTTCGAAAAAAGTCGAAAAAAAGTCGAAAGCAAAAGTCGACTTTTCGACTTTTTAAGAACAAAAAAGTCGATTTCGACTTTTCGATTTTTTCATACAAAAAGTCGATTAATCGACTTTTCGACTAAAGAACCCTAGAGCTGAACCTACATTCCAAATTTCAAGTCTCTAGCTTTAGTGGTTTGGGCTGGCCGATGATTATTATTAGGTCAGAAAATAGAAAATGTACCAAATTGCCCCATTTTCCCCCAGTTCCCCTTCATATAGGCGTCTTTTAAAAGTAAATACTACTAAATAATATTATTTCCGCGAGAGGATCCTATAGTCCAAATTTCAGGTTTCTGGGGTTCAGAAGATCGAAAAAATTGTCCTATTTAAACCCCCCCCCCCACAAATTTGAGTAATAAAATCAATAAATTCCTAAAAACCAAAAAAAAAAAAACAAGAAAAAAAGTTTTGAGTAACAAATTTAAGTAAAAAAATTGAGTAAAAAAAAATTTGGGTAAAAATAAATTAAAGTTCAATCAAAAATATTGAGTGATAAAGATTTTGATTTAAAAAAAATTCAATGAAAAAAAAAAATTTAGCATTTTGAGTAAACAAAAAAAATAAACTCAAAAAAATTTTGAGTAAAAAAAAAATTTGAGTAAAAAAAAAATTTTGAGTGAAAAAAATTTTGAGTGAAAAAAATTTTGAGTGAAAAATTTTAGTAAGAAAATGTTTTTTTCTCCGAGAGGATACTATAGTCCAAATATCTAGTTTCTAGGACCATTAGTTCAAAATTTACCAAATTGCCCTATTTTCCCCCTTTTGCCCCCGCCCCAAAAAGCAGGGATTTTCAGAAAAGTACACTTTTTAAATGTTATTTCCGCGAGAGGATCCTATATTCAAAATTGTAAGATCATTAGTTTCAAGATTGTAAGACCATTAGTTTAGAAGATACAAAATTTACCAACTTGCCCTATTTCCCCCCACCCCCTCCACTTAGAACCGGAATTTTCAAAATATTACTTTTTCTAAAATGTTATTTCCGCGAGAGGATTATTGAGTCCAAATTTTAAGTTTCTGGGAACATTTGTTCAGAAGATAAAAAATGTACCAATTTGCCCTATTTCCCCCCTTGGAGGCGGAATTTTCAAAAAAAAAAATTTTCAGAATGTTATATCCGCGAGAGGATCCTAGAGTACAAATTTCAAGTTTCTAGGACTATTAGTTCAAAAGATACAAAATCCCCCAATGTGTCTTATTTTCCCCCTTTTGCCCCCCTTAAAATCTGAATTTCCAAAAATCCCTTCTTAGTGTTTGCATTTTATAGAAGGGGTCGCAATTCCGGATCAAAAAACCGCGAAAATTTAAAAATTCTTAATCGTCTTTTAAGTTATTACCAAAGTGTACAGACTTTGTGTTACATATATTAGTAATGATGTTAAAATATGGAGAAATGAAAAAAAGGGGAAGAAAGAGAAAATTAAGGATATTTTCTGGCCATTTTTTAAAATTGTTCAACTTTTACCCTCTGTAATTATTACAGATACAGAGATCTAAGCATTAAATTTTGCGCTATGATAGTTTAAGGTTTTGTCTACACAATATCACTTGCAGTATCCCTTACCCAATAAAAACTTGGTAGTAAGTCCCCATTACCGCCTGCATTCTATGTAATGAGGACTCGTTACCTGCTCGATTACTTCTTGTTAACAAATAATGAGTTACCGATAACCTCATATAGAACCGGTTACTTTTTATTAACAAATAATGAATTACCGATAACCTTATACAGGACCGGTTACTTCTTGTTAACAAATAACACTACGCAACAAAAAAAGACTTTTTGAAAAACACAAGATCTTGGCTATATAGGTTCGATTCTACTACCAAAAGGTAGTAAAACCCTATACTCGGTTTGTCAAGATTGGTGACCAATTCCTTTTTATGGGCCTCCAAAGTTTCTGAAAAACAGTGGGACCCTCCAAAAATGGTATCATTAGTTTTTGCCCTAAATCTTAATAGGACTTGGTGCTACGGCTTAACTATATTTGGCAATAATGTGGCTAACAGTCCACTGAACAAATTCTTTCCACATTTTATGCCAAAAAAATATTTTTTTCCTAGAGTTTTTTTGAAAAATCATAGGAAAAAAATATGTTTTTTTCACTTTTTTCAGTATAACTTACAGGGACTGTTAAATTTTTGCTAACAATATTAGGCAAAAGTGTAGCCAAGGTAACGCCGAACAACTTTTCTGAACATACCAACACAATCTGAACGTGTTTAGGCACTCTAAATAGCTCATAAAGACCAACCTGTACGTTAAATTATGTGTTTTTGGCTAGACTATACTTTTACACGGTGAGCCTCAGCGATGTTTAGGTTGAACTTTAATGTCGACAAAAAGTGTAAACGCAGTTTAATTTCTACATGATTAAATGTCAGAAAACTGTTAACAGCGAAATCGTAGCTGCTCGCATTCGCGAGATATCGCGAAATTATTTTTTTTTTATTTTCTTAAATTTTGACACTGAAGTTTTTTAAATATTTTCAAAAACAGAGTATATAGTTTTAAGTGTACTTATTTAAGGGTCACAAAACAGAAAACGTCAAAATTCTATCTTCTATAGTTCGCGAGAAATCGCGAAATTAATTTTTTGCTGTTTTTGTTTTCGTTTTTTATCTTTATATAGGTTTCTTTAAAATTTCGTAAAAACATGGTATGCAGTTTTACTTGTGCTTGATCAAAGGTCACACAGCTGTTGACATCGAAATTGTAGGTGTTAAATTTCGCGAGATATCGCGCATTTAAATATTTTTTTTTTATTATTTATTTATATTTTAAAACCGGTTCTTTAGAAATAGTAAAACAAAGTGGTATGCAGTTTGATTTGAGCATGTTGGGAGAAATTAAAACTGCCCACAAAAAAATTATAGCTGCTCACTTTCGCGAGAAATATCGAAAAACAGCTTTTTGGGGGTTTTTCTTGTTTTGATTTATAAAAGAAGTTTCTTTAACATTGTTGAAAAACACGAAATGCAGTTTGATTTGCTATTGATTAAAGGTGATAGGGCTGTTAACATTTAAATTCTAGCTGCTCAAATCTTCGAGATATCGCTTAAAAACTCGCCAAACTACTATTTATTCATTACTTTGTGTTATTTTTGGTCTGTAAAAACATTTACTTCAATTAACGACAAAAATGTGGTATGCAGTTTGAATTCGAGGTTATTAAAGTTGACAAAACTGCAAGCATAAAAATTATAGATGATCAATTTCCCGAGAAATTGCAAAATTACTGTTCAAGCTTTTATATTAATTTATTTATTTTTTCTTTAGTGTCTAAAATAAAGGAAAAAATAAGTTAACGACAAATATATTGTATGCAGTTTAAATTGTATGTGGTTAAAGGTTGTAAAACTGCTCAAATCAATATCTTGACTCTAATTTATGCGAAAATTTTTTTTTTTCCAATTTTATTTTTTTTTTAATTTTGCGATTTCTTGCGAAATTGAGAAGATATGATTTCGATGTAAAATGTTTTATGACCTGTAAATAAATATAATTAAATCTGCATACTCAGTTTTTGAAGATATTTAAAAAACTTCATTGTCAAAATTTTAGAAAATACAAAAACACTAATTTCGCGATATCTCGCGAATGCGAGCAGCTACGATTTCGCTGTTAACAGTTTTGTGACATTTAATCAAGTAGAAATCGAACTGCGTTTACTTTTTTCGTCGACTCTAAAGTCGAACCTAAACATCGCTGAGGCTCACCGTGTTTATTGCAATTTTTTTTACAGGTTTTTTTGTATTTTTGTTAAACAAATGAAACATTTTTTATGTCAGAGTTAGTTCAAAGTCCTGCATGTAGGCCCAGAGGATTTTAAAATACTATTTGGCCCGCCCCTTTTTATGGGCGTGGATATAAGAATGAATTCAAATAATAATTAAATTGTATTACTTAAGTGCAAAAAGCATAATAAATGATTTTGTAAACATTTATCGCGAGGGAAAGGTGCCCCCAACATAACTCACCGACTACCAACAACCCCACACCTCCGAAAACTCCCTGCAATTTTTTTTACATATTTGGGGTATAAGGATTCGACACAGCCGAGTTAAAATTGTTTTTGACTTTGATTGTTATTGTTACATTTCTTGTGCTTCTGATTTCAATATTTTTAAGTTTTATCGTTCCTGCGATCGCGAACAATTGCATTACAATTTACGGTTTCCTTAACTATGCAGCATGTATGTATATTTAAAAAATTTAGTTTTTGTTTCGGGTGTTAGAAAAATTAGTTGAGAACTGAATACATTTTTAAATAATTTTTTTAAATTTTTGATGTCTGAGTTTGAATAAAATCGACTTAGAAATAATTTTTAATTTTTTTTTTTTTAAATGTCTATAAATAATTCATTTTTCAGCGCAACTCTCGTATCTCATTTAATATTTGCTCAATACTTATAGAATTGATACGTAATATACACTGATACCTTATATGTTTGAGACACTATAACAAAAGAAAAATAATAGCTACGTTCTTTTTTTATTTTACAATATGTTTTGTCTACTTTTTGGTACTTAAATAAAAAACAGAATATCAGTGACAGTCACTGTATGTTAATATTTGCAATTTCTGGCAGGTTTGTATTCAAATATAGAGGAAAGGGGTCTCCGGATGCTATAATGGCAGAAATTTGCTGGCGTAAAAAAATATATTTGAAGACGCAGATTTTGATAAAAAGACAAGTCATACTGAAGAAAAGAAAATGGCGAAAAACCGGAAGATCAATACCACGATGAACTATAATTATTCGAGGACTATGAGGATTCATATGATAATGATGATGATGCATATGAATTTGGAGAAGAGTTTTATATGTATTGTGATCTCTCTGAATAAAAATTAAAAATTAAAAAAAAATTTTGTGGTCCACCTTAAGTGTTAAAGACAGATGGCAGGTATGTTCTGTGAAAATGTTGGGGTGGAACTAACATTGAGGGTCGGTCATACATTTGCCTCGTCTAGGAGCACCATTGTGACAGAGCGGTAGGAGCAGTTTTAAAAAATATAATCTTTGTATGGGATTACTCTTTGGGAGTGCACCCAGTGCTTAGGTATGTTTGGCAAAAATGTTAGGGAGCGAAAATTAATTTTTTTAGTCAAAAACGACAATTTTTAAGGTGCAGAGTGGTCTTTATGAGCTGTTTAGAGTGCCTAAACACGTTCAGATTGTATTGGTATATTCAGAAGAGTTGTTCAGCTTTACCTTGGCTACAATTTTGCCAAATATTGTTAGGAAAAATTTAACAGTCCCTGTAAGTTATACTGAAAAAAGTGAAAAACCCATATTTTTTTCCTAAGTTTTTTCAAAAAAACTCCATGAAAAAAATATTTTTTTGGCATAAAATGTTAAAAGAATTTGTTCAGTGGATTATTAGCCACATTATTGCCAAATATAGATAAGCCGTATCACGAAGTCTTATTAAGATTTTGGGCAAAAACTGAGGATACCATATTTTGAGGGGCATACTGCTTTTCAGAAACTTTGGAGGCCCATAAAAAGGAATTGGTCACCAATCTGGACAAGCCGAATATAGGGTTTTACTACCTTTTAGTAGTACAATCGAACCTATATAGTCAAGTTCTTGTGTTTTTTTCACTGTTGCACAGTGTAATGAGTTACCGAAAGCCTCATACAGAACCGGTTACTAGTAAATACGATTTAAAATATTTCATAAGTTGTCCAAATAATTTTTTATACCCTCCAACCACAGTATGGGGGTATACTCACTTTGTCATTCCGTGTGTAACGCATCGAAATATCGGTCTAGGATTGATCAGTGATCGATTCTAAGACATTCTAGCGATGTCCGTCCGTCCGTCTGTAGAGGACACGATACAGTCCAAAATAAAAGAGCTAGACTTCCGAAGTTTGGCACGAAGATGTCTTATATTCCTAGGCAGGTTAAGTTCGAAAATGGGCAAAATCGGACCAAGGGGAAAAAAGTTCCCCCTTGAAAAACTAAACCATCCTAAGAAAAACCGCATTTTTTGCAGGGTTTTTTGTACTTTTGCTAAGCAAATGCCACATTCTTACCTCAGAAAAAGTTCAAAATCGCAATAGGGAGAAGCCCCTGATTTTTTTTATATTGTTTTTTTTTTTATATTTTTGAGGGTATAAAAGATTCGGCACAGCCGAATGTAACACTCTCACTTGTTTTTTATTAAAATTAAAAAATGCTAAAGAAAATTTAGAAAGAACTTGCACATTTAGCTTAAAAAAGATTAACATTTCTCTACTTTTTCTAATAAAACTCCGTTAACAGAAATTTAAATTCAGGAATTCTGATTAAAATTGGGAACAGGCAAATTAAAGTTTAGAAAACCAAATTGATATTTAAAAACCTGGATCTAGCTGACACTTGATAGTGATTTATGAGCCTTAATTAGTCTTTACATAACTTCTATTGAAGTTTTCGGAATTTTAATTGGCTTTTTCTAAATTGTAATAGTTTTTCTAGAAATTTTGGGGTGTTTTCCAAATTTTAATTTAACTCATTTGTTTGCCTTGTTGTTTAAAGTATGTTAAAACCGGTTAAAAGGTAAAAAACCATCATAGGCAGTATTTCCCTTAAAAACTTACTGACTCTTATATAGACTAAAAACTTAAGATGGTGTTTAATGCGGTTTCCATAGGCTGAGCAGCAGTCGCTTCTGTAAATTTGTTATTGGTCCTGCCCTAGGCAGCCAAATATCCCTTTCTACGATGTTCCAAGATATATTTTCGGTCCTTTTATTATTTGAATTTTACAATCAAACATTTGGAAGGATGTATGCTGCTATTTGGTAGCATTTTTGTAAGGAGTGGGCAACGAGTTATTTTTGAGCTACTGGTAGTTACTTATTTTTTGGACTAATGTATGCTGTTCTTTGGTAGCATTTTTGTAAGGAGTGGGTAACGAGTTATTTTTGGGCTACTTGTAGCTCATTATTTGTGGTACTAATGTATGTAGTTTTTCAGTAGTATTCTCGTAAGCGAGTGGGTATGCGGTCATTACTCCAATGACATCGCCATATTAAAATAATGAGTGTTTCACCAACCTAGTAACAAGATGGTAATAGGAGTTTTTACTGGGTAATTCGAAAAATTGGAGGTTTTCTTAACCATTAATGTTGGTTCGGATACATACAATTTGTTTGAGTTTTAATGAAAATTGTGTTTAAAATATTTGATTTGAAATATAACAAAAGATAAAAAAAAGATATTTATATTTTCTATTTTTAAATATATTCCTCCTTTTTGATATTTATCGCAATTGATATTTTTGGATTTTCATCATTAATAATATATATGAGGCATTCCACACCAAATGTCCCGCTACAGAAAAACATGTGTCCCGTAAATTTCTGAATAGGTTGTTTGGATAGCCCTATATGTAACTAAGAAAATTGCGTTTTTGGTTTTTCAAATTTTCGAAAACTGGGCTTAGGAGGCGTGGTCAAATATTGAAAAAATGGTAAAATTTGTGGCGAGTTGCCTTGATTAAATATTTATCACATTAAAACGGAATGCACCACAATGTCAAAAATTTACGTTCTTATATCGGTGAAATCAAAAAATGTCAACCAAACCATGTAATCGTGTAATATCTCATACATGGGTTAAAGTATTCGCATATTTTTTAATGTACAACGTCGCATAGATTGGCGTTCTACATAACTAACAACAATCCGGATACTAGTAAGCTATTTTAAACAAGTTATTTTCATTTTTGTAGGCCAAATGTAAACTCCGTCGCCAGTAACATTTTCAATTTTTAAGCTTTAACCGGTTATATCTTAAAAACCAATAACCCAAACTCTTAATAATTGACTACATTTTTAAAGAGGGCATGTTGACGTTCTTAAAAAATATTTTTGTATAGTCATAACTATCTCTTTTACCCATACAAACACGGCTTCAATTGTGTAACGATTTTTCGACACTTTTTTTAGACATTATGGAACCTGACAATTTTGTTGTTTTTGACGTATTTTGTTTAGAAAAATAATAGGTTATTGCCCTATTTATTAAACGCGAGGCTATAAAGTATCATTTTGCATCATTGGTTTCAAGTTTGCTCCCTGCATATTAATTTCCCTTTATGAAAAGCTAAATCATAAATTAAAAATCGAGAAATGCTGTAAACTCCGTCTCCACGTTTACAACAAAACTACTTAGCGTGCATCTGAAATATCGTCATATTTTGACGTATCTAGTTGACATCTAATGATTTTTTTTTCGGAAACCAATTTCCGACAAATAGTTTTCGAAAAAAAGGGCAAAAAGTGATGAAATGTAAACTCCGTCTCTGTAAACTCCGTCAACTTTTTTTTTTTTTTGCAGATTGCATTAAAAAACCTTATGAAGTTGTTAAAACTGACGCAAATATTAACACTAGTCATTCAAAAAAGTAAAAAAACTTATTTTAACAGAAATAATAATAAATTTTTTTTACATTTTCTTAGCAAAATCCTATTAAAATAAAAAATAATTGTAAAATCTTTAATAACAAAAACCAGAAAAAAATCCTAATTACAAAAATTGTTAGCAATTACATAAATAAGTGTTTTAAATTACAATAAAATGTTTTCAAAGAAAATTCAAAAAATTTAATGTATTTTTCTAAGGTGAATGTAAACTCCGTCACCAAAAAAATCATAAAAATGTCGATAAAATTTGTTTGAAACAGTTTGTAGAAGAGATCTTTTATAGTTATATTAGTAGTGATGTAACAGATCGATTTTAATAAAAAAATTTACCAAAAAATAAAATTTTTTGTTTGTACAATTTTGGCTCAAAAACACTGACATTTTTTGATTTCACCCATATAGTTTTGTATGGGCTATCGATTAAAAACTTTTTTTTGGAAAATTTTCAGAACCCGTTCTGAAATTTTCCATTTTTTAAAAAAGTCAATTTATCAAAAATCCGGCCACTTTTTTTTTTTCTTTTTTATTTATTTTTTTAAAAGCTTAGATGTTTGTCCATTCACACAAAAAAAATCAGAAACACGTTCATCTTTTTTTTCGAGAAAATCGTATTTGAACTTTAAATTTCATAACAATTTTGTTATTTGCTTGTATTTCTTTGTTTTAAATATGCGAATGAGTAATATTAATTGCATAAATATTCGTCATACGCTCTGTTGACACAAAGAAATACAAGCAAATAACAAAATTGTTATGAAATTTAAAGTTCAAATGCGATTTTCTCGAAAAAAAAGATGAATGTGTTTCTGATTTTTTTTGTGTGGATGGACAAACATCTAAACTTTTAAAAAAATAAATAAAAAAGAAAAAAAAAAAGTGGCCGGATTTTTGATAAATTGACTTTTTTAAAAAATGGAAAATTTCAGAACGGGTTCTGAAAATTTTCCAAAAAAAAAATTTTTTATCGATAGCCCATACAAAACTATATAAGAACGTAGATTTTTGACATTGTGGTGCATTCCGTTTTAATGTGATAAATATTTAATCAAGACAACTCGCCACAAATTTTACCATTTTTTCAATATTTGACCACGCCTCCTAAGCCCAGTTTTCGAAAATTTGAAAAACCAAAAACGCAATTTTCTTAGTTACATATAGGGCTATCCAAACAACCTATTCAGAAATTTACGGGGCACATGTTTTTTTTCGCTGGACATTTGGTGTGGAATGCCTCATATCTATATATATCTATATCTATATAAATAAAAATCAGTTGTCGTTCGTTGTCGACCGCTTTGGACAATTTTTTTTTTTTAAATGTTCGTCATAGTCCAACTTAGGTTTTTACGTATTTAAAAATTGACCACGCCCACTTTTACGCCCACTTTTTTCGATTTATCTAAATTTGGAAAATGACTGCACCGATTTGGGTATGTTTTTTGTTTAAATGTTCGTAGTAATCAAATTTAAGTTTTTACTGAAAGAAAAATCGACCACGGCCACTTTAACGCCCACTTTTTTTTCTATGGTTCTCAAACGGGGGGTCGCGTACAATTTTGTTAAAACCTTAAATTTTGGTAAATTTAAAAAACATTTTATTGTTGTGTTATAAAAATATACAAATACTTTTATTAAAGTATAATAAAAGTATTTGTATATTTTTGTATATAATTTTTCCATCACTTAAAGCCCTCCGTAATCACTGTGCAGTTGTTAATTTCCTGGGATGGCCAACACTGATTTGTGAAGTTTTTTGGCTGAGTCTGGGAGCTGAAAGTTTGTTTTCTATTAACTTTTCGATCCTGATTCCAAATCTGGGTTCCAATTTTTTCTAGTACGTTAGGTTTTTGAGAAAATTAAAGGCAAAGTTTACAAAAACGTATTCTAGTGCATTTTAAAGAGCTTTGTTTGTGAAGTTTTTGGACGCGTCTGGGATCTGACCACTTTTTTCGATTTACTTTTTAATGCTGATGTCGAATCTGAATCCGAATAACGGATAAAGATACGTGATCGAACAAAATTTCGAACAATACCAAACATTGTTACATAATTTTGAAAAAATAACAATCATTACACCAAATTGGACTTTAAATGCTTTCTTGGTAAACAGTTCTGATCAGGTTAATTTGGAATCTTTATTTTATTTTCGAAAATAAAAACTTAATGACGATAGTAAGTTTTGATATAATATGGCAAGGTTCGGGACCTGGTTTCCAAATTTTTTAGGTAATATTTTACAAAAAATGTGTTTTTTATTTTATTTTTTAAATGTTTTTTACGTGAAATTTTTAGTATGCGTCTAGGATCTGACCACACGGTATTAATAATCTTTTAATGCTGCTTCTGAATTTGATTTCCAAATTATTCCATTAATTCAGGTTTTTGAAAAAACTGAGAGGAAAGTTCACGTTAATAATTATTTTTTTATGTTGGGGGGTCGCGAAAAATTATAAATATTGAAAAAGGGTCGCAAAGCAAAAGTAAGTGAGAACCCAGCAAAAACAAGGTAATGAGTTGTGGAAAGTAATCATTACCAAGTACATTATTAATAATGAGTACACATTACCACTAACATTATTTTAAGCCTAAAAGTAACTACTTTTCAGTAATATGCTATAAAAGTACTTTCAAGTAATAATATCTCCTTGCACTTGCATTTTGTAACCTTTACAATTCAATTAACTTAAAAACTTAATAAAAATTACTCAAACTTTAATTATTAGTAAAAACAAGTTAAATTTTAAATGTTTTAATTAACTAATTATTTTACTTCTTATTGGTAATGGGTTTTTACCAATGTTGGCAATCGATACCTTTTCAATACCGTTATCCGTTTCAAAACCCTTTAAATCGAATACCGGTACCAATACCAATACCGAAACTCAGTTTTGGTATCGGATACCGGTATCCAAAAACCTTTTCCTTCGGTATCGGTACGTACCGGTATTGAAACGGTTTTTCTTAAAAACCATATTTTTTTACAAAAAAAATTAATAGAAAGTTTGTAAATTTTTTGGTTTTTGTAAATGAAAAATCGTGCTCCAAATGCCTCACCGAAGTCTCATAAAAATCAAAAAAAAATCTTTTGGCACCCACATCGTGAATTAAATAAAAATTAAAAAAAGCCTCTTCAATCGCGATGCGAGAGCAAAAGAAAATTATTGATTTTCACGAAATTTTTATGGATTCATTTTGACTCCCAATAGAAACTTTCTGGACCCCTTTTGTATAGTATAGTTTTTTTGGGATTTTTATTTAATCCGTGATGTGGTTGTCCAAGGACTTTTTTGATATATACAGGACTTCGGGGAAGGCATTTGGAATACTAGCAGGAGGTTTTCCACCACAGTATAATTTTTTAAAGTGGCTTAACTCGTCGAAATCGTCCATAAAAGTCCCGTAATTTGCGAAAAAAATTGTTTGCAATATTTTTGAATGTGATCTTGTCTAGACAGGGACTAACTATTTTTCCAAATAGATAACACCAAAAAAAACCTGGTTTCCTAGAAATAAGATGAAATATGTAATTTGTTAGGGTTTTTATTTTAACAGCGATGCGGGAGGGAAATACTATATTTTACGGAGTCATTTTGACACCCAATAGAAACTTATTGGACCCTTTTCAGCTCAAACAAAAAAGAAAGGTAAAAACCGATACGGCCTTATATTTATGTACTAAAGACATTGGAAAATGTCCAGCAAAACTTATGAGCAAAAGACTGAATTTCGGCAACGGTTTTTCGTGAATTTTCGAGATAAAAAAAACACGCTTACTTTCGAAAGGCAATCCTGAGGATGCTGAAGCTTGGCATATATATTTGCCGTTCCCCTGGCCTAGTTCGTATTGAATTTCAGCCAAATCGGTCCAGTGGTTCAAAAGTTATTAAGAAAACCGTGAATTTCAGATTTGTTTCACCTTAAATTCACTTGTTGAAAAAACCGTTAAACCAGCTTTAAAAAAATTGATGAGTCACGAAAATATTTTACAAAATATTCTTGTCACTCACAAAAATTTTTATACTAAAACAAAAAAAACTTACAATCGAAAAAAAAAAAATACACTCAAAAAAAAGTCTTGTCAGTTTATTTTTTTTTTTTTTCAAAAAATACTAAAAAAAGTTTTTTACTCAAAATAAAATATTTCTAATCAAAATTGTTAATTTGATTCAAGTTAGGAAATTAACTATCACTTTAGAAGGACATTGTGGAGGGTATTGGATTCGTCCAAGTCGAATTTAACTTTTCTACTTGTTTTTACAATATTTTTTTTAAGTTTTTATAGATTTTTTTTATATTTTTATCATTTTTTCGATAATACCGGTACGTACCGGTATTGACGTTTCGGTATCGGTAATACCGTAACCGATTTAACTCAAATACCGTAACCGATACCGATACCGAAATAAATAAAAAAACGATTCCAATACCGATATCGATACCGTTATTCGTTTCGATTGCCAACCTTGGTTTTTACTCCTTATTAGTAATCCGAGGCAGTAACTACTTATTTATCTACATACTCTTCACTAGTTATTTTTGTCTCACGCCCTTGTTAAAATAATTTGTGTTTCAGTCAATAAGTAACTACTTATTAACAGTTGTTTCGGATTACAAAACCCATTACTAGTAATGCCAAATTTTGCTGGGAAGCTCTGCCCTATATATTCAAAAGTTTAATTTAAATGGCTAATTTTAATCTGATACACATTAAGTGTGTGGCAATCAAAGGAGTGCTGATGATGAAAATTTGGCATCTTCCGAAAGCTGTCGACATCTCCACTTAGCCTGTGTTGTGACATAATTTTTTCAACAATTATTATTTCTCAGAAATAATAATTTTGGACTCAAACCGAACTAAATAAAAATTCAGTTATTTTTGTTTTTCTTTGAATTTTCTTTTTTTAATTTGTTTCTTTGATTTTTTTTATTTTCTTTAACATTATAAATTGATTAAATTGGCCCATTCCAGGGTTAATTTTTACGGTACTCCCCAGTTGGCGAAATAAAATCACATACTGCTGACTCTGCCTTTATGAAATCGCTGACATCTTCATACAATTTTAAAAAATTTCCCCAATGACATGTCAGCTGTTGGTCAGCAGTGTCCACCAGTATCGGTGGCCACCAACAATTTGTTTGAACAACCGCTGACCAACTGCTGACATGTCATTGGGAACATTTTGAAAAATTGTATGAAGATGTCAGCAAATTTATAAAGGAAGAGTCAGCAGTATGTCAGGGGTGATTTTTTACCGACTGGGGACCCAATTTGTCCAAATGTCCCCAATGACAAGTCAGAAGTTGTTTGAACGAATTGTTGATGGCCCCCGATAATGGTAGCACTGCTGACATACTGCTGACATGTCATTAAGGACATTTGAAAATGTTGTATGAAGATGTCACCAATTTCATAAAGGGAGAGTCAGCAGTATGTAAGCGGTGATTTTATTTTGCCAACTGGGTCGCAGCCAGTCCACCAGGTACTAACAAGTTGGATGAAATGGAGCAAGTGGCTTCCATAAACTTCAAAGTTCGGAAATCCTATAATGTTTAAAAATTTTATATTCTTTCGAATTTTAAGATTACAAATTTTTTTTTGGTAACAATTAAAGATATAGTTAATATCTTTAATAATTACAAGAACAAATTTTAAAATCTATCTTTCTTGGCAAACCCATATTAGTTCCAACAAAAAAGTTTAAAGTTAAATTGATACTAAATGAACAAGTTTATAAAAAGAATTTAAGAACTGAAAACAATAAACGCAATTTATAAAAATTTATGTACAAAATCTTTTCTGTGTAGTGAATTATGGCTTATTTATTTGACTACCATATTTTAATCAATTTTTTTGTTTTTGTTTTAGATTCGTTTGAGTGTATTTACAGCTCCCAAACTAAGTAATGAGCTTTTTGAAATAAAAAAAATGTTGGGGCTTACCATGATTAAGTTTGAAGATGCAATAATCGAATTTGACAAATTTTGTGATAAACATCACTTTGAAACATTAGAAGTCTATATCGAGGCCTTGAAAGTCCATTATATCAATCAATTAAAGTGGCATGCTGCATCGATTTTGGGAAGCGTCGACTTTTTAGGAAATCCTCTGGGCTTTGCTAATGATTTGTCGGAAGGAGTGTCGGGCCTAATATTTGAAGGATCGGTTAAAAGCTTAGTAAAGAATGTAACCCATGGAATATCCAACTCTACTGCAAAACTTACGGAGACATTATCTGATAGCCTTGGAAGGGCTGTTTTAGATGAGCGCGACAATGAAACTCGGCAGAAAATATTAGAAGTTGCATATCCTACTTCCGGGGGACATTTAGCAGCTGGATTAAAGGGGTTCGGATTTGGATTACTTGGTGGAGTTACGAGTATTGTTCGACACACTTATGTTGGTGCTCAATCTGATGGTTTTCCTGGCTTTTTAAGTGGTCTGGGAAAGGGACTTGTCGGTACAGTAACAAAGCCATTAATTGGTGTTCTTGATTTGGCTTCAGAGACGGCCAGTGCCGTCAGAGAGACTAGTAGAGGTTCCCATCACTGTTTACCGGATCGTAAACGTTTGCCAAGGTGCGTAACTGGAGCTCCAGGCGGTCTTTTACCCAGTTATTCCTATAGACAAAGTAAGGGCCAGCAATATTTGTACATAATTAATCGTAGGAATTTTGGAGAAAAACTGATATTTTACGAGCCAAACCTTTGCAATGATATAGAAGCAAAGCTCAGGCTCCTAGTTTCATCTGAATATGTACGCATTTTTTCAAGATGCGAAGAGGATCCAGCTATTATGTTTGAATGCCACTTAAGCGAAGTTCTGTCATGTCATCCACTTACTACCAATACTACTATTTCAAACCTTACAAAGGTCGCACCAAGTTACTATATAGAAATATCAACGAATTTACCAAAAGTAACTCGGCCAAGAGTGAGGTGCCAAAGTGAAGAAATCGCCGAAAGAGCATCAAGATGTGTAAGTATATAGATGAAAGTACAATTTAAGAGTAACATAAACATAAGTCAGGAGAAAAAGAGCGCTTCCAAACATACACTCAAAAAATTATGTTAGTAAAATCAACTGAAAATGCCAGTTAAAATACCTACTTTGTAAGTTGTTTTGTAGTCAACTAATTTTTCAGTTAAAACAACTAACAATGTAAGTTATTTTAACTGACAAAAAACAACTGACTTATGTACTAAAAACAACTTACATTTGTAGTCAAAATATTTAACATTTGTAGTAAAAATAAAATAATCAATAGAGGTATTCAGAGTCTTGCTGCCAGCCCTGGCAATGTAGCAAAAGTGTACATCTGTCAAAAAATACATGTGTTTTGAAAAGTTATTTGAAAAAGTGCTCTTTTACCACCAATACTTGGTCTGGCAAACAAGACTCTGAATACCACTAATGTATAATTTACAAAAATTCTGCGAAGTTTGTACCGAAGTTTCTAGAAAAAAATAACGCTATATTAATTTGTCATTCCATGCAAAACGCATTGAAATATCCGTCGAGGACCCATTATGTTTATATATTATTGATCCGTAAAGATTTCTAAGACATTTTATCACTAGAATCTGTTTGTCTTTGTCGATAAAAAAAAGTCTGTGTCGATAAAAAAGTATTTAATGAAAAAATATAATATTGATGAAAAAAAAATATTGATGAAAAAAAAAAAAAATATTGATGAAAAAAAAATATTGATAAAAAAAATAATGCCAAAAAAAAGTATTGATAAAAAAAATATTGACAAAAAAAAATATTGATGAAAAAAATATTGATGATAAAAAATATTGATAAAAAAAAATATTGATGAAAAAAATATTTTTTTTTTCTTCTTTATTTAAACAAATTTAGATTAGTTTGTGGCTCATCAGTGTCATTTTAAGCGTTAAGGTGTTTTTTTTTTAACGTAAATTCAAGGTACACCAATCTGAAATTCACGGTTTTGCTTACAACTTCTGAACCACTGGACCGATTTGGCTGATATTCAATACCAACCTGACTACGAAAATTGAAAATATATATGACAAGCGTCAGCAGCAACAGAGTTGACGTTTGAAAGTTATCGTGTTTTAAACAGACAGACGGACGGACATCTCTAGATCGACTGAAAAACAAAAACCAGCAGCCAATTTTTTTTATTATTTTGGAGCTCAATATCTATTCCTTTGAAATCATGTAAAAACCCTATAGAAGTAAGCGGTATTAGTACCTAAATTCATTAACAAAATTCAAGTTTGCTTGAAAAATAATTCCATTGTGGACTCTCTTTTTAATTTACGTTTTTTTACGAACAACAACACAAATTAGCTTCAAATATACATTCCTTGAGGTTAAAATATAACAAATATTTTGATAAATTGCCTTAATACGGTCGTAAAATAGCAGTTTAACCAATCAACACGTCTACGCAGAACTTGAAGAAATTTGTACACCTTGTACACCGATGTAGAATAAAATAACGACCACGTCTTGTTTGTTTGGTGGTTGGCTAGTAACAACCTTTTATTTACAACTTAAAATATCTTATATACTAAATTAAAACTAGAATCTAAAAATAAAACTACCTGCGTAGACTACACATTTTGTCTACACAGTTCATTTCTTAAAATAGATAAGAATCTAAGCGACCTCACGTAGATCCCTAGGGCAACAAGAAACGATCATAAAATACAATGTTTAATTGCTATGCATACAAATGTGCAGCACACATTTTATGACCTTTCGTTGTACGCTTCTTCAACATAGATACATAATTAAACATTCTGCCCCCCTTGAAAGATTGTACACTTTCAAAATATTTTTGTGTCATTTTTAATCATTAAACATTTAATTATGTATCTTTGTAATCTATTGTGGCTCAATACTGGTAGAGTTTATTTTACATTATTCCATCTTAATTTTCTAATGTTTCTTAATTTTAGGTTGGTGACCCATTATTTAGATATTTAAAAGAATCTTTGTCAAACATTTGTTTTTTATGCTTGATCTTCTGTTTTTTTACATTAAAATAAATTCTCTTCAACGAATATTTTTTATAAACCACAATAGCTAATAATTTACTTAAAAATAAAAATATATACAATGTTTTCTATATATATATAATGAATTCTTATAAGGTAATTATAATTTTGTTTTTAAACATAAAAGATAATTTAATATTTACAAAAAGTTGTTATATTAAGTAAAAATACATATATAAATATAAAAGCCTTTCACTATAATCAGATTTTTAAATCGCTGGCTATGTTAGAGACCCCGCCACCCGTGAGACTCTTTGTCTCGCAAAGTAACAGTTTCCTAATTTTGGTTTTCCCTTTAAGTATGAAAATTATTATACCTATGTTTGCCATTAGCATCACCTGCCGACTTGTTTCTAATTTTCGAAATGTTCTTATTTTTATTAAATGAACATTTATCTTCAACTACTAGCACAATATTTTCCGCAAAAGGGCCGCAATCTACTGGTTTGGTCGATTTTGCTTTACCTGAATTTCTAGAAATTTTATTATTTTTCTCTATTTCAGAATTTTCTCCAATATGAAAATGTTTAACTGATTTTTTCTTATTACCATGTCTACCTGTTTTTATGTCCTGTAGACTTTTACGTTTAGGAGGTTCTTTTCTGTTTTCAACATGAATTTCATTAATCATATTATGCTTGTCCTTATGAAGAGCCGTGTGGTGATCTATTCCACATATTCTGCAACTTAAATAATTACATGAAATACTCTTGTGACCATTATTTAAGCATTGTTTGCAAAGTCTTTTTTTTTCTAACGATTTTCCATCTCGTTTTTATATCTAACCCAGCAAAACTTAGATTACCAAATAAGGTATAAAATAAGGTATAGGATCTCTTATTTTATACATTGCAGCATTGATGATTTTAACAGGCGATGAGACTCAAAGTAATGCATCCACATTATCACAAAGAATACCAGTAAGGTATAAAATAAGTCATAAATTTATAACGAAGAATACGAGTAAGGAGTAAAATATATGATATTTTATAGGTTACGAGAAATGAAATAATATAGCATACCAGAAGATAATATATAAGGTGTTACGAGTAGTGAAAAAGTAATTTTGTATTAAATTTACTCACGTGATTGTAAGTGAGTGTAAGTAGATAAAATATGCTCGCGAGTGTGTGTCGTTAGAAATTTCCTGTCGTGAGCCCATCTCTAGTTTAAACTTATGCATTTTTTTATAAAATAATTATTTTTTATGTTATTGTAATGCATTATGCATCCAATTATAAATAATACATTATTTCAAACTTTCAAATAATACATAATGTAACCAAATATAAGTCATCCATAATTTAATGTTTAGAAATAACAAATATGAAATACATTTTTTTCAATAATCATGCATTACGTAGCAAATCATTAGTAATGCATTATTTTTCACTTGAAAATAATACGTTGTGGAACAAATGTTTGGTAAGACATCATAAAATAATGCTACAAATAAGTTATATGCAATACCTGGTAATGTGTTATATAATCACTACCCATTACCAAAGTTTTGCTGGGAAACTCCTAAATAGCAAACACTGATTAAGAAAATGTTGAGAACAACATCCCATTTCGCACTTTGGCTTTGATTTCTCTAAACTATCATAGTTTTTATTTTCTGTTTCTTCCGATAACATTGCACATGCGGCAAGTGCCTATTTTTTAAAAACTTGCTCAAATCATTGATTTTTGGTATTTCACGAGATGGTGCTAAAGAAAGTTCAAAATCTAATCTTAAATTGTCTTCCAACTTGCCCTCTACTATAAAAGTTACTAATGCCTCAAATTTATCTTCAGCACTAACAAGGGAAGTCTCCCTAGTGTCAACCGCGGATCTTTATGGAATTGGTTTTATTTTGTAGATCAGAAAAAATAAAGGGACACGTATTTTTTTTTAGCGGCCCAAATTCATATTTAGGGGGTAAAAAGGAGGGGGGAAGACAAGTCCATTTTTCAGTTTTTTTCGTTTATCTCCTATATTATGCAAAGAAACCTAGTCATGTTACATACCAAATGAAAGGTCTTTGGAAAACCTATCTACGTGTGCTAAGAACGTGTCCAAACATGCACAACTTTTCGTCATATTGAGTAAAATACCAAAATTTTAGGACATTTTTTTTAATAAGTCGAAACATATTAACTTCTGTGGCCCGATGTTAGCACCACGAGATAGGTATTTTAAATACCTTTAATCTGATACCACACATGCCTATATTAATTTTGTTTAAGTAGGCGTAAATCGTAAGAAACTGAAAAAGGTCAATTTCCCCCCATACAAATCGACCCCCCCTAAAAATGAGTTTGGGCCACTAAAAAAAAATACGTGTCGAATTAATTTTTGTTCTTAACAACATATCCAAATTTCATGAAGATCGGAGGGTGACACCAGGGAGACTTCCCTTGTAAGTCCAACATGATTTAAGCCTAATATGTTTTCATCAAAAATATTTCTCATTCTATTTATACTATCAACTGTATTAACAGTTGTTGTTGTACTTTTGAAACATTGGCTTATAATATACCTGTTGTTTGTAAACTTTTCATCTAACATTTTCCAGGCTAAATTATAATTTTCTCCTCTAATCGGAATGTGTTTTATGCAATTTAATGCATATTGGGATATTGTGAATTCCCAATAAACTGTTGAAATAACTCCTTAAAAGTTAACCAACTATCGTAATCTCCGTCAAAAACAGGAATTTCAATTTTTGGAAGACAGTTTGCTAAAAAATTAACATTTTCTGCACTAACTATAACACTTTTTTTTCTTATAATTCTTGATAAGATCTTCATTATATTTCTTATTCCTAATGAATTTTAGATCACTACTTATTTCATTAATGTGTTTTATAATTACCATACAGTCTTTATTTTTTTCATAAGGCTTTACGTCGTCAGCAAAGGATTTTACCAGGCATACCCATTTATTTAGCAGCTCCATCGCTCCAAACAAGACCACGTCTTGTTTGTTTGGTGGTTGGCTAGTAACAACCTTTTATTTACAACTTAAAATATCTTATATACTAAATTAAAACTAGAATCTAAAAATAAAACTACCTGCGTAGACTACACATTTTGTCTACATAGTTCATTTCTTAAAATAGATAAGAATCTAAGCGACCTCACGTAGATCCCTAATGCAACAAGAAACGATCATAAAATACAATGTTTAATTGCTATGCATACAAATGTGCAGCACACATTTTATGACCTTTCGTTGTACGCTTCTTCAACATACTTAGATACATAATTAAACAAAATTTGTTTATAAAAACTAATTACTCATGTTTGGCTGCCTACTACGATGGTGTTTTTGCAATAAACAAAGAAATTTTATTAGCGTTAAGTAAGGTAGGAATAGTGCAATCATATATGCGATACTAACTCAATATTGTAAAAACTTCATTTTTCGACCAACTGCGCACCAGATTCAACATTTGGTCCCCTGTGCGATGGAGGTCTTCATTTCTTATGTACCACGGTGCACCTACTATGTTTCTTAAAACTTTGTTTTGAAACCGCTGAACTATCTCGATTACATGGTTTTTGGCGCATCCCCAAATTTGAATGCCATACAACCATACAGGTTTGAGAACTTGGTTGTACAACATTAATTTATTGTGTGTCGAAAGATTTGAATTTCTACCAACTAGCCACATTAATTTTCTATATTTGATGTCGAGCTCATTTTTTTTCTTTTCAACATGCTTCTTCCAAAGAAGCTTTTCATCAAACGTCATTCCAAGGTATTTTGCATGGTCGGATATAGGCACCTGCTGATTGTCTATATAGATAGGAATGTTTGAAGAATTGTTGTTGATTCTTGATTAGATTTTAGTGTTGTAAAAGTATTGAGTATTTGAGTACCGAGTACTCAATACTGCTTATTTTTTCGAGTACTCAGTACTCAAAAGTAACTACTCAATACTTTCAGGGTTGTATTTTTCACTTAAAATGCATAATTTAACCAATAAAATAAGACCATGAAATGCAACTCTGTGTAAGAAAAAATTTAATTTTTTTGTTTTCTAGAAAAAAAAATTAAATTGATTAAAAATAATCTAAATTTAATAGCGAATGCCTTGTTATGCAAACAGAAATAGAGTTTAGCAAAAAAAAATTAATAAAATTTTAATTTAGAAGGCTCTATTTTGAAATTTTTCAATTTCAAAAAAAGTATTGAGTAGTATCGAGTACTCAGTTGAAATAGTATCGAGTAGTATTGAGTAGTCAAAAGTAACCACAATTTACAACACTATTAGATTTACCTTTCGCTAATATTACTGTTTCATCAGCAAAAGTGCCTATAAAACAGTTGTTGGTGACAGGCATATCGTGTACAATAAATATAACGTTGGGCCCAAAATACTACCTTGAGGGACACCAGAGGTTATTTGATGAAGTTTTGAGTACTGATTTTCGCACCTTACTCTATAGTATCTATCTGAAATGTAGGACTGTAGTAGGTCGCAATATGTTGTAGGTAGAATATTATATATCTTTCGCATAAGTCCAGCATGCCAGACACCATCGAAAGCTTGGGATACGTCTAAGAAGACTGCTGAGCATACCTCCTTATGTTCAAGAGCGATCTCTATTTGATGTGTAACTCCTCTGTGTATCTGCTCTATAGTAGAGTGTTGTTTTCTAAATCCAAATTGATGGTCTGGAATCAGGTTTTTGGTTTTTATAACGAATTCTAATCTTGTGCTAATTATTCTTTCAAATAGTTTTCCCATTATGGGCAGTAACGAAATAGGTCGGTAGGATTTGGCTTCATGAGCGTTTTTTCCTGGATTGGGGACCATTATTATTTCTGCTACCTTCCAGTAGCATGATATATATTTGTATTTTAGGGAAGCGTTAAAAATGGTAGTTAGTTTAACCACTCCGTTGTATGGTAAATTTTTCAATATGTCGCCAGTAATTTGATCGAATCCAGGAGATTTCTTGGAATTTATGTACTTAATTTCATTTATAACTTCCTTTAGATAAACTTGTTAAAAAAAATATTGATGATAAATAATTATGTTACGTTTTATTCAACAGCTGGTGAATATTTTTTTATTCACCACGATTTGAATTATTATCCAAGTTACAAACCCAAGTTACTAAAATGTTTGGTTTTAAGAAAACTAAAACAGTAATTCTTGTGTTCTTTTTTGTTGATCGTTAGCTTATATGAACCAATTATTATGATAGTGAGGTAAGTCACATTTTCAAAAAAACTGAGTTAATGATAGGTTTGCATACAGTTTAATGGTATTTTTTTATAACAAAAAAAAGTTCAAAGAAAATGCTAAAAACTTCTGAGAATTTCATGGGAGAAGTTTTGCTAGTTAACGATTTATCAAAAACATTAATTATGAAAGTGGTGTAAGTCCACATTTTTTTGTAGTATTAAAAATAGCCTAATAATCGTTAAAATAGTAAAACCTTTGCGTTTTTACTCTTATATAACTCTCTGCTTTAATCCTTTTTTGTTACAGAATTCTAAATTGAGCTAAACAACATTTTACTAGTTAACGATTTATCAAAAACATTAATTTTGAAAGTGGGGTTAGTCCACAATTTTTTTTGTAGTGCATATAGTAAACTTTTTATAGCTCATAAAGTATATCGGTAGTGTTTTTAACTCTTAAAAAGCCCTGTAGTTTAATCCTCAACTAATTTTGTAACAGAATTGTGAGATGATCTGAACAAAATTTTACTAGTAAACGATTTATCAAAAACGTTAATTTTGAAAGTGAGGCTAGTCCACACAAAATTTTTTTGTAATGTTAAAAATATCATAATAATCGCTGATAGAGTAAAACCTTGATGATTTTTACTCTTGAATAACTCCAAAATGAGTGATTTTGGACAGTAAGCTCTCTTGGAAAATGAACACAGTTGAGAGAATAAAAAAGGCTAACAATGCTTACTACGCGTGTAAGAAAATGTTCGGTAGTACCTGGGGTTTAGAGCCTAGAGTTACGTACTGGATTTATACTTCAGTAGTAAGACCAATCTTACTATACGGAGTGTTAGTCTGGTATAAGGCACTTGAAAGGGATGTGATACTAAAGCAGTTTCAAAGACTTCAACGGCTTATGGGATGTAGTATTACAGGAGCTTTGAGAACAACATCGGCCAACTCTATTGACGCCTTATTGCACCTTATACCAATTGACGTTTTTGCGAAAGGTGAAGCTTACAAGGCTTGCCTTAGACTTAAAGAGTCAAATTGGTTTAAGTTTCGCAATTTTGGACACAGTAACATGGACAATATAAATAATATTGATTCGGATTACTTAGTGCCCAAACTATTTTTCGACCGGAAATATGAAATAAGATTTCCAACTCGAGAATATTGGTCTAACTGGCAGGACACCCCTGCAGACACCGTAAATATCTTTACCGACGGATCCAAACAAACACATGGAGTAGGCGCGGGTTTTACGAACGTGGAACAAAACCAGAACTTTTCTTTTAACCTACCTTTGGACTCGAGCATATTTCAGGCTGAAATAGTTGCCATAACTAAAGCTGTGGAACATATCAGGGAAACCAAGGGAACAACCATAAATTTTTACGTAGATAGTCAGGCCGCCTTGAAGGCTCTTCAAGGATATTATATTAAATCTAAAATAGTTTTACAATGTTACGAGAACTTGCAGATGCTGTGTCTACACAACCAGGTTAATTTATTATGGGTACCAGGACACAACGGAATACAGGGAAATGAAAAGGCAGATGAACTCGCAAAACTTGGAGCTGATGGTTTAGGTACCATGGTGCCAGTTTTACCACCACTTCAACACTATAAACTTAAACGGAATTCCATCAGTGTTGCAAAGGCAAACAGGAGGTGGAGAGAACTGACAACATGCAAAATCAGCAGAACTTTGTGGCCAACTTATGATCAAGGGAAAACTCAATATCTACTATCACTTACGAGAAGGGAATGCCGAGCTCTGACTGGGATAATAACTGGTCATTGTCTTATCGGCATCCATGCCAAGAATATTGGACTTACTTCAGACGCTAGTTGTAAAAGATGCGCTTCACCAGGAGTAGATGAAACGATGGAACACATACTTTGTCACTGCCCAGCTGTGGCAAGGAGTCGCCGATCCATTACCGGTCAGATAAGTTTCGGTACTTTGGAGGATATAACGCAAATGGATCTTAGGATATTGAAAAGATTCGCAATGACTTTGAACGTGTTTAATTTGCACCGCTAGCGGAAAAAAGTTTTGTGGTACCGCTATGGACCAAGAGGTCTATGCGAGGTGTCAATCGGACACCGCCACCCTAACCTTACCTAAGCTAACCTAACCTAACTCCAAAATTAAGTCCTTAACTAACTTTGTTACAAAATTCTGAGATGAGCTGAACAAAATTTTACTAGTAAACGATTCATCAGAAATGTTAATTTTGAAAGTGAGGCTAGTCCACTTTTTTTTTGTAGTGTTAAAAATAACCTTATAATCGGCGGTAGAGTAAGACCTTAATGAATTTTACTCTTAAATAGTCCTATAGTTTGATAATAACCTAATTTTGATACAAAACTGTGAGATGAGATAAACAAATTTTACTAGTAAACGATTTATCAAAAATGTTAATTTTGAAAGTGAGGCTAGTCCACACAAAATTTCTTTGTAGTGTTAAAAATAACTTTATAATCTCTGATAGAGTAAAACATTAATGATTTTTATTCTTAATTAACTCCATAATTTAATCATTTACTAATTTTGTTACAGAATTCTGAGATGTTCAGAACAAAGTTTTATTAGTAAACGATTTATCAAAAATGTTAATTTTAAAAGTGAGGCTAGTCCACTTTTTTTTTGTAGTGTTAAAAATAACCTTATAATCGCCGGTAGAGTAAAACCTTTTTACTCTTAAATAACTCTTTAATTTATTCCTTCACTAACTTTGTTACAGAATTCTGCGATGAGCTGAGCAAAATTTTACTAGTTAACGATTTATCAAAAATGTTAATTTTTAAAGTGAGGATAGTCCACTTTTTTTTTTTGTAGTGTTAAAAATAAACTTATAATCGCTGATAGAGTAAAACATTTTCACATATAGAGTTTTATTGACTATTAACTAAATAAATTTGACATTAAAAGTTTTTCTGAAGATTATTATAACTGGATAATATGAAACTAGTAAGAAACAAAACAGGATGTCTTAAAATTTTTAGAAAAATTAAAATTTTTCTTTCACACCTTTCTCAATTCAAACCATATATAACATGATTAAAAAATTATAATACATAATTATAATTAGAGCCTAAGCTCAACTGTCTTTAAAGAAAAACAAAAAATTTGAAAATAACGACTTTAAGTCGGCCTAAGTGGCAATATAGTATCTTTGGAAAATGGCAACACCTAACATTTGTGTCTACAAAATATAGACCATGTTCTGGCAAGGTTGCAAAATAAGTACTTAGATCAGAGTTGATGAAGGAGAGGAGGACGAATGATGATTACTAAAAAATTGAATTTATTCACCATAATGCAATTTCACCTTCTTCTGTACGAAAAAAACAACAGCAACAACCACACAGGAATTGAAAAACCATGATGTAGTTGATACTTGCTTAACAGCCAACTTAGCGTATCGGTCTAGAGTGATCGTACCTAAGAGGCAGTTAATAGCAAATACATTACAGATCATGGGTTCAATCCCTGGCGGCTGCGATCTGTTAATAATTTTCACATATAGAATAAAATTGACTGAATAAATTTGACATTAAAAGTTTTTCTGATGATTATAATAACTGGATTATATGAAACTAGTAAAAAATGAACCAGGATGTTTTAAATTTTTAGAAAAATAAATTTTTCTTTCACACCTTTCTCAATTCAAACCATATATAACATGATTAAAAATTATAATACGTAATTATAATTAGAGCCTGAGCTCAACTGTCTTTACAGAAAAACAAAAAATTTAAAACATTGATGATTTTTATTCCTAAATAACTCCATAATTTAATCCTAAACTAACTTTGTTACAGAATTCTGAGATGAGCTAAACAAAATTTTATTAGTTAACGATTTATCAAAAACATTAATTTTGAAAGTGGGTTTAGTCCACAATTTTTTTGTAGTGCATGAAATAACCTTTTTATCGGTGATTAAGTGTAGCGATAGTGTTTTTAATTCTTAAATACCCCTATAATTTAAGCCTAAACTTACCTTGTTACAGAATTGTGAGATGAGCTAAACAAGGTTTTACTGGTAAACGATTTATCAAAAACGTAAATTTTGAAAGTGAGGCTAGTCCACACAAAATTTTTTGTAGTGTTAAAAATAACAAATTAATAGCTGATAGAGTAAAACCTTACACTCAAAAAAAAAACCTTGTAAAGTTACCAAAAAATCTCGTGATTTTACGAGGATATTCTCGTAAAATAGGAGGTACACTCATAGAAATATCTTAGTAGAAAAATTAGTAAACCCATTGTAGATCTAGTTTTACAGAATTTGACAAAAATAAATGTTGATATTACAAAATTCAATTATTGAAAAATATATAGTTGGAAAAAATTGTATGAAATATAAACACATTAAATAAACATCCCTGTTTTTAAGCGTCATTACATTTTTCTTTTGGTGATATGTTTCTTAAAAAATAATTTTTTATTACAAAATTAAAAGCAAATACATATTTGGTAAGTAATCAAATATATTTTTTGAACTTAAAATGCATTAATCCTGTACATTTTTATTATTTTTTTTAGAAATTTGTGATCTGGTATCGTTTGTTTGTGAATTTTAGTTTACCTTAACGACCACGACAGATGAAGAAATAATTATAATAATTTGGCTGAAGAAAAGGCCATATTGCAGCTTTGCGGCCAGTTACCCAATAAAAGAAAAATATCCCCAATTTTCAAGATCAGCTTGGCCAGTGAATAAGATAACCATCGGCAATATAATCCAAATGTGGATAAGAAATAAAAAAAAGTGAAATGATGACTTTAAGAAATCGTCTCGCCTTCCAAGAAATCAGATGGAGTTCAATTTCAAGATGCTGGAGTATTGCTGACTTATCACATCAAACATCCCGCAATTAAAAACAATATGTGGTGCGTTCTCAGTCAGTGGTATCATTCAAAAAAATCAGGAGAAAGTAAGAAGAAAAATAACAACAAAAAAATAAGTTTGTGTAAAAATCATGAGTTAATGAAAACCATGAAAAAAAAATATTGTGAAAAATATTAAATAAAATAAAAGAATATTTAAAAATAACAACAAGCTTTTTTATTAATCAAATATTTTATATTAACAAAAATATGAGTTGAATTTACATAAAATACGAGTTGATTTACAAAAAAACGAGTTGATCAGCTTTTACAAAAACTGACAACAATTTATGTTGAAATCAACATAAATATTTGTAGGGTCAATATTAGAGTTGTCAATTATTCGACTTTTAACTTTGTTCGAATAATTCAAATAATTGCTTTTCCTCGTTCGATCAAACGATTAAAGATCAAAATTTATTCGATTAATCGAAGAGAATAACGAATAAAAAAATTATTTTAAAAAGTATTTTTATTAAAAAAAAAAAAAAAATAAACAATTCATATTTTTATAATCTTAAAATAAGAAAGTTAAATTTTTTATTAACGAAAAAATGCATACAAAACTTAAAAATAAAATAGTTAAAAGTTAAAAAAACTTAAAAATTGAATAACTGAGATCACTTTTAATTAATGGATGTCGATTTTAATACTTGTTGAGAAATAATTCAAATACAAATTATTATTTGAAGTATTCAGACAAAATATATCATAAATGATTTTAATTTTTGTCAAATAAGACAATTTAAGTTGTTCTTAAAGCCCCTATGACACTACATTTTTTTTGTATTGATGGAATTTATGTGAACAGTGCAAATATATCACCATAGGAAATCTAAATAAGTGTGAATAGTAAAAGCATACTAAAAAAAACAGTAAACGTCAAATTTTATTCGTGTGTTATCGATAAATTTGGTTATCAAATGATTGAATGTCAAAAAAAAATGTAAAAATTTTACATTTTTTTTTGACATTTACGCATGAATGATATTAAGTGTTGCCAACTTTTCTGTTTTTCATTAAATGAAGCGATTTTTTTGTTTTTTTTTACGGTTTTTGGTATTTATTAAGCGGGTTTTTATTTAAATAAAAGTAATCATCACTATTTGTTTGTTTATTTTATGTTTATTTTATGTTTCTTTTTCATTTCTTCTTTTGCTGTTTCATTCTATCAATTAATAAAAAATAAAATACAAAAAAAATGTAGTGTCATAGGGGCTTAAGAAATAATCTTTTAAAAATAAAAGTTGACTCAATTTTTTTGCTTTCAAACGATTTTTGGTTTTTGTTTTTTTTAAATTAGTTTTTGAAAACACTCTTACGCTAATTGTTGAAGTAGGTGATATAGTAAGAAGAGCATAAAAAAGTTTTTCTATTTTTTCTGTTCTTTTTCAGATTTTTTGAAATATATCATATCGTCTGATATATCGCTGAAGTCCTATTTATTTTCTAAATTTTTAATACTTTGAATTGAAACATTTAACTCGCATAAAAGATTATTATTTTCATTAATAATAACTTCCTCTATTTCAATACTTTTATCTGAATTATTGTGATTACTTTCAACATAAAATAATCTGGAGTATAATTCATTTGCATATTCTTTTGTTTCGCTTTTTGGAGAATATTTTAAGAAACTTTCATTGCTCGGAAAATTTCCAGAATTTAGAAAATTTTTTAACGTATTTAACACTTTTATACGTCTCTCATTAATTATTATTTTAATACGTTTTAGTAAGTCTGATGCAAAAGAATTATTAAATTATTAATTAAAAACTTGATAACTCCCTCTAATTCTATAATGGATGTGCTATCCAGGGCTATGGCTACACTCAAAAAAAAAAACTTGTAAAGTTACCAATAAATCTCGTGATTTTACGAGGCTATCCTCGTAAAATATGACGTAGGTAAAATTCTCGTAAAATTACGAGGATTTCCTCGTAATTTTGAATGCAACAAAAATTGGTAAAATAACCAATTTTATTGGTAAAAATATTGTTTTAAAACCTGAAAAATACAAAAAAAAAAATGGTAAACTTACAAGAAAAAATGGTAAATATGTTTAAAAAAATGGTAAATTTACAAACCAAAATGGTAAATTTACAAAAAAAAAAATTTTGTTAACAACATAAATCCTCGTAATAAAATCATTTTTTGTAAATTAACTGTTTTTTTGTAAATTAACAACTCCTCCTTAAATTAATCCTCGTAATAAATTTTTCAAAATTTTGTCAACTTTTTCAAAATATTTTTCAATAAAAAAAAAAAATGCAAAAAAATAAGTTTTTTTTGTTAAACAACATAAATCGTCGTATAACATAATTTTTGTAATATAAAGTTTTTTTTGTAATTCAACTAGAATCCTCGTAATAAAAACTTTGTTGTAAAATTACAGTTTTTTTTGTAAAATAACCTTTCAAAATGGTAGAATACAATTACGAAAATAAACTTGTAAAATTACCAATAAAACTGTAGTTCTCGTTTGAGCAAAGTACTAGATTTTTTGTTAAAAAACAAGGAAAGTAGTTAAATATTGGTAGAACGGGATTACAAGGCATTTTACCAGGCGTTTTACCAGTTTATTTTTTTGAGTGTACAATATATTTTAACTTTCCTAAATTTTGTATAAAATCTTTCAAAATTTATGAAAATAAATCAAATTCTAAGCATTTATTTAATTTTTTAATTAAAAAAAATTGTTCGATTAATCGACATTAATTAATCGATTTATTCGTTATTCGAAAATCGTCATTTTTTAATTATTCGAACAAGAGTTGGGTTTTGTTTGATCGATTAATCGAATTATTCTTAATCGACTGACAACTCTAGTCAATATCAACAATGATTTCTGTTGAATTTACTACGTTTTTCTTTGGGAATACAATGATTTTTGGTTGAGTGTAGGTAAAATTCTCGTAAAATTACGAGGATTTCCTCGTAATTTTGAATGAGCCAAAAATTGGTAAATTAACCAATTTTATTGGTAAAAATATTGTTTTAAAACCGGAAAAATAAAAAAAAAAATGGTAAACTTACAAGAAAAAATGGTAAATATGTTTAAAAAATGGTAAATTTACAAACCAAAATGGTAAATTAACAAACATAAATGGTAAACAACATAAATCTTCGTATAACATAATTTTTGTAAAATAACAGTTTTTTTGTAATTCAACTAGAATCCTCGTAATAAAAACTTTGTTGTAAAATTACAGTTTTTTTTTGTACAATAACCTTTCAAAATGGTAGAATACAATTACGAAAATTAACTTGTAAAATTACCAATAAAACTGCAGTTCTCGTTTGAGAAAAGTACAAGATTTTTTGTTAAAAAACAAGGAAAATTGTTAAATATTGGTAGAACGGGATTACAAGGCATTTTACCAGGCGTTCTACCATTTATTTTTTTGAGTGTAATGATTTTTACTCTTAAATAATTCCAAAATGTAATCCTTAACTAACTTTGTTACAGAATTCTGAGATAAACTGAACAAAATTTTACTAGTAAACGATTTATCAAAAATGTTAATTTTGAAAGTGAGTCTAGTCAACTTTTCTTTTTTTGTAGTATTAAAAATAAACTTATAATCGCGGTTAGATTAAATTATAGCTTATTTGAGAGAAAAAATCATCCAGGTTTTACTCTATCAGCTATTGTTAGGTTATTTTTAGCACTACAAAAAGTTGTGTGTGGACTAGCCTCACTTTCAAAATTATCATTTTAGATAAATCGTTAACTAGTAAAATTTAGCTCAGCTCATCGCAGAATTCTGTAACAAAGTTAGTGAAGGAATAAATTAAAGAGTTATTTAAGAGTAAAATTACTTCAAGGTTTTACTCTACCGGCGATTATAAGGTTATTTTTAACACTACAAAAAAAATATAGTGGACTAGCCTCACTTTCAAAATTAACATTTTTGATAAATCGTTAATTAATAAAATTTTGTTCAGCTCAACTCAGAATTCTGTAACAAAGGTAGTTAAGGATGAAATTTTGGAGTTATTTAAGAGTAAAAATCATCAAGGTTTTACTCAATCAGCGATTATTATTTTAGTTTTAAAACTACAAAAAAATTTTGTGTGGACTAGCCTCACTTTCAAAATTAAAGTTTTTGATAAATCGTTTACTAGTAAAATTTTGTTCAGCTCATCTTAGAATTCTGTAACAGAATTAGTTTAGGATTAAACTATTGGGTTATTTAAGAGTTAAAAACCCTACCGATATACTTTATCAGCGATAAAAAGGTTATTATATGCACTACAAAAAAATTGTGGACTAACCCCACTTTCAAAATTAATGTTTTTGATAAATCGTTAACTAGTAAAATTTTGTTTACCTCATCTCAGAATTCTGTAACAAAGTTAGTTTAGGATTAAATTGTGGAGCTATTTAAGAATAAAAATCATCAATTTTTTACTCTATCAGCGATTATAAGGTTATTTTTAACACTGCAAAAAAAAGTGGACTAGCCTCACTTTCAAAATTAACATTTTTGATAAATCGTTTACTTGTAAAATTTTGTTCAGCTCATCTCAGAATTCTGTAACAAAAAAAAAAAGAGTTGGCAACCCTTGCGCGTAAACGTCAATTTTTTTATCGCAGGCATATAAATTTGTTTATTTAATTAAAAATATTGGTTTAAACCAGTGGTCGGCACCCATTGCACGCTGGAGCCGAACACAATCGGTTATTCACATGTATACAACACGAATGTCAACAAAAAATCAACAAAGAGCATAAAAAGAACAAATATTTTATTCAGTAGCAAGCTTACTTTCTTCAAAGCAGGTTGATGTCGCTTTGTTGAAGAAATACACCAACACATGCATATTTTTATTAAAACACAAATACTTTCATATGCCTCTTTCTGCCGACCACTGGTTTAAACCGTGTTTTTATACATATACTTGTGTTTATTTTGTACAACAAGGTATAAAGATAAATAATTAATTCGAGTATGACTTCTAAAAACCGTCGAAGTATAAAAAATACAATAATTAATTGTGGTGAATGCAGAATGGAGGTGAAAGAGAATGAAGATTGCATGGAAATGCAACAACAACAGTGATGGATCAGTTAAAGCAGAATTGTGTGAAATAAAAAAACAATTAAACAAACTAGATCAGCTGTCTGCATTGCAAGACACAATGACTTTCATGTCAAAACAATTTGATGAGATTCTACGAGGGGTGGCTGAAAATAAAAAGAAAATAGATAATGTGCAAAGAGAAAATCGAGTTTTGAAACACGAAGTAAAAATATTAAAGGATTCTGTAAAGTTGTTGAATGATGAACGAGTAAAGAAAGATTGTCTAATTAGTGGTGTTATAGTAAATGACCAGTCAACTGCAGTAGATAAATTATTGGCCATTTCAAGGGATATTGGTGTAAATCTTACCGAGAGTGAAGTAGATACAGCTTATTTTCTCAAACAAAAAGATGATAAAAACAAAAAGCGTACTATGGTGGTTAAATTTGAATCGAAAAAATCTAAAGAAAAGTTAATGTCAGCAAAACCTAAACTCAAAGAAAATGAAAATACAAAATCCCTTAACGTTTTCAAGCACGCCAAGGCTTTAAAGAGAGTGGGTTACCAGTCAGTGTACACATATAATGGTAAAGTTTTTACGAAGAAAAGCGAAACATCAAAACCTAAGTTAATTAAAACTGAAGAGGAAGTAGATGAGTTACTTGTAGATGCTACAACAAATAAGACAGCAAGACGTAGATCAAATATGCAGCCGACAGTATTAATGCAAAATGTTGAAGATGATGATGATGGCGATGAGGACCGTGCTTCATTTTTGTTAATTTTGAAATAACTGTTTTTTATATAAACTTTTTTTATGAATAATAACACCGCTCAACACTCATTTTCCGGTTTGATTTCTGATGATCAATTTTAGTAGACTTTGATCTCCTGATTTCAAATCTTTTCTCCAAATTTTCCCATCACGTCCAGATTTTTAGTTATTCACGGTTGAAAATGCGAAAAATTACGATTTTTGCATTATTTGAAAGCCTGCACAGCAGCCATTCAGTGGAATACAAATTTGGTATAAAGCGCAAAAGTATAATTTGTCTATGGTCTCCAACATAGAACACAATTTTTTTCAAATTATTACGTTTGGTTGGGCTTTACTTGCGTTTTAAAATGATACTGTTAAAATTACATTTTTGTAAAAAAGGTAAGTGTTTCGAATCTTTTTCTATGGAAAATTAAAATCGAATGTAACTTTTTTGTCGTGATTTATTTTTTCTTCATATTTCCTTTCATACCAAAAAAGCAGCAAAGAAGTTGTAAAATTTCCCAAAAAAACCAAAAAAAAAATGTAAATTTCGCTGAACTTTAAATTTTGCTGAAAATTTTGAAATTTTAGTTTTTGAAATTTATGTTGTATAAATAAGAGTTTCGTGAGTGTGAGTCAACGTGAGTGAAGCTTGCGTGAGTTCACGTGAGTGTGAGTTGTATTAAATTTACTCACGTGATTGTGAGTGAGTGTGAGTCAAAAATCACTCACGCGCCCATCTCTAGTAGATACCTTATTTTTTTTGATATTTTTCAAAGAAAAACTAAAAAAAATAAATATTTTACAAATTTAAGATTTCTGTGTTATTTTTCGCATACACCGGAAGATATATTTAATGGGTTTAAAAGTCTATAAGAAAGAATGAACTTTTGCCTAAATTTTGAGCTCATCACTGTAAAGATTGATCATCTGGTTATTGTATTAAAGCCTTTTAAAAATGGTGCTTTTTCTAATTTTTTTGACAGTGTTTTTTTAAAATGCATGTTTGGCCAATAATAGTGCAACAACTTGAAATTTTTTTGATCATATTTTTGAGATCATAGTTCAATTCCACCCAGCGGCTGCTGTGCAGGCTTTCAAAAAAGGCACATTTTCAACCGCGAATAATTAAAATTCTAGACGTGATGGAAAAATTTGGAGCACGAATTTGGAATCAGCGAGTCAAAATCTTTAAAAATTTTATATCAAACTTCAAACTGGAGCCAAAAACCTTCGATTTGTTGAGCGGTGTAATCAACATTTTGTTAACCTTGAATCATTTAATGATTATTTTAATACAGCAAATTTTCTCAGTGTAAACATTAGAAGCATTTCATCTATTGAAAAATTTAATAAATTTAAAATGATAATTGTAAAATTTTCTAAACTACCCAGTGTCATAGCAGTACAAGAGACATGGTTTTGTGCTAAATTGGTTCAAATTTACAATATACCAGGATACAATGTAGTTCACTGTTGTAGAAGTGATAATTATGGTGGGACTTCTTTTTATATTCACAATGATTATCAATATAACGTCGAGGTATGTGAAAGTAAGGAATTTTTGGAGTCAATAACAATATCGATTGAAAACTACAAGATAAATGGGAAATATCTTAAACTTACATCATTTTATAGATCAAAAAAGTGTGATTTACCAAAGTTTCTGAGTTTTATTGAATGTTTACTTGCTAAAAATGGTCGGTTTCCTAATATCGTTGTTGGTGATTCAAATGTTGACTTTTTACAAACAGCATTGTCTACAAACATAATAAATTTGTTATCTACTTAGTTTCAATTACAAAAATTGTCATAATTTAGTAACACGTCCTGCGTCAGGTTCATCTATAGATCATGTCTATAGTAATGTAACGGACAGGCGCGGATCCAGGGGGGGGGGGGAGAATGGGATTTCTCCCCCCCCAAAATGATTTAAAAAAAAAAAAGAAAGGAAAAGAAAAAAAGAAAGGAAAAAAAATAAAAAAAAGGAAAAGAAAAGAAAGGAAGAGAAAAGGGAAAAAGGGAGAGGAACAAAGATAGAAGGAAAATGACCAGGATGTAAACAAATAGAGGCTATTTGTACTGAAGTAAATTTTTTTTAAATCCTTAAAATGTTTCAGAATGAGAGAAATTGCATTTGAAAAACTTAAATGACAATAGAGTAAAATGGCAATAGAGTTATCATAAGAGATGCCAACTATTTGAGAGCAAAACGCGCACAAAAATTTTATAAACGGGTAAAAACGCGTAAATTTGCTTGAAAAAAAGGGTAAAAAAGCACTGGGCTGTTTTTTAAATAGATAAAAAAAATATTTTTATTCAAACAAAATTTTTGATAAGTTTGTTGGTTAAACTTTTGAGCGACCGATATAAATCGCTGTACAATTTTACATGGTCTGCATTTTCCACTTCAAAAGCCAAATTTAGTCTTTGAACTTCACCCAGAACAGAATTCAAATATTAAACCAAAATACAAAAAAAAAATCTTCAAAGAATGGCATTTTTTTAGAGGTTGGTTTAGTTCTTCAAGAGAAAACATTTTCCCCTTAGTCCGATTTTGCTCCTTTTTCCGAACTTAATACGACCAAGTTATTGACCATAATTATAAATTCGTTCCATATTTTAGGCGTCTAGCTCTTAGTTTGAACTGCATATTGCTTTTCACAAATAGACAGACGGACATTCAAAAAATGTTATTGAATCGATCCAAAATCAATAAAATATATACTTTGTGAAGTCTCCGACTTATATTTCGATGCGGTACACTCGAAACAACAAACTAAGTAAACCGCCATACTTTGTTTGGAGGCTATAAAAATTAATTTTAAAAAGCACTAAAAGCACAACCTGAAAATTTAAAAAGCATCACGTTAGTGCGTTTTTCTAATTTGGCACTAGGTCAAAAATTTTCGCGTTTTGACACATCAAAAAGCACTAGATCTAGCGCGAAAAGCACTAAGTTGGCATCCCTGGTTATCATTCTCTAAGAAAAAATTATTATCTGAATATTTTTATAGAAAAATGTTTCGAAATTCCAGACTTTATTTTTAGAAACTGTTTTGATACTTATTTGACTCTAAATAAATGGTTCCCAACCTTTTTTGCGCCATGCCCCACTTTTTAGTTAAAAAAAACTACAATGTCCCCCCTACACTCAAGAAAAATTTGTAAATTTTTCAAATTTGCTTTACAATTCAAAACTTAATTGTGGTTAAGCAAACTTGATGTTAAAATCATCGTTTAAACAAAGTTTTTAGAAAAAGTTTTTAACAGTCAACTAAATAATTCACCTAAAATAATATTTTTTAGTTTATTTAACAAAACAAAATCTTAAAAATTTGCTCGTTGCCCCCTGAAGCATTCAAATTGCCCCCCAGTGGGGCGAGAATCAAAGGTTGGGAACCATTGATCTAAATGTAAAAAAAAAATTATTGTAAAACTATCTTAAATTTTAGGAAAAATGTCTAAAAACTGTTCTATAGAAAACATCCTACAGCAACTGAGAATTTTTCTTTTGAAAGAATGTTTCAGAATATACCAAGATTTTTTCAGCAAAAAATTTCTCAGAATCGAATAACATTTCTTAAGGAAAAACGTCTTAGAGTCTGAATATGTATATTTTTCTTTTGAAATGTGTCTAATAATAAATTTTTTTCTATATGAAAATGTTTCAGAATCTAGGTGGCATTAAAACCGTATCATTTTTCGTATTTTAAGAAAATTGATTCAAAATTTCTTCATAAAATGTTTTAAAAACTGATAATTTTTAAGTATCTGATAATTTTCTTTTACGAATTATGTTTCAGGATCTGAGAATTTTTGTATACGAAAAAGTTCTTAGAATCTAAGAATAACTTTGAAATATGAGAATTATTTTAGACGTTTTTTTTAAGAAAAATATATCAGAATTTGTAATTTTTTTTATAGAAAGAATGTCTCAAAATCTCAGATTATTTCTATAGAAAATTTAAAAAATCTGAGACATTTGCTATAAGAAAGGGTTTCAGATTCTGAACAATTTGCTGAAAGGGTTATTTTTTATATGAAAAATATTTAAGAATCTAAGAGTTTTTCTGCAGTAAAATTGTTTCAACATCTGAGATATTTTGTGAAGGGTACATGCATAAAAATCTAATACTTTATTCTTTTTTTTCGGAATATTAATGCTTAATGTTATTAATGTTTTCGAAAATTAAAAATTTAGTGTCTATTCACAGTTGTGACTAGCTTTGACTGTCATAAGCCAATTTTTATGACTGAAACGTCATAATAAAAATGAAATTTAAAATTTTTTAATTTTTTTGTATAGAAAAATATTTGATGTTATGACTGTTCAATCATAAACATTGGCTTATGACAGTCATAGTCAGCCATAACTGTGAATAAGCACGTTTGTTAGACTATAAAAATGGTCCTATTTTGGAAGTAAATACGACTAACAGGGTCCCCTTGTGAAAAAAATTTTTTGAGTAAAATAAGTTCCCCTAAATCCAAATGCTTGAAAAAAAAATATTTTTTTGGTTATTAATTTGTTACGCAATATTAAAAATAGTAACAAAAATTAACACAATACCGCACCCCCCCGCTCCTTCAAACCAAACTTTGTTGGTTTCCGATTTTTTGGTAAAAAAAAAAAAAATCTCCCCCCCCAAATGAAATTCCTGGATCCGCGCCTGGTAACGGAAGATACATTTATTGATACTATTGAGTGTTCTATAACGGATCACAACTTTATATCCTGTAAGCTCAAAAGCCAAGCTAGTAATTCAGAATATATTGAATCAGTTAGCAAAATTTGTAATTACGCACTTGCGAAAGAAAAGCTTAGTAATTCTCTGCAAACCTTTGAAGTTACTGGTAATGTATGTACAGATGTTTCGAAAATTATGGGTCATATCTCAAATGCAGTACTGGACTCTACAGTAGAAAAGCGTAATAAAATTTTGATTAAAAATAAAATAACACCATGGATAAACCCAAATTTACAAGCTTTAATATTGTATAAAAAAATCTTTTAAAACTAAGAAAAAAGCGAAAATGTGATGATTTAGAAAGAAGGCTTAAAAGAATAAGTTGTGTTATCAGAAAAGCTTGCAGATTATCAATGAACAATTACTTGTGCAACAATCTAAGTTGTTCAACTGTTGACGAGTGTGGACGTGTTTTATTTTAACTCCGTGCTATAAATTGAATTACTAAAATTGTTCGTAATAGGTTTGTTCGTAATAGGTATTTTTGTGATATTTTCATTACCACATCAAGGAAAATGAAAATATGGACACAAATGATACCGATTTAGTTCGAGGCTCTGCCTCACCGACTGGTGCTGGTCCTAGCACTGGTCTTAGGGTTGCGACCTTGAAGTCCGGCCTTGATTCTGGTAGGGGTGCTCAGCCTAATATTGGTGGTAAAAAGAAAAAGAAACTTAAGCCATCAAAGGTCAGGCACAACCAGAGAAGGCTTTGTTTGAAAATAATTAACAGACTAAGCCAACTCGATGGAACGAAGCTCTCCGAACGTGAGAGGGCGTCGCTATCATGGGCGAAAGGAGTCATTGAAGAACAGGACAAACTTTCGGCAATGCGCGCATCTGACAAACAGAGCGCTGTTTCGGCCTCGTCATCGAAGTCTGGTAAAAGGTTGCGCTCGCCCGACGAGAAACCTTTACCTAAAAGATCTAAGGTGACCGGCAACGTCTGGACTCAGTCTTTTAGTGAAGTGGTGAAAGGTAACTTCGTTAGGGCTGTGATAAACAGGCAAAATGGGGATTGTAGTATTCCAAGGGACAAGTGGAGTTTAGTTGAAACTAAACTAAATGAAATCTACTATAGGCTTCTTGAGAGTATGCCTGATTTTCTCCCTACTACTGTCAACGCAGGTTGGTATCAGGGGCGAGTAAAACTCGTTGCTTTTGGAAACGAAAGATCCGCAGCCGTGTTTAAGGTTGCCATTAGCCAAGTGGGAGACTTATGGCCTGGAGCCAGACTGGACGTTGTGGAAAAACATGATATCCCCTCGCAACCCAGAGCTCATGCATGGATCCCAATGGCTACAAGTGACACTGCGGTGATTCTAAAGATGATAAAAGTCTGCAATCCTGACCTTCCAACTCAGAATTGGCAAATTGCCAGATTGGGTGAGATGGAGGGCGCTCGTCGTCAAGCAGTGGTCTTGGTTAATGAGGAATCGCTTCCGCTTTTAGCCAGGACTGACGGCATTATTAGATTTGGCTTTTTTCATATAAGAGTCAATGTCTACAAGGGCGACCAGAAGCCTATTTTAGAAGCAGACAAGCCAGTGGCAGAGTCGGCTGGGGAGGAGAATCTGGAAAAGGTTGATATTCAGCTGACCGATTCTAGGCTGATGGGAGATGCATCTGGCATTTTCGAAACCGAATCTGGTAATGAATGCGACCTCTGTGATGGCACGGAGGATAAAGCTGACGCCACTATGGGTGACATTCAGGACGAGGCCCATGCAGTGAGGAATTCGGAGAGTTCTGTTGCCTCCGATTCAGAACAGATGGGACACATATCTGGCTTATTCGACACCGAATCTGGGGACGAATGCGACCTCTATGATAACACGGAGGATGAAGCCAATAACACGGTGGTGGAAAGGATGGTGGAAAAAAAGCAAGATGTTGCGGTTCCTACAAATAAACCTCCATCACTGTAAGGCAGCCTCAGCTGCACTATTGCTGCGCCTGACGACAGGAGCAGTTGACTTGGTTTTTATCCAAGAGCCCTGGGTGCGGGGTGGCAGGGTTTGCGGATTGAAGACCCCTGGGTTTAAGTTGATGGTTGCCAAAGGTGAGGGCTCACCAAGAGCCTGCATATTGGCGAAAAATGGCTTAAATATATTCTTTTTATCAACTTTTAGTGATATGGATGTTACAGCGGCTAGCTTAGAGCTTCATGGGAAATCTATTTGGCTCGCCTCTGCGTATTTTCCTAATCCGGGGCCAATACCCCCGGAGAAGGTTGGCGGTCTGATTCGGGAGTCTGAATCTAGGGGACACCAGTTACTAGTGTGCTGTGATGCTAATGCACATCATTCGATATGGGGTAGTACAGACACAAATGATAGAGGCGAATCACTTTTGGAGTTTTTGTTAAGCACTAACCTGTATATTTGTAACAAGGGTAGTGAACCAACTTTCGTTACAAGTACGCGGCAAGAGGTTCTTGACGTAACACTTGTATCAGATACATTGTCTGACAGAATTGATGACTGGAGAGTTTTGGAAGAGCATTCTTTCTCAGATCATCGCTACATTGAGTTTTTACTCAGGGAGCGTGCCCCGGTTGAGACAGTCTCTAGAAATCTGAGAAGAACAAACTGGGTGAAATATAGGGAGACTTTTTCTTTGCTTTTGGATGAAGTACCCCTATCTGAACCGCATAGTTTAGCGGAAATTGACTGTCTGGTAGACCATATAACAAATGTTTGTAATAGGTGCCTGGATGCGTCTTGCCCTTCTGCAAAGCCTAGAGGGAAAAAAAAGCCACCTTGGTGGTCAAATGAGTTGCAGACGAGCAGAGATTCCTGCAGAAAGCTCTTTAATAAGGCTAAATTTTCAAGAGCGGACGAGGACTGGTCTGCATACAGGCTGCAACTTAAGAGTTATAAAAAGATGATCAGAAATGCAAAATGTGATTCTTGGAAAAACTTCTGTGGAAACATAGAAGACGTTTCTGAGGCATCCAGGCTGCGCAAGGTTCTGGCTTCTTCTCCTTGCACCCTAGGATACCTGAAAGATCCTAATGGGGTGTGGTCTTCCTCCAGTGGAGAGTCGCTGGATCTCCTTTTAAACACGCATTTTCCGGGCAATTCCATGACGCCGTTTCAAGCTTTGGAACGTTCTGACGCCCAAGCATCTGAAATTGCTTCGGAAATAATAAATATGCCAACATTAATCTGGGCGATAAAAAGCTTCAGGCCCTATAAATCCCCGGGACCTGATGGTATAATTCCGGCTGAGTTGCAGCAAGTGTTGGACTATATAGCCCCGTTGCTGTATAATCTATACACAGCATGCATCAACTGGTCGTATATTCCTTTAAAATGGAGGGATACCAGAGTCGTATTTATCCCGAAGGCTGGGAAAAGTTCCCACACAGCTCCGAAGGATTTCAGACCAATTAGTCTGTCTTCTTTTTTGTTAAAGACAATGGAACGAATGATAGACTCATATTTGCGTAGAGTGATTGACCCGAGGTTGCTTTCGACAAAGCAACATGCATACAGCAAGGGACGATCAACGGAAACAGCTCTTCATGAGCTCGTTGGTACCATCGAGAGATCGCTTTCGGTAAAGGAGTACACTATGGTGGCCTTTCTTGATATTGAGGGGGCTTTTAATAATGTCATTCCAGAATCGATAATATTGTCATTGTCTGGTCTGGGAGTAAAGCGTGAAATCGTTTTAATGGTGGAAAACCTACTTGCCAATAGACGTATAACGTCTGAATTGGGAGCGTCCGTCATATCTCGATTTGTCAATAGGGGCACACCACAAGGAGGTGTTCTTTCGCCGCTTCTTTGGAACCTGGCACTGAATTCAATGCTACTATCTCTAGAAGCACGTGGTTGTCATGTTATCGCATATGCTGACGATGTCACGATAGCGGTAAAGGGGAAGCATCTGCCAACATTGCGGGACATTCTTCAGGGTTCTCTGAAAGATCTGTCTAAATGGGCAAGAGACTGTGGTCTAGGAGTTAATCCCAGTAAAACAGAGCTTGTTTTGTTTACAAGGAAAAATAAGATTCCTGCTTTTGATCCTATTTCTCTGGACGGTACTGAAATCACCTTCTCAGATGGAGCCAAGTATCTTGGAGTATTTCTAGATAGGAAGCTGAATTTCAGGCGTAATATTGAGGAACGGGTGAGAAAAGCAACGATTGCTTTGTATTCCTGTAAAAGGGCCATTGGAAAACGATGGGGTTTTAGCCCTCAAGTCGTTCATTGGATCTATACAGCAGTGGTGCGTCCAATTTTGCTGTATGGAATCATTGCCTGGTGGCCTGCTTTGGAAACAAAAGCGAACTTTGTCTTTATCACGAAGGTACAGAGAATGGCGTCAATGTGCATCACTGGTGCTCTTCGTACTACACCTACGGCTGCATTAGAAATCCTCCTTCACCTGATACCCTTGGACATATTGGGTAGGCAGTATGCGGCTGCGTCGGCAATTCGACTTAATAGCACGCTGCAATGGAGGAGCAGTGATTGTGGCCATAGCGCGATCTTGAAAAAGATAACAATACCACAAAATGTGGACTGTGCTCCCTCTTTGAGCCTCTTTGAGCGCCACTTTACCACTATGATACCATCCAGGGAGTCTTGGATGGGGGATACTCCGGGTAGTGGAGCTACCATAAATTTTTACACAGATGGATCGAGGCTGCACGAACAAGTGGGCTTTGGGGTCTATTCGGAAGAGCTTGGATTGAGCCTGGCTCGTAGATTGCCAGATCATTGCAGTGTTTACCAGGCAGAGATGCTGGCAATAAAGGAAGTGGCTGACTGGTTGAGCTGCAATGTCTTGTCTACAACCGCAGTCAACATCTATACTGACAGTCAAGCCGCGGTCAAGTCCCTGGATTCAATGTTTCTGAAAACAAGATCTGCCCTTAACTGCCGCACGTCTTTAAATGAGATGGCCAAGCAGTTTAACATACGACTCATATGGGTCCCAGGGCACAGAGACATTCCAGGGAATTGCAAAGCCGATGAGCTTGCAAGACTAGGAACTACCTTACAGGTTCCAACAGAATTGGAATGTGTTGGTATGCCTCTAGAAACTTGCAAGCAAAACCTACGGCTTTGTTCTGCGACGGAGACTAATCAAAGATGGGCAAATGGATGGACGTGTGAGACAACACGACTGATTTGGCCTTCTCTTAATCAGGGGCGCACAAGTGAGCTGATATCGCTTCCAAGAGGAGAGATTTCGACGGTGGTTTCTATAATTACCGGACACTGTCTTATAGGGAAGCACGCAGAGCGGTTAAATGTGCCGTCGAATGACTTTTGCCGAAGTTGCATGGATGAAGAGGAGTTGGAAACTATCGAACACTTTATTTGCCATTGCCCGGCACTTTCTGGTCAGCGACTTGCTTCACTGGGATCTAGGGAGCTGTACGATCTTTCTGATTTGTCGGATGTCAAAATACAACATCTAAGGAGTTTCATAAGAAGCTCAAACTGGTTTAACGACAGGGACTAGTAGGGAAACCTATTACGATCCCGTGGTATCACAATGGACCTCAGAGTCTACGTGTGTTGACGTAAAACGTCAGCAGCCACTTACAACCTAACCTACCTAACCTAATCTAAGTAACATTCAACAGGAACCAAAAAAATGTTGGAAATTTTTAAACGAGACCCTTGGTAGAAACGTAAAAAGTAAAATAAATGTGAAAAACTTTGATGATGAATTTATTTTAGATGATCAAATAAAAAGTGATATGTTTAATCAATATTTTTTGCAAATACCGAAAACTTTAAAGCAGCAAATTTATCTAGTGATTCATGCAATGGACTTAGAACTTTAAATCAATGTCAACATAGATTTAACTTTTCGTATACTACTGAACATGAAGTAATAGAAATTATTTCAAACCTGGACTTATCTAAAAGCTGTGGTTACGATGGAATTTCACCAAAAATGTTGTTTGAATGCAAATATGTTATTTCCTCCTATTTTTCGAATATATTTAATAGTATGATTGATAATTCAGTATATCCAACTGATTTGAAAATTGCTAAAGTAATTCCTATACCAAAAGAAACTCACGCTAATCAAATAAATAAGTTTAGACCGATCGCTTTACTCCCTTTGATAGATAAAATTTTTGAGAAAATTTTACATAAACAATTGTCGTCGTATTTAGATAAAAACAATTTATTATACAGATGTCAGTATGGTTTGAAAAAGGGTTGTGGTACTGAAGAAGCGGTGGTAAACGTTATAAATAATATTTGTCAAGGACTGGATAACGGGTTTAGAGGTGTGGCTGGGGTATTTTATGATTTCTCAAAGGCATTTGATCTTGTGGATCATGAAATACTTCTACAAAAACTGCAATATTATGGTGTTGGCCCAGGAGCATTACTTTTATTAAGAAATTACCTTACAGGTCGCAAGCAATTTGTCGAAGTAAATAACTGCAAAAGTAATGTTGGATCGGTCGAATATGGTGTTCCGCAAGGAAGTGTGTTAGGTCCACTTTTATTTACTATTTATCTTAATGATATAAAGAATCTTGGTTTATTTGGAAATTTATTTTTGTATGCTGATGATATTTGTTTATTTTATCCATATAAACATGAAATAGCTCTAAAAGCCCATATGGAACGTGATGCATCGTTGATGACAGAGTTTTTGAGGTTAAACAAACTCATTTTAAATACTGATAAAACTAAAATACTGCGATTTAAACCTTATTTAAATGATATAGAAGTGTTTAGCATATATATAGACGGAAGAGAAGTTTGTGAAAGCAGTTCCACGAAATATCTTGGTGTATACATACAGAATAATTTATCATGGGATATGCATATAGAACATCTGAAATCGAAAATTACCTCAGTTATTGGATTTATGTATAAATTTAAGAACAAATTTGACTCAAAAACAAAATTGATTATATACCAGGCCCTAATACATAGCCATTTAAATTATTTGCCTATAATTTATGGTTACAAAAAGAGTAGTGAACTTAAGTCTTTACACTCAAAAAAATAAACTGGTAAAACGCCTGGTAAAATGCCTTGTAATCCCGTTCTACCAATATTTAACTATTTTCCTTGTTTTTTAACAAAAAATCTAGTACTTTGCTCAAACGAGAACTACAGTTTTATTGGTAATTTTACAAGTTTATTTTCGTAATTGTATTCTACCATTTTGAAAGGTTATTTTACAAAAAAAACTGTAATTTTACAACAAAGTTTTTATTACGAGGATTCTAGTTGAATTACAAAAAAAACTTTATATTACAAAAATTATGTTATACGACGATTTATGTTGTTTAACAAAAAAAACTTATTTTTTTGCATTTTTTTTTTTTATTGAAAAATATTTTGAAAAAGTTGACAAAATTTTGAAAAATTTATTACGAGGATTAATTTAAGGAGGAGTTGTTAATTTACAAAAAAACAGTTAATTTACAAAAAATGATTTTATTACGAGGATTTATGTTGTTAACAAAATTTTTTTTTTTGTAAATTTACCATTTTGGTTTGTAAATTTACCATTTTTTTAAACATATTTACCATTTTTTCTTGTAAGTTTACCATTTTTTTTTTTGTATTTTTCAGGTTTTAAAACAATATTTTTACCAATAAAATTGGTTATTTTACCAATTTTTGTTGCATTCAAAATTACGAGGAAATCCTCGTAATTTTACGAGAATTTTACCTACGTCATATTTTACGAGGATAGCCTCGTAAAATCACGAGATTTATTGGTAACTTTACAAGTTTTTTTTTTTGAGTGTACAAAGGGTTCAGAATAAAGCTTTGAAAACAGTTTTTAATTTGCCATTACGATATTCAACTTTAAGCCTATATAAAGATGTTGCTGTTACGGTTCTGCCAGTTTATGGGTTATATAAAATGCAACTTATGCTACATGTTTTTAAATCATTGCATAATATTGGTCACCACACGATAACATTCTCCAGAAATCAAACTGCATTTAACACCAGGAATAATATGAATCTACGAATAGCTTGGTGTAGGCTAGAAACTACTAAGCAGCGTGTAGAGCATATTGGTAGTTTAGAGTATAATAACCTTCCTCCACATTTAAGAAATATAGAAAGAATTTCGATCTTTAAAAAAAAATTAAAAGAACATTTATTGCAAGATTTAGAAATGCTTCTTTTGTGAAAACTTTATATACTTATATCAATTGAGAATATTGGTCTCATATGAATTATTATATTCCATTTTCATTTAAATTTTGTTATTTAATTTTAAATATTTAAATTTTATTTTTTTTTATTAATTAACTTTTTTTTTATATGCTTGTAAGCAAAGAATTTTGTTTTTGCCAACTCGCCTCAATAATGTCCAAAGGACGCTGAGGCACAAACTATTGTAAAAATATATTTTTTGAATAAAGAAATTTACAAAAAAAAAAAAGTTAGTAAATGATTAAATTATGGAGTTATTAAAGAATAAAAATCATTAATGTTATACTCCATCAGCGATTATTAAGTTATTTTTAACACAACAAATAAATTTTTTTGTGGACTAGCCTCACTTTCAAAATTAACATTTTTGATAAATCGTTGACTAGTAAAATTTTGTTTATCTCATCTCACAGTTCTGTAACATAATTAGTTTAGGATCAAACTATAGGACTATTTAAGAGTAAAATTCATTAAGGTCTTATTCTACCGGCGATTATAAGGATATTTTTAACACTACAAAAAAACAAAAGTGGACTAGCCTCACATTCATAATTAACATTTCTGATGGTTTACTAGTAAAATATTGTTCAGCTCATCTCAGAATTCTGTAACAAAGTTAGTTAAGGACTTAATTTTGGAGTTATTAAAGCGTAAAAATCATCAAGGTTTTACTCTATCAGCGATTATTATGATATTTTTAACATTACAAAAAAATTTTGTGTGGACTAGCCTCACTTTCAAAATTAACGTTTTTGAAAAATCGTTTACACTCAAAAAAAATCTTGTAAAGTTACCAAAAAATCTCGTGATTTTACGAGGCTATTCTCGTAAAATAGGAGGTAGGTAAAATTCTCGTAAAATTACGAGGATTTCCTCGTAATTTGGAATGCGCCAAAAATTGGTAAAATAACCAATTTTATTGGTAAAAATATTTTTTTTAAAACCGGAAAAATAAAAAAAAATGGTAAACTTACAAGAAAAAATGGTAAATATTTTGAAAAAAATGGTAAATTTACAAACCAAAATGGTAAATTTACAAAAAAAAAATGTTGTTAAACAACATCCTCGTAATAAAATAATTTTTGTAAAATAACCGTTTTTTTTTTTAAAGTGTTTTTATCGGCGCATGCCATATTCTGTTTTGTTATTAAGGTTTTGTGATTGAAGAAGAAAACATTGTATTTCTAAAGATTATTTTTAATGTGGATTTATTCCAGACCATGGTTTCTGTAGCCACCTCTACGTCATCAGTGGAGAAAATTACATTAGATTTAAATTGTTTGATTATTTGTAAGACTGTTTTTTCTATATGTTTTTTCATCAACAGACTTAACTCTGAGTGGAATAGAACCCACGTTCTTCAAATTTTCCATCAGTTTGCAAAGCAAGTACTCTACCATCTGAGCTATCGCCCTGCTTGACAAACTAACAGCTGAAGTTGGTTTGTTCGTATTTCATTACAGATGTTAAGTGTGTGACGTCAACAGAAGATTTTTATTTTACACCAACAATTACGATCCTTAGAAACAACAACATTCCTTAATCTCTCTTTGTCTCGTTTTTGCACATAACAATTTTAGCGCTGAATTATTTGTTCATACACGTTAAAGATGAGTGCATATATTTGAGACTACTTGCCCGTAGGGCGACATATATTTGCATATATTTTTGTCAATTCTGTATTTTTAAGTGTTTTTATCGGCGCATGCCATATTCTGTTTTGTTATTAAGGGTTTGTGATTGAAGAAGAAAACATTGAATTTCTAAAGATTATTTTTAATGTGGATTTATTCCAGACCATGGTTTCTGTAGCCACCTCTACGTCATCAGTGGAGAAAATTACATTAGATTTAAATTGTTTGACTATTTGTAAGACTGTTTTTTCTATATGTTTTTTCATCAACAGACTTAACTCTGAGTGGAATAGAACCCACGTTCTTCAAATTTTCCATCAGTTTGCAAAGCAAGTACTCTACCATCTGAGCTATCGCCCTGCTTGACAAACTAACAGCAGAAGTTGGTTTGTTCGTATTTCATTACAGATGTTAAGTGTGTGACGTCAACAGAAGATTTTTATTTTACACCAACAATTACGATCCTTAGAAACAACAACATTCCTTAATCTCTCTTTGTCTCGTTTTTGCACATAACAATTTTAGCGCTGAATTATTTGTTCATACACGTTAAAGATGAGTGCATATATTTGAGACTACTTGCCCGTAGGGCGACATATATTTGCATATATTTTTGTCAATTCTGTATTTTTAAGTGTTTTTATCGGCGCATGCCATATTCTGTTTTGTTATTAAGGGTTTGTGATTGAAGAAGAAAACATTGTATTTCAAAAGATTATTTTTAATGTGGATACTTCCCTTTGTACTATACTGAAAGTTTTTTCTTCATGTTCCGTAATCACGTTTAAACGACTAAACCGATTTTAATAAAACTTTCACCACAGACACAGGTCTGTTCCGCAATCAGGGGAAAACGGCTGTACCGATTTTCATAAAATTTTCACCACAGATAGTACTTAACGAGGCGATCGGGCAAAGGGGCTTAAAATGCCGCAACCCTTAGTATTTAATCAAAAAATATTTTTTCCTGTTTCTGAACTATATGCCATATACGATGCGTATCTATAAGCCATAGTTTTTTCTGCCTGTTCCGTAATCACTCTTAAACGATTATACCGATTTTAAAAAACTTTATCCACAGATAGTACTAACCGAGGGGGAACTTAAGTCTGTATCAACGGGCGATCGGACAAGGGGGTGTAAACTGCCCCGCCTTTTGCAATGTACTGAAAGTTTTTTCTACCTGTTCCGTTATAACGCTTATTTTTTGTTTGCTGATGCGCGAAACAAAACCAAACTTATGACTTTCAAATTTTTAGCTACAAATAAATCAATGTTTCGAAAAAAATTGTATACCGATGAACAACTTACAGCTTATATCTTCAGTAAAAAATATATTCAATTTTTTGTCGTGCTAATACCCAGCAAAAAATAATCGAGATTTTGGAAGCACTGCATACAAGAATGCACTTCTGTAAGCGAACGAGTTTTGATGTTGTTGTTTTTTATGACATTCGCTTACACAGCTGCATACCGTATGCGGTAGTGTAAGGTACCGGTCGCAGTAAATTATGGCAGTGATTGAAAAAAATACTAAAAATTAAAAAAAAAAAAACGCATGATTTCAATTGATATTTATTGCGCCGATATAAGCGGTCGAAAGAAATGCAGGTTTGTAAGCAAATAACAAAAATCACTCCCTTACAAACCTGCTTATAGGCAAGCAGTATTTTTTTGTGGGTATTTACGTTAAATGGTAACTGTTTTAAACCCCAACGCTGAGCGAAATCGAAAAAATCGCTCAACCCTTTAACACAGCGAAAAGTCATTAAGCAGTATAGTAATAAAAAACTCATTCATTATATAAATTTTTTTTTAACCCGGGCAACGCCGGGTGCAAAACAGCTAGTAAAAAATAAAGCCAAAAATGCATTTTTATTATTATTTTTTTAGTTTTTATTTAAACTAAAATGAAATTTGGTATAATAGTTAAATATAATATGCATACATTATTTTTTAAATGCAATTTTTTTTGGTTATAAAATTATTCGTATCTTAAACTAAAAATTAATAACAAATGAAAAAGAATACAGTACAATAACTATATAGAAGATAAAATTTAGACTTGTGCTTAATCGTTAAATTGAGTGAGCGCTCATGTTCGTTCATTTCAGATAAAAGACCTAGTTCGTTCATCTAGTTCAATCGCTCTTTTGTGGTCTTCGTTCAACAGTTCGTGAACAAATCATTTTGATCATGTCTGTTGGTCGTTCACCTAGTTCATATCGTTCAGTTTTTGTTTTCGTTCAACAGTTCTTGAACGAATCATTTTGATCATGTCTGTTGTTTTGGCTTTCGTTCAAAAATTACAAAAAAGTTGAATAAAAACATGAATTTAAAAAAGAAACATGCAATTTTTGTAAAAAAACATAAATGCTGAGAAAGCGTGCCAAAAGAGAAGAGAAAACAAACGCCTAATGACAAAATTCACAAAAAAAAAAATTGAACGACCGAACTGAAAGATCAAAATGAAATAATGACCAATTGAGCTGAATGAACGAAAAGACCTAAAAGAGCGGAAATGAACGAACTAGATAAACCGCTCAGTTAAGTGAATAGTTCAATTGAACTAGTTCGTTCGTGAACGACACAACTCTAATAAAATTTGTTAAATTAAAGAATTGATTTTTTGAACATTATTAATAGTTGTTTGCCACTAAAATTTTTGGAGATAGAATAAAAAAACAAAATCCATCGTCTGACAGATTTCAGCAGGATATAAAATGTTAAATGTGAAGAAACAGGAACCACTTGAATATGCTGTTCTATTATATCCACCTTTTCGCCCATTATATTAGTACTTTCTTCTCCAGAGAAGTATGAACATAAATATTTTTTATGAGTCTTCTGTTTCTAAAACTATTTAAAAAGATAAATTTAATTGTTAAACCAATAAATTGCAATTATTTAAGAAAATAAATACTTGCGAGCAATCGCAATGAATGGAGAATTCGTTGGAATGTAGAATTCGTTGGAATGGAGAATTCGTTGGACTTTTCTAATCATTAATTGTTGTCTCAAACTGCAAGTATAAAAAATTTCACATTATTTACGAGATATTTTTGATATTTAAACCATACAAGGGAATATTTTCGGAATCTGAGAAATTTCTGCATAGAAAATTCTCAGAATCTGGGAAATTTATATATGGTTTTGAATTGAGAAAAGTGTGAAAGAAAAATTTTAATTTTTCTAAAAATTTAGACATCCTGGTTTGTTTCTTACTAGTTTCATATTATCCAGTTATAATAATCTTCAGAAAAACTTTTAATGTCAAATTTATTTAGTTAATAGTCAATAAAACTCTATATGTGAAAATTATTTACAGATCGCAGCCGACAAGAATTGAACTCATCATCATCTGTAATACTTTGCTATTAACTGCTTGTAACGTACAATCACTCTAGACCGATACGCCAAGTAGGCTGTTAAGCAAGTATCAACTAAATCTGATTTTTTAAATTCGAGTGTAGTTGTTGCTGTTGTTTTTTCTCACAGAATTGCAATTATTTAAGAAAATAAATACTTGCGAGCAATCGCAATGAATGGAGAATTCGTTGGAATGTAGAATTCGTTGGAATGGAGAATTCGTTGGACTTTTCTAATCATTAATTGTTGTCTCAAACTGCAAGTATAAAAAATTTCACATTATTTACGAGATATTTTTGATATTTAAACCATACAAGGGAGTATTTTCGGAATCTGAGAAATTTCTGCATAGAAAATTCTCAGAATCTGGGAAATTTATATATGGTTTTGAATTGAGAAAAGTGTGAAAGAAAAATTTTAATTTTTCTAAAAGTTTAGACATCCTGGTTTGTTTCTTACTAGTTTCATATTATCCAGTTATAATAATCTTCAGAAAAACTTTTAATGTCAAATTTATTTAGTTAATAGTCAATAAAACTCTATATGTGAAAATTATTTACAGATCGCAGCCGACAAGAATTGAACTCATCATCATCTGTAATACTTTGCTATTAACTGCTTGTAACGTACAATCACTCTAGACCGATACGCCAAGTAGGCTGTTAAGCAAGTATCAACTAAATCTGATTTTTTAAATTCGAGTGTAGTTGTTGCTGTTGTTTTTTCTCACAGAAGACTTGTTATTGTAATGTGTAAACAAACTTTTATTTTTAGTAATCATTATTCTTCTTCCTCTCCTTCATCAATTCTGATCTAAGTACTTATTTTTGCAAACATTGCCAGACATGGTCTATATTTTAGACACAAATGTTAGGTGTTGCCATTTTTCCAAAGATACTGATTGCCACTTAGGGCGACTTATAGTCGTTATTTTTAAATTATTGTTTTCTGTAAAGACAGTCGAGTTCAGGCTCTAATTATAATTATGTATTATAATTTTTAGATTTGTTATACTTATATGGTTTTGAATTGAGAAAAGTGTGAAAGAAAAATTTTAATTTTTCTAAAAATTTAGACATCCTGGTTTGTTTCTTACTAGTTTCATATTATCCAGTTATAATAATCTTCAGAAAAACTTTTAATGTAAAATTTATTTAGTTAATAGTCAATAAAACTCTATATGTGAAAATTATTTACAGATCGCAGCCGACAAGAATTGAACTCATCATCATCTGTAATACTTTGCTATTAACTGCTTGTAACGTACAATCACTCTAGACCGATACGCCAAGTAGGCTGTTAAGCAAGTATCAACTAAATCTGATTTTTTCAATTCGAGTGTAGTTGTTGCTGTTGTTTTTTCTCACAGAAGACTTGTTATTGTAATGTGTAAACAAACTTTTATTTTTAGTAATCATTATTCTTCTTCCTCTCCTTTATCAATTCTGATCTAAGTACTTATTTTTGCAAACATTGCCAGACATGGTCTATATTTTAGACACAAATGTTAGGTGTTGCCATTTTTCCAAAGATACTGATTGCCACTTAGGGCGACTTATAGTCGTTATTTTTAAATTATTGTTTTCTGTAAATTTATCTATAGAAAAATTCTCAGAATCCAAGATAATATTTCTATATAAAACATGTCAGAATCTGAGACATTTTTTCCTTAAAAAATTTCTAAGAATTTGAAATATTTTGCTATAGAAAACTTCTCAGAATCTTATATATTTTGTATAGAAAAAATTTTAGAATCTATTTTTTCAATAGAAAACATGTCAGAATCGGAGCCATTTCTTCCGTAAAAAATTTCTAAAAATCTGTGATATTTTGCTATAGAAAAATCCTCAGAATTTGATTTTTTTTATAGAAAAATATAAGAATCTAAGATATTCTCAGAATTTAAGATATTTTTTCTATAAAAAAATTCTATGAATCTAAGATATTTTTTTATGGAAAAATTCTCAGAATCTTTTTTTATGTAAAAAACTTCTTAGAATCTGCAACATTATTTATATAGAAAAATCCTCAGAATCTTAGATATTTTTTTTTTTTGATAGAAAAATTCTCATAACCTGAAATATTTTCTATAGAAAAATTCTACGAATCTGAGATATTTTTTCTATTGACAAATTCTCAGTATCTAAGATATTTTTTCTATAGAAAAATTTTCAGAATCAGAGATAGTTTTTCTGTAGGAAAATTCTCAGAATCTGATATATTTTTTCAAAATCTTGGAAAATTATAAAAATTTTGGAATCTGAAATAATTTTTCTACAGAAAAAATATGAGAATCTGAGATATTTTGTAATAGAAAAATTTTCTGATTCGAAGATATTTTCTAAAATTCTTAGAATCTGAGGTATTTTTTTCTATAGAAAAATTCTTAGAATCTGGTACATTTTTTCTAAAGAAAATTTCTCAGAATCTGATATATTTTTTCTGTAGAATATTTTACTGAATCTGATATATTTTTATAGAAAATTTCTCAGAATCTGATATTTTTTTTTCTATAAAAAGTTTTTCAGAATCTGATATAAATTCTGAGAATCTAAAATATTTTTTCTTCAGAAAAATTCTCAAAATCTGAGATTTTTTTTATATAGAAAAATGCTCAGAATTTAATAAAGTTTTTCAATGGAAAAATTCTCAGTATCTAATGAATTTTTCTATAGAAAAATTCTCAGAACCTGATGTATTTTTTCTATAGACAAAATATAAGAATCTGTGATATATTTTCTATAGACAAAATATAAAAATTTTAAATATTTTTTCTACAGAAAAATTCTTAAAGTTTGAGATATTAATTCTATAGGAAAATTCTTAGAATCTAAGATATTTTTTTTAGAAAAATTCTCAGAATCTGAGATATTTTTTTTATAGAAAAATTCTCAGAATCTAATTTGTTTTTTCTATAGAAAAATTCTTAGAATCTGATACATTTTTCTATAGAAAATTTCTCAGAATCTGATATATTTTTTTTATAGAACATTTTACAGAATCTGATATATTTTTTATATAGAAAATTTCACAGAGTCTGATTTATTTTTATACCCTCCACTCTAGTGATAGAGTGTATATATGAGTTTGTCATTCCGTTTGTAACACATCGAAATATTGGTCTAGGACCCCATAAAGTATATATATTCTTGATCCTTGATCGATTTTAAGTCGATCTAGCGATGTCCGTCCGTCCGTCCGTCCGTCCGTCCGTCTGTCTGTCTGTCCGTAGAAAACACGCTAACTTTTGAAAGACTTTACGGAGGCTCCTGAAGTTTGACATATATGTTCTATATTTTCCGGGTCAGGTTGGTATTGCAATCCAGCAAAATCGGTCAAGTGGTTCAAAAGTTATGAGCAAAAGAGTAAATTTCGGCAAGGGTAATTTGCGAATTTACAAGATTAAAACCCCTCTAACTTTCGAAAGACAATTCTGAGGGGGCTGAAGCTTAGCATATATATTTGTCGTTCCCCATGTCTGTTTGGTTTTGAATTTCAGCAAAATCGGTTCAGTGGTTCAAAAGTTATAAGCAAAGCTCTGAATTTCACAGTAGTTTCACCTTTAACTGTTGAAAACTCGTTAAACAAGTTTTAAAAGCATGGTGAAATACCAGTTTTTTAAAACTTGTTGTTGTTTGTTTTCTTGTCGTGGGGTGCAGTGTAGTTGTTAGACAAGTAAATATTTGTTATTGTTTTTGTAACTGTATGTAACGGTGTATAGTAAGTATTTTTTGGAAAAAAATCAAAAAAAAGTTGGACTTACGTATATGAATGAATGTTAGTTTGTTTTTGGTTTTTAAAGAAAAGGATGATAAAATAAAAAGAGGGAAATATGTGAAATAGTTTTTTTTTGTATTATATATAGGAATAAAACAACAAAAATATTTTAAAAAGTAATTTTGTTACTCAAAGAAATTGTACACTAAAAAAATATTTACACTAAAAAAAATGTTACACTCAAAAAAATGTTACACTCAAAAAAAATGTATACATTATTTTTTTTTAATGAAATGACACACTCAAAAAAATGCTGACAGTCAAAAAAATTTTACACTCAAAAAAATTTGATTGATTAAAAAAAGTTTTACTCAAAATAATATATTTCTAATAAGAAATTTGTAATGCAATTTTTTGAAATTTTTTTAGAAAATTACTATCAGATAACATTGTGGAGGGTATTCATAGATTCGACCAAGTCGAACTTAATTTTTCTACTTGTTTTTTCTATAAAAATTTCTCAGAATATGATTTTTTTTTTCTATAAAAAAATTCTTAGAATCTGATCTACAGAAAAGTTTTTAGAATCTAAAATATTTCTTATATAGAATAATTCTCAGAATCCGAAATATTTTTTCTATAGAATAATTCGCAGAATCTGGAATATTTTTTCTATAAAACAGTTCTCAGAATCTGAAATAACTTTTCTATGGAAAAATTTTCAGAATCTGATCCATTTTTTCTGCAGAAAAAAAATCTGTAAGAATCTAAAACCTTTTATTAAAATATTCCCAGAATCTGGTTAGGACTTAAAACATTTTTTTCTGTAGATAAATTCTCATAATCTCAGAGCCCTTTTTCCTGATAAAAAATATTCTCAGATTCTTATATCCAGACATTTTTGTAAAGAATAATTCAAAAAATCCAAGTCATTTGTGGTACTCACCTTTCTGATTTATAATTGCAAATATTTAAGAAAAACATGCAATTAACCGTATCCTTAAATATTACGAATTTATAACAATCGTGTTTGTTTTTATGATCAGCCTCTTAGAAATTTTACGTTGCATTGAAACTTAGAAACTATTAGTTAATATTTTCACTTTTTTAACTATATTGGTTTTTATTTTATGTTTTTTTTCGCGTTATTTTAGTTTAATTGCGAGCATAACAAAATTTTCTGGTTTTATTTTCTTTTTATTTTATTTTGACAATTTGTATTTTAAAATTGTTGAACTTTACGCATTTAATGTTTAATATCAAAAATTAAACACTAAATGTTTACAATAAACATTAAATGTGTAATTTTAAAATTATTGTGTTTAAAATTTTATAACAATATTTATCAATTCACAAAATACTATATAATGTGCGTAATATTCAAATTTTTGTGTGTAAACAAAAATTTTAAACACTTGGTGCTCAATTTTAGGCGTTGTGTGTTATTTTACATAAAAATTTACCCACTTTAAAGTAGTATTTTTACAAGGACTTTTTAGAGTGTATAAGACATATTCGTGCCAAATTTCAGGAGGATAACTGTTTTATTTTGGACTGCATCGTGCTATCTACAGACAGACGGACGGACGGACGAACATTCACAGAATGTCTTAGAATCGATCATGGATCAATAATATATATACTTTATGGGGTCCCCAACCCATATTTAGATGCGTTACAAACGGAATGACAAAGTGAGTATACCCCCATACTGTGGTTGGAGGGTATAAAAAATAAATGGGTGCATTAAAAGTAATATTCTTTTTTGTTTCTTCCTTATTTAAAAGTAAAATATCCTTTGTAAACAATCTTAGGACAAAATGGCCACATGTGACTTTTGTGCTCTTGTAAAGCCACATTATTTTTACTATTTCAAAATAAAAAAAAAATTAAGATTTCTTCGGAGGTTGCAAACACGTATGATCAGTTAGCAACCACTTCCAGTTAACGTAGGGTGCTGAAATTGGTCTCAAAAAATTCGTTTCGATGCCCTCTTTAAATTTTAATACGTTGACCTGTAGCGAAGCAAAAGGAATTCTAGGCCATCCTAACTTCGATACATGAGTAGTAAAAATAAGACTTTAAAAAAGTACTGTCTTAATTTGCAATGTACTGTTTTTTCGACTGGATGTACTATTTTTTCCTATTTCAAATATGGCAACCCTAATTGGAGGGTATAAAAAAGTCCCGCTTTTTAGGTCAAAATCCCCCTTTTTCAACCTTTTCATCCCGGCTTTCCGCCAAAACAGTTGCTAATTTTTTGCGAAGAACTAACCGCGAACTAAAACCGCTTGAAGAGGACAAAAAGTACCCCCGTAATTTTTTTTATAATTTTTCCCGTTATTAGCTCGGAAATTCGAACCGGCTTTTTGCTTTTTCGCAAATATGAAAATCATCGACCCCCTAATGTCCATGACACACAAAATATATTGTAAACACATTGATAGAACATTCTTAAATTACTATTTATTATTGATGTTAATTATAACTCTCTTCTTAATTTTCAGATTAACTATGCAAAAGCAGTCTTTGATGAACGAGAGCTTTCTCTGGCTAACTTTTAGGAATCTTTTAAGCAACAAGAATTCTTTTGCAAACATGTATTAGCTTTTTAAGCATTCACCACAGAGTACTGTTAAATAATAATTTTTCATTTGTCAATATATTAAGTGAAAACTTTGTAAATACATACATGTAAAAATTTAAAATAATTTTAGTATTTTGTTAATTAGATTAACGACCCGGGTGAAAATAACAACATGTGTTCATTAGGGGTATAACGAAAATAAGAACCTATCATAACGGTACTGATAACAAAAAACGTTATCCCCCAGTAAAAACATGGTAATGAGTTGTGAAAAGTAATCATTACCAAGTACATTATTTATAATGAGTACCCATTACCATTAACATTATTTTAAGCCCAAATGTAACTACTTCTCTGTAATATGTTATAAAAGGACCTCTAAGTAATAATATCTTCTTGCACTTGCAGTTTTTAACCTTTACAATTCAATTAACTTAAAAAGTACCTAAAAAATTAATCAAAATTAGGCAATTTTTAAGTTTTAGTAAAAACAAGTTAAAGTTTAAAAGTTTTAATTAACTAATTATTTTACTTCTTATTGGTAATGGGTTTTTACTCCTTATTTGTAATCCGAGGCAGTAACTACTTATTTATCTCCATACTCTTCACTAGTTATTTTTGTCTCACGCCCTTGTTAAAATAATTAGTGTTTCATTCAATAAGTAACTACTTATTAACATCTGTTTCGGATTACAAAACCCATTACTAGTAATGCCGATTTTTGCTGGGCCGGGTTTATTACGGTCCAAAAACCTTCGGCATCGATTGCAATTTCTAAAATACAAATTTAATTTTTTTTATATATTTTATGGTAGGAGTCCTTCCTTTCCACCGTTTGTTTTTTTTTTTTTTTTTTGTTATCGTAGTTTGACAACAACAATAAAACAAGAAAAAATAACAGTATGGTTTTCAACATTAGAAATTTGGGTTGCTTAATTAATTGAAAAAAAAAAAAATATTAGCAAAAACTACATCGCAATCGGTGTCAAACGTTTTTGAACATTCGCGAAAAAACCAACACACATTTTGTTCGCCGTAGATACGTAAAATAGAAATAAAACACAAAGTTTAAATTTTAAAAATGGAGATAAATTAATTTGTTTTATTTAAATAAATAAATTACCTTTTATGTAAATTATAGAGGGGCACGTAGTGCTGTGTTGGGGTATAACAAACGAGTAAATAAAAGAGACATGCAAAAATTATGTATAAGGGTGACAGACAATGCCTAAAACTACCGTTATCGGTTCTACTAGTTAGAATCTGTGCAAAAACTCAGGGGTAACTCATGAATAGTAGTGTCAGTAATAACGAAGTCGTTATCAATAGATGGCAATCTTTTTTTGGAAAGTATTTGGGAACGATTTGGGACTAACGAAATTTAAAAATTATGAATGCAAATTATTGTTGTGTCACTTTAAAATAAAAAAAAATACATAATAAAAAAAAAGAAATAAATTTAATTAAATCAAAACAACCAGCAAAATTAAACAAAAAATAAAAAGTAAACAAAACTTCCAACTTTCCCACATGCTATTTGTAAAACTTACACCACCTTAAAACGTCAAAAGGAACTGACTCACGCATAGTCTTTATAAATTATAAGTTTTTGCAAAAACTCTTACCAGAGTTGCATTGAAAGTGTAATAGTGCAGAATAATTCTAGCTTGAAGCCTTTAAAGACCAGAGGGGTCAATTTCTAAATTTATTAACAAAATAAAGGGGTTTTCTTTAAACATTGCCGGCCACCTTGCAACACTAAAGCAGTTGCAAAAGAAACTTAAAGGTTGTCTTTGCTAAATATTTAAATAAGAGGTAGCATTCAGTTCAAGTGAGTTTTTTAATTCATTTATTTTAAGTCCATGAAGTTAAATTCAAAAGTTAAATTCAATTTTACGTAACAACAGGAAGTTAAATTCAAAAGTTAAATTCAATATGACGTAACAGAGGAAGATAAATTCAAATTTGAAATTCAATTAAAGAATTGCTTTTATTTCAAATAAAACCTGTTGGCGATAATTCTAAAAGGTAAAATAATGGTTTTAAATTTTGAGTTTAAATATGGCGAACATTTGTCCAAATTTATGAAATTGGATTTAAGAAAAATTGTTCAACGTTGTATAAAACATTTGCTGAAGGATTTTGGCCAATGTAACCAAACTAAAAAAGTTCAAGACTATTGCGCGATATCAAATTAAAGCTTTTTTATGGTCTATCCAAATATGGTAGTCGTTTTTCTGAATTGTATTTACTAAGGATTTTAAAATTTTTTTTTGAAAAATATTCCTTTTTCGGGTTTATGTATGTGGAAAAGTGCTGAAGGATTTTTGCCAATGTAGCCAAACTAAAAAAGCTCAAGACTATTACGATATATCAAATTAAAGCTTTTTCTATGCTCTATCTAAGTCTGGAAGCCATTTTTCTCAATTGTATTTACTAAGGATTTTAAAAATTTTTTGAAAAATGTTCCTTTTTCGGGTTCATGTGAGTGAAAAATTGCTGAAGGATTTTTGTCAATGTAGCCAAACTAAACAAGTTCAAGACTATTGCGATATATCAAATTAAAGATTTTTTTATGCTCTATGCAAATATAAAAGCCGTTTCTCTGAATTGTATTTACTAAGGATTTTAAAAATTTTTTGAAAAATATTTTTTTTCGGGTTCATGTGTGTGAAAAATTGCTGAAGGATTTTGGCCAATGTAGCCAAAATGAAAAAGTTCAAAACTATTGCGATATATCCAATTAAAGCTTTTTTATGCTCTATCCAAATATGAAAGCCGTTTCTTTGAATTGTATTTACTAAGGATTTTAAAAAATTTTTGAAAAATATTACTTTTTCAAGTTCATGTGTGTGGAAAATTGCTAAAGGCTTTTTGCCAATGTAGCCAAACTAAAAAAGTTCAAGACTATTGCGATGTGTCAGATTAAAGATCTTTTTATGCTTTATCCAAATACTGAAGCCGTTTTTCTGAATTGTATTTACTAAGGATTTTAAAAAATTTTTGAAAAATATTTATTTTTCGGGCTCATGTGTGTGAAAAATTGCTGAAGGATTTTGGCCAATGTAGCCAAACTAAAAAAGTTCAAAACTATTGCGATATATCCAATTAAAGCTTTTTTTATGCTCTATGCAAATATGAAAGCCGTTTCTCTGAATTGTATTTACTAAGGATTTTAAAATTTTTTTGAAAAATATTACTTTTTCGAGTTTATGTGTGTGGAAAATTGCTAAAGGATTTTTGCCAATGTAGCCAAACTAAACAAGTTCAAGACTATTGCGATAAATCAAATTAAAGCTTTTTTTATGCTCTATGCAAATATGAAAGCCGTTTCTCTGAGTTGTATTTACTAAGGTTTTTAAAATTTTTTTGAAAAATATTACTTTTTCGAGTTTATGTGTGTGGAAAATTGCTAAAGGATTTTTGCCAATGTAGCCAAACTAAAAAAGTTCAAGACTACTGCGATATGTCAAATTAAAGCTTTTTTTATGCTCTATCCAAATACGGAAACCGTTTTTCTAAATTGTATTCACTAAGGATTTTAAAATTTTTTTGAAAAATGTTCCTTTTTCGGGTTCATGTGAGTGAAAAATTGCTGAAGTATTTTGGCCCATGTAGCCAAACCAAAAAAGTTCAAGACTATTGCGATATGTCAAATTAAAGATCTTTTTATGCTTTATCCAAATACGGAAGCCGTTTTTTTGAATTGTATTTACTAAGGATTTTAAAAAATTTTTTAAAAATATTTATTTTTCGGGTTCATGTGTGTAAAAAATTGCTGAAGGATTTTGGCCAATGTAGCCAAAGTAAAAAAGTTCAAAACTATTGCGATATATCAAATTAAAGCTTTTTTTATGCTCTATGCAAATATGAAAGCCGTTTCTCTGAATTGTATTTACTAAGGATTTTAAAATTTTTTTTAAAAATATTACTTTTTCGAGTTTATGTGTGTGGAAAATTGCTAAAGGATTTTTGCCAATGTAGCCAAACTAAACAAGTTCAAGACTATTGCGATATATCAAATTAAAGCTTTTTTATGCTCTATGCAAATATGAAAGCCGTTTCTCTGAATTGTATTTACTAAGGATTTTAAAATTTTTTTGAAAAATATTACTTTTTCGAGTTTATGTGTGTGGGAAATTGCTAAAGAATTTTTGCCAATGTAGCCAAACTAAAAAAGTTCAAGACTACTGCGATATGTCAAATTAAAGATCTTTTTATGATTTATCCAAATACGGAAGCCGTTTTTTTGAATTGTATTTACTAAGGATTTTAAAAAAATTTTTAAAAATATTTATTTTTCGGGTTCATTTGTGTGAAAAATTGCTGAAGGATTTGACCAATGTAGCCAAACTAAAAAAGTTTAAGACTATTGCGATATGTCAAATTAAAGATCTTTTTATGCCTTATCCAAATACGGAAGCCGTTTTTTTATGTATTTACTAAGGGTTTTAAAAAATTTTTTAAAAATATTTATTTTTCGGGTTCATGTGTGTGAAAAATTGCTGAAGGATTTTGGCCAATGTAGCCAAACTAAAAAAGTTCAAGACTATTGCGATATGTCAAATTAAAGATCTTTTTATGCTTTATCCAAATACGGAAGCCGTTTTTTTGAATTGTATTTACTAAGGATTTTAAAAATTTTTTGAAAAATATTACTTTTTCAAGTTCATGTGTGTGGAAAATTGCTAAAGGCTTTTTGCCAATGTAGCCAAACTAAAAAAGTTCAAAACTATTGCGATATGTCAAATTAAAGCTTTTTTTATGCTTTATCCAAATACGGAAGCCGTTTCTTTGAATTGTATTTACTAAGGATTTTAAAAATTTTTTGAAAAATATTACTTTTTCAAGATCATGTGTGTGGAAAATTGCTAAAGGCTTTTTGCCAATGTAGCTAAACTAAAAAAGTTTAAGACTATTGCGATATGTCAAATTAAAGATCTTTTTATGCTTTATCCAAATACCGAAGCCGTTTTTCTGAATTGTATTTACTAAGGATTTTAAAAAATTTTTGAAAAATATTTATTTTTCGGGTTCATGTGAGTGAAAAATTGCTGAAGGATTTTGGCCAATGTAGCCAAACTAAAAAAGTTCAAAACTATTGCGATATATCCAATTAAAGCTTTTTTTATGCTCTATCCAAATATGAAAGCCGTTTCTTTGAATTGTATTTACTGAGGATTTTAAAAATTTTTTTGAAAAATATTACTTTTTCAAGTTCATGTGTGTGGAAAATTGCTAAAGGATTTTTGCTAGATTAGAAAACCACTGTAAAACCACTATTATAGTGCGTTTACATTGGATTTCTAATCTAGTAAATTGTGATTTTAATCTACTTTGCAATCTGTACCGTTTACATTGGCATTTTTTACATTTGAGAAGATTAAGATTGGCATTTTTAACAAGTTGGTAATAAATGTGTGTGACTGCGACAAAAGACAGCGACGGTAATTAGTCGTCGCATGATTAACAAGGACAGTGACGGCGTTTACAAATAACAATGACGGCGGCATAATCATATTTGGCGGCGTCATCAAAACGGCAGGCTTTGTGTCGGTGTTTTTCAGTGTTGGAAAATGCAAATAATACAAATACAGAGTTGTATTTAACTTTACCAGATTGCGTTTGCCGATTAGGGTCTAAACTACTAGATTGAAAGAAATTAATTTGTATGGGCAATCTAATAGATTGAAACTGGATTGGAACCACAATCTACTTTAAGCTAGCTTAGAGGACCAGTGTAAACGCACTATTAAAGACATTTTTGATAAAGAGTTTATCTTGTGTTATGTGGCATTCACACATGCTGTTTTGAAGTGTTCAAGAGTAAGATGTTAAAAAAGTCTTTGTTCTGTGTCCATTACGTTTTCAATCTGCTACTGGTGTTCTGTTGACTTGTTGACCAAATTGCGTAGGTAAGGCCATGTTCACACTACAAGAACTTACCATGGTAAGTTGAGATGATTTTGCAATTTTTCTTTATGCTAGTACAATTTGAGATGATTTTGAAAATCACTATGTGATTTTGTTCAAAGGAAAATCACATGGTGATTTTAAAATCACGCTAGTCTGTATACAGTATAAAGTAAACAAAAAAATTTTGTAGATCTTTAACGAAATTTTGTCATTTTTTTTTAAGATTCAACAAATTTTATTCAAATCATAAAAACAGCGTTTCATAAAAACAGCACAACATAAAGGAGACCAGCAACAGGGCACGCAACAAAAATAGTTTTTGAAGCAATTAAACAATAATACTTTAAAAGATTTGATAGTAAATATGTACGTGTGGGACGAGAAAGAACAAAATTTAACTTGTTATAGTACATTTACACTGGTCCTCTAAGCTAGCTTAAAGTAGATTGTGGCTCCAATCCAGTTTCAATCTATTAGATTGCCCATGCATTTTTTTTTTCATTCTAGTAATTTAGGCTCTAACATAGAAAAAAAAATAGAAATGAAACAGAGTCGTATTTCGCTTGAATAAGTATTAGTGACAGCACCTTATGTAACTTTTGACGTTCAATAAAAACAATGCAACATAAAGGAGAACAACAAAAAAGCAAACAACAAAAGAGAGAAATTTTTTTTTTTAAACTATCAATAGTGCGTATTATATTCAAAAAAAAACGTTGAATAAAGAAAAATAAACAATTAATTTAATTAAATAAAAGACAAATACCAGTTTTTAAAAACAAAGAATCTAATTTAATATTAAATACGTGTAAGATGAGGAAGAACAAGCATTTTGCCACCATATTGGAAAATACATCAAATACAACACTGCGTACCTTCTAATCTTTTCTATGGGCTCTAATCGGCAAACGCAATCTGGTAAAGTTAGATACAACTCTGCATTTCTATTATTTGCATTTTCCAACACTGAAAAACACCGCCGTTTTGATGACGCCGCCAAGTATGTTTATGCCGCCGTCATTGTTATTTGTAAACGCCGTCAGTGTCCTTGTTAATCATACGACGACTAATTATCGTCGCTGTCTTTTGACGCGGTCACACACATTTATTACCAACTTGTTGTTATAAATGACAATCTTAATCTTCTCAAATGTAAAAAAATGCCAATGTAAACGGTACAGATTGCAAAGTAGATTAAAATATCCATTAAAGCGAAATACAACATTGTTTAACTTCTATATTCACCACACAATACATGCTTACAAGTTGTACTTTGAGAACAAATGCATGCTTACAAGTTGTACTTTGACAAATATATTTTTGACACCTTCGCCTCTATTATACTCTATGTTAATGGTACTCTAGGTACTCTTTAAATACAACTCTGTCAATAATTGACTTATTTTGCAATAAACCTGCTATAATCAAAATAAAAAACAAAAAAGTTAACTTGTTTCGAAGTAGACATATTTGTGTTGAAATAAATTGTCCTACATTTTTTTTGTAATATATATTAACTAAAATTTATGCTAAAGACAAAGAAGGTGGCAATAAAAAAGGATAGAAATGCAATCGTAACAAAACGGGAACAACATTTCAACCGAAACAAAAATTTATTTTGTTCGGAACAATTTTTGTTTAACTATAGAATACTGGCATAACTACAAATTTATAAAAATAAACGCCATTGATAGATTCCAACGAAACAAAAATCAAGGATCGGCGAGAAATATTTTGCGATTTTTATCCATTTAAAGTTTCGAACGAAATTGCTTATGTACTCGTATATCTCCGCTTATAATGATCCAATCGGGATGGGATAAATTTGGTACCAATGGAATTGTTGCTGCACTCAAATGCAATTTTGCTCCTACACTCAAAAGAATTTATGTATAAGTCAAAATAATTATTAAAAAGCGAATTTTATAATTTAAGGGGCTCAAAATTTAAAAAATATGCCTCCACGTTAAGAATAAAAATGCAAACTCCATCCTTTTGACCCCTGTGGACAGGATCACAAACCCTTTCCACAAAATTATCTCTCTCCCTAAATTCCCGTTAAAAGTTTAATATGGTTTTTTATTTTGTTATTCTAAAGGGATGGCATATCTTTTTATTTTTGAGTGAATATTATGTAAGACTTATAAATTGTATTATATTAGCTTAAGGGTGCGGTCACACGAGATCGAAAGCTGTTAGAGGTGGAGCCAAATACAACTTTGTAAAGTATAGTATATTGCAGTTTTATATCCCGTATGATCGCACCCTAAAAAATAGCTTTTAAAAAACTGTAAAAATTATTGAATAAATAAGAATTTATTTTTTATTAAAAAAAAACTCATTAGTGGAATAAACTTAATAGTATTGAACTTTCATAGTTTAGCTACCTTGGCCAAAATGTGTTAGCAATTTTCCATATACATGAACTCGAAAAATAGATTTTTTTCAAAAAATTATTAGAACTCTTAGTAAATACAATTCAGAGAAACGGCTTTCATATTTGCATAGAGTATAAAAAAAGCTTAAATTTGATATATCGCAATAGTCTTGAACTTGTTTAGTTTGGCTACATTGGCAAAAATCCTTTAGCAATTTTCCACACACATAAACTCGAAAAAGTAATATTTTTCAAAAAAATTTTAAAATCCTTAGTAAATACAATTCAGAGAAACGGCTTTCGTACTTGCATAGAGAATAAAAAAATCTTTAATTTGATATATCGCAATAGTTTTGAATTTTTTAGTTTGGCTACATTGGCCAAAATCCTTCAGCAATTTTTCACACACATGAACCCGAAAAATAAATATTTTTCAAAAAAATTTTAAAATCCTTAGTAAATACAATTCAGAGAAACGGCTTTCATATTTGCATAGAGCATAAAAAAGCTTTAATTGAATATATCGCAATAGTCTTGAACTTTTTTAGTTTGGCTACATTGGCCAAAATCCTTTAGCAATTTTTCACACACATGAACCCGAAAAATAAATATTTTTAAAAAATTTGTTAAAATCCTTAGTAAATACAATTCAGAAAAACGGCTTCCGTATTTGGATAAAGCATAAAAAAATCTTTAATTTGACATATCGCAATAGTCTTGAACTTTTTTAGTTTGGCTACATTGGCAAAAATCCTTTAGCAATTTTCCATACACATAAACCCGAAAAAGTAATATTTTTCAAAAAAATTTTAAAATCCTTAGTAAATACAATTCAGAAAAACGGCTTTCATATTTGCATAGAGCATAAAAAAATCTTTAATTGGATATATCGCAATAGTTTTGAACTTTTTTAGTTTGGCTACATTGGCCAAAATCCTTCAGCAATTTTTCACACACATGAACCCGAAAAATAAATATTTTTAAAAATTTTTCAAGATCCTTAGTAAATACAATTCAGAAAAACGGCTTCCGTATTTGGATAAAGCATAAAAAGATCTTTAATTTGACACATCGCAATAGTCTTGAACTTTTTTCGTTTGGCTACATTGGCAAAAAGCCTTTAGCAATTTTCCACACACATGAACCCGAAAAATACATATTTTTCAAAAATTTTTAAAAGCCTTAGTAAATACAATTTAGAAAAACGGCTTCCGTATTTGGAAAAAGCATAAAACGATCTTTAATTTGACATATCGCAGTAGTCTTTAACATTTTTAGTTTGGCTACATTGGCAAAAATCCTTTAGCAATTTTCCACACACATAAACTCGAAAAAGTAATATTTATCAAACAAATTTTATAATCCTTAGTAAATACAATTCAGAGAAACGGCTTTCATATTTGCATAGAGCATAAAAAAATCTTTAATTGGATATATCGCAATAGTTTTGAACTTTTTTAGTTTGGCTACATTGGCCAAAATCCTTCAGCAATTTTTCACACACATGAACCCGAAAAATAAATATTTCTAAAAAATTTTTTAAAATCCTTAGTAAATACAATTCAAAAAAACGGCTTCCGTATTTGGATAAAGCATAAAAAGGCCTTTAATTTGACATATCGCAATAGTCTTGAACTTTTTTGGTTTGGCTACATTGGCCAAAATACTTCAGCAATTTTTCACTCACATGAACCCGAAAAAGGAACATTTTTCAAAAAAATTTTAAAATCCTTAGTGAATACAATTTAGAAAAACGGTTTCATTATTTGGATAGAGCATAAAAAAAGCTTTAATTTGATATACCGCAAAGTCTTGAGCTTTTTTAGTTTGGCTACATTGGCAAAAATCCTTTAGCAATTTTCCACACACATGAACTTGAAAAAGTAATATTTCTCAAAAAATTTTTAAAATCCTTAGTAAATACAATTCAAAGAAACGGCTTTCATATTTGGATAGAGCATAAAAAAAGCTTTAATTGGATATATCGCAATAGTTTTGAACTTTTTTAGTTTGGCTACATTGGCCAAAATCCTTCAGCAATTTTTCACACACATGAACCCGAAAAATAAATATTTTTAAAAAATTTTTTAAAATCCTTAGTAAATACTAGAGTTGTCAGTCGATTAAGAATAATTCGATTAATCGATCAAATAAAACCCAACTCTTGTTCGAATAATTCAAAAATGACGATTTTCGAATAACGAATAAATCGATTAATTAATGCCGATTAATCGAACAATTTTTTTTTAATTAAAAAATTAAATAAATGCTATGAATTTAATTTATTCTCATAAATTTTGAAAGGAAAGTTAAAATATATTGTAGCCATAGCCCTGGATAGCACATCCATTATAGAATTAGGAAAAATTAATAATTCTTTTGCATCAGACTTACTAAAACGTATTAAAATAAGAATTAATGAGAGACGTATAAAAATGCTAAATACGGTAATAATTTTTCTAAATTCTGGAAATTTTCCGAGCAATGAAAGTTTCTTAAAATATTCTCCAAAAAGCGAAACAAAATAATATGCAAATGAATTATACTCCAGATTATTTTATGTTGAAAGTAATCACAATAATTCAGATAAAAGTATTGAAATAGAGGAAGTTATTAATAATGAAAATGATAATCTTTTATGCGAGTTAAATAATTCAATTCAAAGTACATATTAAAAATTCAGAAAATAAAAAGGACTTCAGCGATATATCAGACGATATATATATTTGGGAAAATCTGAAAAAAAGAACAGAAAAATTAGATAAACTTTTGTATGCTCTTCTTACTATATCACCTACTTCAACAATTAGCGAAAGAATCGTTTGAAAGCAAAAAAATTGAGTCAACTTTTATTTTTAAAAGATTATTTCTTAAGAACAACTTAAATTGTCTTATTTGACAAAAATTAAAATCATTTATGATATATTTTGTCTGAATTCTTCAAATAATAATTTGTATTTGAATTATTTCTCAACAAGTATTAAAATCGACATCCGTTAATTAAAAGTGATCTCAGTTATTCAATTTTTAAGTTTTTTTAACTTTTAAATATTTTATTTTTAAGTTTTTTATGCATTTTTTCGTTAATAAAAATGTTAACTTTCTTATTTTAAGTTATTTTATATGAATTGTTTATTTTTTTTGTTAATAAAAATATTTTTTAAAATAATTTTTTTATTCGTTATTCTCTTCGATTAATCGAATAAATTTTGATCTTTAATCGTTTGATCGAACGAGGAAAAACAATTATTTGAATTATTCGAACAAAGTTGAAAGTCGAATAATTGACAACTCTAGTAAATACAAATAAAAAAAACGGCTTCCGTATTTGGATAAGGCATAAAAAGATCTTTAATTTGACATATCGCAATAGTCTTGAACTTTTTTAGTTTGGCTACATTGGCCAAAATACTTCAGCAATTTTTCACTCACATTAACCGGAAAAAGGAACATTTTTCAAAAAAATTTTAAAATCCTTAGTGAATACAATTCAGAGAAACGGCTTTCATAATTGGAAAGAGCATAAAAAAAGCTTTGATTGGATATACCGCAATAGTATTAAACTTTTTTAGTTTGGCTACATTGGCAAAAAGCCTTTAGCAATTTTCCACACACATGAACTTGAAAAAGTAATATTTTTCAAAAATTTTTTTAAATCCTTAGTAAATACAATTCAAAGAAACGGCTTTCATATTTGGATAGAGCATAAAAAAAGCTTTAATTGGATATATCGCAATAGTTTTGAACTTTTTTAGTTTGGCTACATTGGCCAAAATCCTTCAGCAATTTTTCACACACATGAACCCAAAAAAAAAATATTTTTCAAAAAATTTTAAAATCCTTAGTGAATACAATTCAGAGAAACGGCTTTCATAATTGGAAAGAGCATAAAAAAAGCTTTGATTGGATATACCGCAATAGTATTGAACTTTTTTAGTTTGGCTACATTGGCAAAAAGCCTTTAGCAATTTTCCACACACATGAACTTGAAAAAGTAATATTTTTCAAAAATTTTTTTAAATCCTTAGTAAATACAATTCAAAGAAACGGCTTTCATATTTGGATAGAGCATAAAAAAAGCTTTAATTGGATATATCGCAATAGTTTTGAACTTTTTTAGTTTGGCTACATTGACAAAAATCCTTCAGCAATTTTTCACTCACATGAACCCGAAAAAGGAACATTTTTCAAAAAATTTTTAAAATCCTTAGTAAATACAATTGAGAAAAATTGCTTCCAGTCTTAGATAGAGCATAGAAAAAGCTTTAATTTGATATATCGTAATTGTTAGGGTAAATCCACTTTATCATTTCCAAACCCCATTTCAAAAACGAAAATGAAACATCAACATAATTTGTATTTTACTTTATTGTCAGAAAACTATTTTATTCATTTTGTACAAATATTTTTCAATTTGCTTTTTTAAATAAAATACACAACATCAGTTTTCATTTTCATAAATTCGGGTTTGAATAATTAATTTTGAATTTTTGCATACTGCCAATTCGTGTTTTGCCTATACGAGTTTTATTTGTGAAAGTTCATTAAGCCGTTGACTAAAATGTCGCAATATAATTTAAGAAGTGGTGCAGCCGCACAAAGCTTCCCTCCTCCGCCGAATGCTGATTTTCCGGGCTCTAATGATGACTCTGAGCAAGATCTAAATACCACCATGCTTGCTGCAGACAGAACAACACCACCTTCTTCTGAAAATGACCAATTATGCGCCATTATGGCTGGTCTGAATGATCTTACCAGAGCTGTTGCCGAAAGTCGTCGTGAAATTGACTTCCTAAGAGGCCAAATACAACGACAACATGAACAAACGACACCTTTAAACCAGGTACAACAACGTGGTCAACAACGACCACTCGAAATGCCGTCTAGTATTGCTTCGCAATCTGGACAAAATATGACACAGCCTCAACTTCCGTCTGGTATTGATTCTCAATCTGGACAAAATATGCCACAGCCGCAACTGTCGTCTGGTATTGATTCTCAATCTGGACAAAATATGCCACATCCGCAACTGCCGTCTGGGAGTAATTCTCAATCCGGACAAATTATGCCACAAGCACAACTGCCGCCTTGTCAATCTGGACAAAATGTGTCACACACACCGCCGAGACCTAATGGTCAATATGAAGAATTCTTCCCACAATTGCAACAGCCGTTTGCATCTGATAGTCAATCAAGACAACACATGCCAATGGAAACATATTTAAATAGTTTTCCATCCCATAATCAAGTTAAAATTTACGATTTGCCAATGTTTTCCGGAAAGCCTGAAGAATGGCCGCTATTTTTGGCAAACTTTAAAGATAGCACTGCGGAGTTCAACTACAGTCATCGCCACAATTTAATGCGTCTCCAAAAGTGTCTTACTGGTGCGGCAAAGGAAGCCGTAGCCTCAATGCTTATATATCCAAAATATGTGCCAAATGTCTTAGAGGAATTAGAATTTCGTTTTGGTAGAGCAGATCTTTTAGTACGCTCTCAATTGCAGATGATTCAACAATTTCCTCCCGTAACTTCTAAGAAGTTAGATCAAATCATTGTTTTCTCAACAAAGGTAAGAAACGTAGTAGCATTTCTAAACTCCGCCAATTGCTCGCATCATCTGCTAAATTCCACACTGCTGGAAGAACTCGTATCTAAATTGCCCCTTGAAAAGCAATACGAGTGGGCAAAGGAGTCTATTCCTATCAAGCCGTATCCAACAGTGGCTGATTTTTCAAATTGGCTTGGCGAATTAGCTAAGGTTGTGAGTGTGATGTCAATTAACATGTCTCAAAGTAGCCAAACACGTCCTCTGATGCTTATTGAAGAGCGAAATCCAAAACAAGCCACCAAATGTTGTATATGCCACGGTCAACATACTATTTATAAATGTAAAACTTTTACCGAAGAACTGCCTGTAAATATTCGTTGGGAAAAGGTAAAAGAATTCAAGCTGTGCTTTTGCTGTTTAAGAAAGGGCCATGGTTCAGCTAATTGTCGTTCCAAAAAGTCATGTGGAATCAACAACTGTAAGCGCCCTCATCATCAGATTTTGCACGAGAATAAACCTGTTCAAGCTCCTTTGGTAGAAGCGGCCCAGCCGCTTCTTAATCTACATCATCTAAAGGCAAGTAAATTGTTTAAAATAATACCACTTAAGATATTTGGTCCTGCTGGTTATTTCAGGGTATATGCCATATTTGACGAAGGGTCTTCAATATCCTTGTTGGATGAGAACATTGCCAATCAACTAGGTCTAAAAGGGCAGCAATCTACGCTTAATCTTCAATGGTATGGGGATAACGTGGTAACGGAAAAATCTTTCAAAGTGAATTGTGAAATTCAAGGTGTTGGAGAGCAAAGGACTCGTTTTGCTCTAAAGAATTTGTACACCGTTAAATATTTAAATTTGCCTGTTCAGTCCTTTAGAAAGGAAGACTATCCGCATTTGAAAGATCTACCGATTGATGATTATCATAATGCTTCCCCCATTCTTTTGCTTGGTTTGGACAATATTCACTTAGCAATTCCGTCTGCCATTAAAGAAGCCGGTAACACATCTCCAGTTGCTTTTCAAACAAAACTGGGATGGGTTGCATATGGTCCTACAGATGTTTCATCTTCTGAAAATCCAACTGTGCTGCATTTGAATGAAAAGCATTCCACCCAAGAGATCCATAATATGATATCAGAATACTTTGCCACCGAGAATTTGGGGTCCAATGATAAAACCGAACTTCTTCTGTCTGATGAAGACCAAATTGGTCGTGATATAATGCAAAAAACTATCAAACGTGTTGGTGATCGATTCGAAATTGGACTTCTTTGGAAAAAGTATCCACCAGTATTACCTCAAAGCTATGAGATGGCCAAAAAGCGTTTATTTACCATTGAAAGAAGGATGCAACATGATCCAAACTTTGCTGCTCGATACGCCGTAGAAATAAATAAGTACCTACAAAAAGGTTATGCCCGCATTTTATCTACGGATGAAGCTAATAGCACAAAGTATCCCGTATGGTACCTGCCACACTTTGGAGTTGTCAACCCACACAAGCCTGAAAAGCTTCGGGTAGTATTCGACACAGCAGCTCAAACTTCTAATACGTCACTGAATACATCTCTCGTAAAAGGACCTGAACAAGCTAAGCCACTACTTGACATTTTGCTAAAGTTTCGTCAAGGAACCATTGCAGTTGCTGCCGATATTAGAGAGATGTTTTCGCAGGTTAAAATTCGTGTTGAAGATCAACAAGCCCAAAGATTTCTCTGGCGTGATGGTGATGTTAACAAGCCCATCCAACATTATGCCATGACTTCAATGACGTTTGGAGCTATCTGTTCGCCTTGCTGCGCAGAGTACGTTAAAAATCAGAATGCCAAAGAATTTGATGATGTGTTTCCGGAAGCTGCCGATGCTATTATTAACAAACATTATGTTGACGATTTTGTGTGTAGCTTTGATAACGAACAATATGCTGTGCGTTTATGCAAAGAGGTCGTGCAAATTCACTTAAAAGCTGGGTTTGAGTTACGGGGGTTTGTTTCAAATAGCCAAAGTTTAGAAGTTGCCATGAATCCCACTGCTGTTACTGATGCCTCAAATTCGGTTTGTATGGAAAAACAAGCTACAACAGATAAAATTCTGGGTATGTTTTGGAATAAACATGATGATATTTTTGAGTTTAAGACCAAGTTTCTATGTCTTAACCCTGATGGTTTAAATGGTGCACGTGTTCCAACCAAAAGGGAAATGCTAAAGATTGCGATGGCAGTTTTCGATCCATTTGGTTTAATTGGTGATTTCTTGCTTTATTCAAAGATACTGACTGGTACAACATTGTTGGAAAGAAGAAATCGGTTGGGATGACCAAATACCAGAATCTTTGCATAACAAATTTAAAGCCTGGTGGAAAGAATTCAAAGAAGTTAAAAATTTCAAAATACCAAGATGTCTTTCTCCAAATTTACTTTATGCCTCAAATGTACAGCTTCATGTCTTTGTTGATGCCAGCCAAGATGTATTTGCTGCTGTTTGCTATTTGAGAATCGTCCATGACACTGGCATTGACGTTGCATTCGTGATTGGTAAAATTCGATGTGCACCAAAGAAATTGATGAGTATTCCCCGATTGGAATTGCAAGCTGCCGTGTTGGGAATACGAATTGCTAAAGCTGTAAGTAAGATAGAAGAATTTCATATATTTTCAGTCCACTATTGGTCAGATTCCCAAACTGTTATACGTTGGATTTATTCCACGGAACGCCGCTTTAAAGCCTTCGTAAGTCACAGAGTGGCTGAAATTCTTGGTAACTCTTCACCGCATCAGTGGAAATAGGTGCCAACCAATCTCAACTCCGCCGATGCTGGTACTCGTCCCAGTTATCCACCAAAATTTGCCCATAATGGGTTATGGATAACAGGGCCCGCATTTTTGAAAAAAGAAGAATCTTGCTGGCCCCAAGTTGAAGTCGAAAGCTCTAATGTTCTACAAGAAGAAATAAAGCCACGTCTACTTGTTATAAATACTTTTAAAAACGTTATTGAGTTTCATCGATTTTCTTCCTACATCAAACTTCGAAGAACTATTGCGTGGGTTCTGCGTTTTCTGAAACGATGCCATACACCTGAGAATTTAAACGCAGAAGAACTAAAATTCGCTGATATCGTTATATGCCGTTTGGTTCAGCGTGAATGTTTCTTCAATGAAATTAATTGCCTTAAGAATTCCCAGATTATTTCTAAATCCAGTTCTCTGTATTCTTTGGTGCCATATCTGGATGAAGATGGTCTTTTACGAGTAAATGGGCGGTTAGATGAAGCCACGTATTTACCCATAGATGTCAGAAGACCTATTAGTTTACCACAAAATCATAATGTATCCGAACTCATAATGCAGTTTTACCACAACAAAAACTACCATCAAAATATGGCAATAACAATCAACGAGGTACGTCAAAAGTATTGGATTCCTCGAATCAAGTCTGTTTATAGATCCGTGGTGAAAAAATGCCTTGTTTGTAAATATGATAGTGCCAAGCCAAAGCAGCCTCTAATGGGTCAATTGCCATCAGATCGAGTTACGCCATTCGTAAGACCTTTTACCTATACAGGAGTTGATCTATTTGGTCCCTTTAACGTTGCTATTGGTCGTCGTCGAGAGAAAAGATGGGCAGTTATATTTACATGTTTAACTGTTAGAGCAGCACACATAGAATTGGCACATGATCTCTCTGCAGATGCCTTCATTTTGTGCTTGCGAAACTTCATAAATCGTCGTGGAACTCCTGTAAGGATTCGAAGTGACAATGGCACTAATTTTATTGCGGCCCAAAAACTGCTGAAGAAGGAATACAGACTTCTCAATACGGATGAAATAATAAATGAAGCAACCAAAAACAATATTGAATGGGTCTTCAACTGTCCTTCTAACCCCAGCTCTGGGGGTTGTTGGGAAAGACTTATACGAATCGTTAAACGCTTGTTATTGAAGACTCTAAAGGAAGCCACACCTCGCCCTGAAACTTTGCAAAGTGTTCTTATTGAGGCCGAAAACATAATTAATAGCCGACCGTTAACAGAAATTTCCATTTCTTCTGAAGACGATGAACCCATTACGCCTAACCACTTTTTATTGGGTTGTCTTTCTGCCACTCAGACACCAGCAACTTCTGAAGATAATGTTTGTCTAAGAAAACAATGAAGAATAGCTCAAAACTTGAAGGATCGTTTATGGAAAAGGTGGGTTATTGAATTTCTTCCACAGCTAATGCAAAGGTCAAAGTGGAGAGATAGCGTCAGTCCAATTCAGATCGATGATATCGTAATAATTTTGGATTCAACAATACCAAGAAACCAATGGCACAAGGGTCGAGTTATAAAAACATATCCGTCAAAAGATGGTCAAGTACGCTTTGCAGATGTAAAAACGCTTAACGGAGTTACACGTCGTCCAGCTTCAAAGTTAGCAGTTTTAAATTTATCAAGTGATTCACTTGATTCCCCCCCTCGTGAACCATATCCGGTTCACGAGGGGGGGAATGTTAGGGTAAATCCACTTTATCATTTCCAAACCCCATTTCAAAAACGAAAATGAAACATCAACATAATTTGTATTTTACTTTATTGTCAGAAAACTATTTTATTCATTTTGTACAAATATTTTTCCATTTGCTTTTTTAAATAAAATACACAACAGTAATAGTCTTGAGCTTTTTTAGTTTGGCTACATTGGCAAAAATCCTTCAGCACTTTTCCACATACATAAACCCGAAAAAGGAATATTTTTCAAAAAAAATTTTAAAATCCTTAGTAAATACAATTCAGAAAAACGACTACCATATTTGGATAGACCATAAAAAAAGCTTTAATTTGATATCGCGCAATAGTCTTGAACTTTTTTAGTTTGGTTACATTGTCCAAAATCCTTCAGCAAATGTTTTATACAACGTTGAACAATTTTTCTTAAATCCAATTTCATAAATTTGGACAAATGTTCGCCATATTTAAATTCAAAATTTAAAACCATTATTTTACCTTTTAGAATTATCGCCAACAGGTTTTATTTGAAATAAAAGCAATTCTTTAATTGAATTTCAAAATTGAATTTATCTTCCTCTGTTACATCATATTGAATTTAACTTTTGAATTTAACTTCCCGTTGTTACGTAAAATTGAATTTAACTTTTGAATTTAACTTCATGGACTTGTTTCTCAACTATATGCCATATACGATGCGTATCTATAAGCCATAGTTTTTTTCTGCCTGTTCCGTAATCACTCTTAAACGACTACACCGATTTTAACAAAACTTTATCCACAGATAGTACTAACCGAGGGGGAACTTAAGTCTGTATCAACGGGCGATCGGACAAGGGGGTGTAAACTGCCCCGCCTTTTGCCGTGTACTGAAAGTTTTTTCTACCTGTTCCGTTATAACCAGCGTTGCCAGAATTTGAAAACAAAAAAAGCTAGATTTTTTCTAAAAACCCGCTAAAAAAAGCTAAAAAATTTGAAAAAAAGCTAAAAAATAAAGCTAAATTTTTTTAATTGATTTAAATTTGCTTTTTCTTAGCAAAATGGGGATCTGTTATTCCTTCTATAGCATATTTAGGACTAAAATTAGGCTTATTAATAAACAAAATATTGAAATATAACAAATCTTTATAAATTTGAAAAAAAAAAAAATATGTTTCCGAAAATTTTGAATGCTGGTACATATCAATAAATATTAAAAATAATACAATCACGAAAATCTTTAACGTTAACAAATTTAAAGTGCAAAATTTCAAAACGTTGTGTATAAATTTTCAAATAAATCAAAAAAAAATTTTTAAATACAATTTAGATTTTTTTTTTGATTTTTTCAATTGCATTTCAGAATTTCTTTAATACATTCGAAGATTTCTAAATATTTAGAAAAACAGTTTGTAAATATGTATGTACATCAAAACTATTTCCAACAATTTTTCAGGAAATATAAACAATATTAAAAAAAAAATACAAATACATTGCAGAAATCTTCATTTATATTTTAAAAATTTTCAATTTTATATATATTCGATTAGAGTTTTATTCTAGTTCGAGGCCCAAAAATATTTCTATTTATGATATTGTCATAATAGAGTATTTTTAATTTATTGCTTTAAAAAAGTTACTATCTCATAGTATGTCTGTACTGATCAGTTTCATCCCCACTAAAGGAATCTTCAGCAGACTTTAGAGAATCATCGTTGGTCAATCAAACATCAAACCAGACATAATATTTGATATATTTCCCAAGTTATATGAGAAGTACTATTATGAAGGTCCGAAATCTGTTTTCCAACAAAAATAACTCTTTTAAAGCAAAAATTGTATATATTAAATCACCGTCGGTAACTATTAATATATGTGTTGCTGTTATTTTACAATAACAACAGTGCCTAACCAAACAATAGTGTTGGTAGGATAAGTCGTACTAAACTTTGTGTTAAATGTTGTTTTTTATTTTTAGTACCAAAAGGTACATAAAAATAAAATGTATTTATTCGGCCTTTATATATGTATATATATTCGATTAGAGTTTTATTCTAGTTCGAGGCCCAAAAATATTTCTATTTATGATATTGTCATAATAGAGTATTTTTAATTTATTGCTTTAAAAAAGTTACTATCTCATAGTATGTCTGTACTGATCAGTTTCATCCCCACTAAAGGAATCTTCAGCAGACTTTAGAGAATCATCGTTGGTCAATCAAACATCAAACCAGACATAATATTTGATATATTTCCCAAGTTATATGAGAAGTACTATCATCGGCGTATACAGGGGGGGGGGGCCCAACAACAACAACAAAAAAATATTTTTTTTATATGTATTGGAAAACACGAATCTCACGAAAAAAACAACAAAATTTTTTTTGTTGTTGTTGTTGGGCCCTGAAAAAACAGTCCTGCATACGCCGTTGAGTACTATTATGAAGGTCCGAAATCTGTTTTCCAACAAAAATAACTCTTTTAAAGCAAAAATTGTATATATTAAATCACCGTCGGTAACTATTAATATATGTGTTGCTGTTATTTTACAATAACAACAGTGCCTAACCAAACAATAGTGTTGGTAGGATAAGTCGTACTAAACTTTGTGTTAAATGTTGTTTTTTATTTTTAGTACCAAAAGGTGATTCTCTAAAGTCTGCTGAAGATTCCTTTAGTGGGGATGAAACTGATCAGTACAGACATACTATGAGATAGTAACTTTTTTAAAGCAATAAATTAAAAATACTCTATTATGACAATATCATAAATAGAAATATTTTTGGGCCTCGAACTAGAATAAAACTCTAATCGAATATATATACATATATAAAGGCCGAATAAATACATTTTATTTTTATGTACCTTTTGGTACTAAAAATAAAAAACAACATTTAACACAAAGTTTAGTACGACTTATCCTACCAACACTATTGTTTGGTTAGGCACTGTTGTTATTGTAAAATAACAGCAACACATATATTAATAGTTACCGACGGTGATTTAATATATACAATTTTTGCTTTAAAAGAGTTATTTTTGTTGGAAAACAGATTTCGGACCTTCATAATAGTACTTCTCATATAACTTGGGAAATATATCAAATATTATGTCTGGTTTGATGTTTGATTGACCAACGATGATTCTCTAAAGTCTGCTGAAGATTCCTTTAGTGGGGATGAAACTGATCAGTACAGACATACTATGAGATAGTAACTTTTTTAAAGCAATAAATTAAAAATACTCTATTATGACAATATCATAAATAGAAATATTTTTGGGCCTCGAACTAGAATAAAACTCTAATCGAATATATATACATATATAAAGGCCGAATAAATACATTTTATTTTTATGTACCTTTTGGTACTAAAAATAAAAAACAACATTTATTTTCAATTTTATTTCACAAAATACTAAATTTGTTTAAGAAACTTCTTCATACGTTTCAAAAATTTTATTTTTTTAAATTTATATTTAAGAAATTTCCATGTTCTGAAATATAATTTTGTTTTGAACTAGTGCCCCCATTTCCCGGTTCTCGGTATTCCCGGGAATACCGGTATTCCCGGTTCTGGTACCGGTTTCCCGGTTCTAGATATATTCCCGGGAATACCGGTATTCCCGGTTCTGATTCTGGTACCGGTTCTCGAAAACCAAAAAAATACTATACCATAAAAAATTTAAATTACACTAAAAATATTTAACTATTTTTTTCATAAATTCATAAAAAAAAAGGAAATTGTGTTTTTTTTATAAAAGCGACGAAAAAATTTTAATTGTACAAAATTTTACAAAATAGACATACCGGTCCCGGGAATACCGGTTATACCGTCAGAACCGGATCCGGGAATACCGGTATTCCCGGGAATACCGGGAACAATTCAAGAACCGGGAAACCGGTACCATTTCCTGACAATACCGAGAACCGGGAATACCGGTATTCAGGGTTCTACGGTACTGACCGTAGGCACTATTTTGAACACAACTAGAAATTTTTTTAAGTAAAAATTTACGTTACTTCTCTTTTTACTTTGATATTTAATGAAAAAATTTAAAAAAAAGTCTGAAAAAAGCTGAAAAAAAGCCAAAAAAATTTCAAAAAAAGCTAAAAAAATCCGCTTAAAGCTAAAAGCAAAATTTTCCTGCGAAAAATTTTAAAAAAAGCTAAATCTAGCGGGAAAAAAGCTAAATTGACAACGCTGGTTATAACGCTTATTTTTTGTTTGCTGATGCGCGAAACAAAACCAAACTTATGACTGTCAAATTTTCGCTACAAATAAATCAATGTTTCGAATAAATATTATACCGATTAACAACATACAGCTTATATCTTCAGTAAATAATATATTCAATTTTTTGTCGTGCTAATACCCAGCAAAAAATAATCGAGATTTTGGAAGCACTGCATACAAGAATGCACTTCTGTAAGCGAACGAGTTTTGATGTTGTTGTTTTTTATGACATTCGCTTACACAGCTACATACCGTATGCTGTAGTGTAAGGTACCGGTCGCAGTAAATTATGGCAGTGATTGAAAAAAAAAAATACTAAAAATTACAAAAAAACGCATGATTTCAATTCATATTCATTGCGCCGATATAAGCGGTCGAAAGAAATGCAGGTTTGTAAGCAAATAACAAAAATCACTCCCTTACAAAACTGCTTATAGGCAAGCATTTTTTTGGTGGGTATTTACGTTAAATGGTAACTGTTTTAAACCCCGACGCTGAGCGAAATCGAAAAAATCGCTCGACCCTTTAACACAGTGAAAAGTCATTAAGCAGTATAGTAATAAAAAACTCATTCATTATATAAATTTTTTTTCAACCCGGGCAACGCCGGGTGCAAAACAGCTAGTATTTTTGATATGAATGCATAAATATCTGTTAATACTAGTCCGATAGTCTTAATTTTTTTCTGTCATGATAAAGCTAATATATTTATGCATTTTAGTCTTTAAAGAGTCAAAATCGGATCATTATTTACCGAGTTACAGCAGTTTAAAAATGAGGGTCTCCAAGAAACCATAAATAATGGGTTTCTCATAAAAATTAAAAAAAAAAACTTTGTATAAATGCATATATCTCTGTAAGTACTAGCCCGATTGTGTCACATTTGGTTCAAAAGGAAAGATAAAGACTCAATCTTTTATTTTTTTGTTATTGTGGCAAAATCGGAGCAATAGTTGCAGAGATACAGCCGTTTAAAGTAAAAGGGCTCTAGACTACGAAAAATTACAAGTTTATCATTTTTGAAAAAAAAAAAAAATTTTAAAATTTTAAATCCAGCAATCTCTTTTATTCTAATTAAACTTTATTAAAAAAGATTTAAATTCGTGCAAAGGCATTTGAAATCGATATAATGGTAACCTTGATATAGCCATTTCAAGTTATTACAAGTAAATCTAATATATTTATGCATTTTAGTTTTTATAGAGTCAAAATCGGATCATTATTTACCGAGTTGCAGCAGTTTAAAAATGAGGGTCTCCAAGAAACCATAAATAATGGGTTTCTCATAAAAATTAAAAAAAAAACTTTGTATAAATGCATATATCTCTGTAAGTACTAGCCCGATTGTGTCACATTTGGTTCCAGAGGAAAGATTAGGTCTTAATCTTTTATTTTTTTTATAAGGGTTCAAGTTGAAAAAATGCAGAAGAAAAATTGAATTTCTAAAAATTATAGACATTTCTGGTATTTCCTATACCGGTTTCAAATACCCCAGTTAGTGTCATCATCAGTAGGATTTTAAATGTCGGTTTGTCTTGTCAATGAAAACTGTTTTTTATATATGTGAATATTTATAGTTTCTACAGAATAAATTTTGACAGTTTCCAACACTACAATTCTATTTCTAGCAATCTCAACCTCACTTCATACTTTCTTTCAACTTTTTTGTCTCTTACATTATTTCGCAAGGGTTACCAACATGATCTGGAATTGCAGACACAAATGAAGGAATTTGCATTTTCTGTTTCGGAGACGTGCCTAATGGCGACATATTTTGTCAGTAATTTTATTTGATTTTTTCTGTAAGTATAGATCGAGCACGGGCTCTAATTATATTTGTTATAAGGGTTCAAGTTGAAAAAATGCAGAAGAAAAATTGAATTTCTAAAAATTATAGACATTTCTGGCATTTCCTATACCGGTTTCAAACACCCCAGTTAGTGTCATCATCAGTAGGATTTTAATGGGGCTATTCTAAAATTTTATTATTATAATAAGTGCTATTATTAGCAACCCAGAATTTTATTATAGATACCAAAAATTTCAACTCTAAAAAAAGCTTTATCAACTTTTTGTTGTTCTAAAACAATTTAATTTGAAATTTGAATTTAGACAACAAAAATTTATAAGCACAATAGCTGTATGGGTAGGTGGGTGCTTTTGATATTTTGTTATTTTTGGAGGCATGGGTTCAAATCCCACCCATTTCTAACAAATATTTTTTTTTGACAAATTTTATTTTTTTTATAACAAATATTATAATGCAGTTTTTTTTTAATTTTTAAATTTCGCAATTTTTAAAAGAGGCAAAAAAATTGATTTTTGCATCTTTTTTTTCTGAAATTATTATTATTGTATGGTCTTAATTGGCTATTTCTCTCGCAAAAAAACATTATAATTGTCTTTAGAGGAAAAAAAATAATATTTTTTTTTTAACTACACTTTTTTGCATGCAAAAAAAATGCAATAATTTTTGTAATAATATGTTTCTTATTTTTGACTACAATAATGCGTATTTTGACAAATTGCGAAAAAAATACGGAATTTTGACGAAAACAAAATGTTGTTTTCTTGTTATAAATGAAAAAAATATTGTTATACATGACAAAACTTATTATAGACTGAAAAGTACATAACAATATTTTGTCATCTATAACAATATTTTTTTCATTTATAACAAGAAACCAACATTTTGTTTTCGTCAAAATTCCGTTTTTTTTTCGCAATTTGTCCAAATACGCATTATTGTAGTCAAAAATAAGAAACATATTATTACAAAAATTATTGCAATTTTTTTTTGCATGCAAAAAAGTGTAGTTAAAAAAAAAAATATTATTTTTTTTTCTCTGAAGACAATTATAATGTTTTTTTGCGAGAGAAATAGCCAATTAAAACCATACAATAATAATAATTTCAGAAAAAAAAGATGCAAAAATCAATTTTTTTGCAACTTTTAAAAATTGCGAAATTTAAAAATTAAAAAAAACTGCATTATAATATTTGTAATAAAAAAAAATAAAAATTGGCAAAAAAAAATATATTTGTTAGAAATGGGTGGGATTTGAACCCATGCCCCCAAAAATAACAAAATATCAAAACCACCTACCTACCCATACATCTATTGTGGTTATAAAATTTTGTTGTCTAAATTCAAATTTCAAATTAAATTGTTTTAGAACAACAAAAAGTTGATAAAGCTTTTTTTAGAGTTGAAATTTTTGGTATCTATAATAAAATTCTGGGTTGCTAATAATAGCACTTATTATAATAATAAAATTTTAGAATAGCCCCATAAATGTCGGTTTGTCTTGTCAATGAAAACTGTTTTTTATATATGTGAATATTTATAGTTTCTACAGAATAAATTTTGACAGTTTCCAACACTACAATTCTATTTCTAGCAATCTCAACCTCACTTCATACTTTCTTTCAACTTTTTTGTCTCTTACATTATTTCGCAAGGGTTACCAACATGATCTGGAATTGCAGACACAAATGAAGGAATTTGCATTTTCTGTTTCGGAGACGTGCCTAATGGCGACATATTTTGTCAGTAATTTTATTTGATTTTTTCTGTAAGTATAGATCGAGCACGGGCTCTAATTATATTTGTTATAAGGGTTCAAGTTGAAAAAATGCAGAAGAAAAATTGAATTTCTAAAAATTATAGACATTTCTGGTATTTCCTATACCGGTTTCAAACACCCCAGTTAGTGTCATCATCAGTAGGATTTTAAATGTCGGTTTGTCTTGTCAATGAAAACTGTTTTTTATATATGTAAATATTTATAGTTTCTACAGAATAAATTTTGACAGTTTCCAACACTACAATTCTATTTCTATCAATCTCAACCTCACTTCATACTTTCTTTCAACTTTTTTGTCTCTTACATTATTTTTTTGTTATTGTGACAAAATCGGAGCAATAGTTGCAGAGATACAGCCGTTTAAAGTAAAAGGGCTCCAGACTACGAAAAATTACAAGTTTATCATTTTTGAAAAAAAAAAAGTTTTAAAATTCAAAATCCAGCAATCTCTTTTATTCTAATTAAACTTTATTAAAAAAGATTTAAATTCGTGCAAAGGCATTTGAAATCGGTATAATGGTAACCTTGATATAGCCATTTCAAGTTATTACAAGTAACCCGAAAATATTTTTGATATGAATGCATAAATATTTGTTAATACTAGTCCGATAGTCTTAATTTTTTTCTGTCATGATAAAGCTAATATATTTATGCATTTTAGTTTTTATAGAGTCAAAATCGGATCATTATTTACCGAGTTGCAGCAGTTTAAAAATGAGGGTCTCCAAGAAACCATAAATAATGGGTTTCTCATAAAAATAAAAAAAAAAAAAACTTTGTATAAATGCATATATTCCCGGTTCTCGGTACCATTTCCTGACAATACCGAGAACCGGGAATACCGGTATTCAGGGTTCTACGGTACTGACCGTAGGCACTATTTTGAACACAACTAGAAATTTTTTTAAGTAAAAATTTACGTTACTTCTCTTTTTACTTTGATATTTAATGAAAAAATTTAAAAAAAAGTCTGAAAAAAGCTGAAAAAAAGCCAAAAAAATTTCAAAAAAAGCTAAAAAATCCGCTTAAAGCTAAAAGCAAAATTTTCCCGCGAAAAATTTTAAAAAAAGCTAAATCTAGCGGGAAAAAAGCTAAATTGACAACGCTGGTTATAACGCTTATTTTTTGTTTGCTGATGCGCGAAACAAAACCAAACTTATGACTGTCAAATTTTCGCTACAAATAAATCAATGTTTCGAATAAATATTATACCGATTAACAACATACAGCTTATATCTTCAGTAAATAATATATTCAATTTTTTGTCGTGCTAATACCCAGCAAAAAATAATCGAGATTTTGGAAGCACTGCATACAAGAATGCACTTCTGTAAGCGAACGAGTTTTGATGTTGTTGTTTTTTATGACATTCGCTTACACAGCTACATACCGTATGCTGTAGTGTAAGGTACCGGTCGCAGTAAATTATGGCAGTGATTGAAAAAAAAAAATACTAAAAATTACAAAAAAACGCATGATTTCAATTCATATTCATTGCGCCGATATAAGCGGTCGAAAGAAATGCAGGTTTGTAAGCAAATAACAAAAATCACTCCCTTACAAAACTGCTTATAGGCAAGCATTTTTTTGGTGGGTATTTACGTTAAATGGTAACTGTTTTAAACCCCGACGCTGAGCGAAATCGAAAAAATCGCTCGACCCTTTAACACAGTGAAAAGTCATTAAGCAGTATAGTAATAAAAAACTCATTCATTATATAAATTTTTTTTCAACCCGGGCAACGCCGGGTGCAAAACAGCTAGTATTTTTGATATGAATGCATAAATATCTGTTAATACTAGTCCGATAGTCTTAATTTTTTTCTGTCATGATAAAGCTAATATATTTATGCATTTTAGTCTTTAAAGAGTCAAAATCGGATCATTATTTACCGAGTTACAGCAGTTTAAAAATGAGGGTCTCCAAGAAACCATAAATAATGGGTTTCTCATAAAAATTAAAAAAAAAAACTTTGTATAAATGCATATATCTCTGTAAGTACTAGCCCGATTGTGTCACATTTGGTTCAAAAGGAAAGATAAAGACTCAATCTTTTATTTTTTTGTTATTGTGGCAAAATCGGAGCAATAGTTGCAGAGATACAGCCGTTTAAAGTAAAAGGGCTCTAGACTACGAAAAATTACAAGTTTATCATTTTTGAAAAAAAAAAAAAATTTTAAAATTTTAAATCCAGCAATCTCTTTTATTCTAATTAAACTTTATTAAAAAAGATTTAAATTCGTGCAAAGGCATTTGAAATCGATATAATGGTAACCTTGATATAGCCATTTCAAGTTATTACAAGTAAATCTAATATATTTATGCATTTTAGTTTTTATAGAGTCAAAATCGGATCATTATTTACCGAGTTGCAGCAGTTTAAAAATGAGGGTCTCCAAGAAACCATAAATAATGGGTTTCTCATAAAAATTAAAAAAAAAACTTTGTATAAATGCATATATCTCTGTAAGTACTAGCCCGATTGTGTCACATTTGGTTCCAGAGGAAAGATTAGGTCTTAATCTTTTATTTTTTTTATAAGGGTTCAAGTTGAAAAAATGCAGAAGAAAAATTGAATTTCTAAAAATTATAGACATTTCTGGTATTTCCTATACCGGTTTCAAATACCCCAGTTAGTGTCATCATCAGTAGGATTTTAAATGTCGGTTTGTCTTGTCAATGAAAACTGTTTTTTATATATGTGAATATTTATAGTTTCTACAGAATAAATTTTGACAGTTTCCAACACTACAATTCTATTTCTAGCAATCTCAACCTCACTTCATACTTTCTTTCAACTTTTTTGTCTCTTACATTATTTCGCAAGGGTTACCAACATGATCTGGAATTGCAGACACAAATGAAGGAATTTGCATTTTCTGTTTCGGAGACGTGCCTAATGGCGACATATTTTGTCAGTAATTTTATTTGATTTTTTCTGTAAGTATAGATCGAGCACGGGCTCTAATTATATTTGTTATAAGGGTTCAAGTTGAAAAAATGCAGAAGAAAAATTGAATTTCTAAAAATTATAGACATTTCTGGCATTTCCTATACCGGTTTCAAACACCCCAGTTAGTGTCATCATCAGTAGGATTTTAATGGGGCTATTCTAAAATTTTATTATTATAATAAGTGCTATTATTAGCAACCCAGAATTTTATTATAGATACCAAAAATTTCAACTCTAAAAAAAGCTTTATCAACTTTTTGTTGTTCTAAAACAATTTAATTTGAAATTTGAATTTAGACAACAAAAATTTATAAGCACAATAGCTGTATGGGTAGGTGGGTGCTTTTGATATTTTGTTATTTTTGGAGGCATGGGTTCAAATCCCACCCATTTCTAACAAATATTTTTTTTTGACAAATTTTATTTTTTTTATAACAAATATTATAATGCAGTTTTTTTTTAATTTTTAAATTTCGCAATTTTTAAAAGAGGCAAAAAAATTGATTTTTGCATCTTTTTTTTCTGAAATTATTATTATTGTATGGTCTTAATTGGCTATTTCTCTCGCAAAAAAACATTATAATTGTCTTTAGAGGAAAAAAAATAATATTTTTTTTTTTTAACTACACTTTTTTGCATGCAAAAAAAATGCAATAATTTTTGTAATAATATGTTTCTTATTTTTGACTACAATAATGCGTATTTTGACAAATTGCGAAAAAAATACGGAATTTTGACGAAAACAAAATGTTGTTTTCTTGTTATAAATGAAAAAAATATTGTTATACATGACAAAACTTATTATAGACTGAAAAGTACATAACAATATTTTGTCATCTATAACAATATTTTTTTCATTTATAACAAGAAACCAACATTTTGTTTTCGTCAAAATTCCGTTTTTTTTTCGCAATTTGTCCAAATACGCATTATTGTAGTCAAAAATAAGAAACATATTATTACAAAAATTATTGCAATTTTTTTTTGCATGCAAAAAAGTGTAGTTAAAAAAAAAAATATTATTTTTTTTTCTCTGAAGACAATTATAATGTTTTTTTGCGAGAGAAATAGCCAATTAAAACCATACAATAATAATAATTTCAGAAAAAAACAAGTAAGAAAGTTATAGTCGGTCAAGACCGACCATATGATACCCTACACCAGAGTTTTCCGGAAAAAGGGTCCCAAGTCCAAACATGGACCGATTGTATCTGTCTTTTGTTAGATCTTTATTTAGTGTAGAAAACACACACAGATCAATTTTAAGTGGAATTGGTTAATTTTTTTTGTCAATATAACAATTTAACTGAATATCGGTCGAAATTTTGATATGGGGGACGAAGTCCAAAAATGGTCCAATTATATTCCGATTTGATAAGGTTGCTAAAGTACACGTTTAGCACCTAAAAATAATTTTTTTATCAAATATTTCCATTTTTATGAATTTTGAGGGAATTATGTGAATATCGGGAAGGTGGTTTGTATGGGGACTACCAAAAGGACTGACCCGATTCCTTTGAAATTTGGAATGATGATTCATGCACACAAAATTTGATTACCTGCTAAATTTCAAAGCGATATCTATTATAATACGGTTATTAGAGTCATTAAAGCCGAATCCAAAGGGGGCGTTTGTATGGGGGCTAGGTCTTAACATGGACCGATTTTCTCCAATTTCAATAGGCTTCGTCCTTGGGCCAAAAGATGCTTAAGTTTCAAATTTCAGGTCAATTGATTGAAAATTGCGACCTGTATCGTGCTTAAACCGATAGATGGACAGACGGACGGACGGACGGACGGACGGACAGACGGACGGACGGACGGACATCGCTAAATCGACTCAAAAAGTTATTCTTAGTCGATCGGTATACTTGAAGGTAGGTCTAGGACCAATATTTCGGGTAGTTACAAACATCAGCACAAACTCAATATACCCTGTACCACAGAGTGGTGTAGGGTATAAAGATGCAAAAATCAATTTTTTTGCAACTTTTAAAAATTGCGAAATTTAAAAATTAAAAAAAACTGCATTATAATATTTGTAATAAAAAAAAATAAAAATTGGCAAAAAAAAATATATTTGTTAGAAATGGGTGGGATTTGAACCCATGCCCCCAAAAATAACAAAATATCAAAACCACCTACCTACCCATACATCTATTGTGGTTATAAAATTTTGTTGTCTAAATTCAAATTTCAAATTAAATTGTTTTAGAACAACAAAAAGTTGATAAAGCTTTTTTTAGAGTTGAAATTTTTGGTATCTATAATAAAATTCTGGGTTGCTAATAATAGCACTTATTATAATAATAAAATTTTAGAATAGCCCCATAAATGTCGGTTTGTCTTGTCAATGAAAACTGTTTTTTATATATGTGAATATTTATAGTTTCTACAGAATAAATTTTGACAGTTTCCAACACTACAATTCTATTTCTAGCAATCTCAACCTCACTTCATACTTTCTTTCAACTTTTTTGTCTCTTACATTATTTCGCAAGGGTTACCAACATGATCTGGAATTGCAGACACAAATGAAGGAATTTGCATTTTCTGTTTCGGAGACGTGCCTAATGGCGACATATTTTGTCAGTAATTTTATTTGATTTTTTCTGTAAGTATAGATCGAGCACGGGCTCTAATTATATTTGTTATAAGGGTTCAAGTTGAAAAAATGCAGAAGAAAAATTGAATTTCTAAAAATTATAGACATTTCTGGTATTTCCTATACCGGTTTCAAACACCCCAGTTAGTGTCATCATCAGTAGGATTTTAAATGTCGGTTTGTCTTGTCAATGAAAACTGTTTTTTATATATGTAAATATTTATAGTTTCTACAGAATAAATTTTGACAGTTTCCAACACTACAATTCTATTTCTATCAATCTCAACCTCACTTCATACTTTCTTTCAACTTTTTTGTCTCTTACATTATTTTTTTGTTATTGTGACAAAATCGGAGCAATAGTTGCAGAGATACAGCCGTTTAAAGTAAAAGGGCTCCAGACTACGAAAAATTACAAGTTTATCATTTTTGAAAAAAAAAGTTTTAAAATTCAAAATCCAGCAATCTCTTTTATTCTAATTAAACTTTATTAAAAAAGATTTAAATTCGTGCAAAGGCATTTGAAATCGGTATAATGGTAACCTTGATATAGCCATTTCAAGTTATTACAAGTAACCCGAAAATATTTTTGATATGAATGCATAAATATTTGTTAATACTAGTCCGATAGTCTTAATTTTTTTCTGTCATGATAAAGCTAATATATTTATGCATTTTAGTTTTTATAGAGTCAAAATCGGATCATTATTTACCGAGTTGCAGCAGTTTAAAAATGAGGGTCTCCAAGAAACCATAAATAATGGGTTTCTCATAAAAATAAAAAAAAAAAAAACTTTGTATAAATGCATATATTCCCGGTTCTCGGTACCATTTCCTGACAATACCGAGAACCGGGAATACCGGTATTCAGGGTTCTACGGTACTGACCGTAGGCACTATTTTGAACACAACTAGAAATTTTTTTAAGTAAAAATTTACGTTACTTCTCTTTTTACTTTGATATTTAATGAAAAAATTTAAAAAAAAGTCTGAAAAAAGCTGAAAAAAAGCCAAAAAAATTTCAAAAAAAGCTAAAAAATCCGCTTAAAGCTAAAAGCAAAATTTTCCCGCGAAAAATTTTAAAAAAAGCTAAATCTAGCGGGAAAAAAGCTAAATTGACAACGCTGGTTATAACGCTTATTTTTTGTTTGCTGATGCGCGAAACAAAACCAAACTTATGACTGTCAAATTTTCGCTACAAATAAATCAATGTTTCGAATAAATATTATACCGATTAACAACATACAGCTTATATCTTCAGTAAATAATATATTCAATTTTTTGTCGTGCTAATACCCAGCAAAAAATAATCGAGATTTTGGAAGCACTGCATACAAGAATGCACTTCTGTAAGCGAACGAGTTTTGATGTTGTTGTTTTTTATGACATTCGCTTACACAGCTACATACCGTATGCTGTAGTGTAAGGTACCGGTCGCAGTAAATTATGGCAGTGATTGAAAAAAAAAAATACTAAAAATTACAAAAAAACGCATGATTTCAATTCATATTCATTGCGCCGATATAAGCGGTCGAAAGAAATGCAGGTTTGTAAGCAAATAACAAAAATCACTCCCTTACAAAACTGCTTATAGGCAAGCATTTTTTTGGTGGGTATTTACGTTAAATGGTAACTGTTTTAAACCCCGACGCTGAGCGAAATCGAAAAAATCGCTCGACCCTTTAACACAGTGAAAAGTCATTAAGCAGTATAGTAATAAAAAACTCATTCATTATATAAATTTTTTTTCAACCCGGGCAACGCCGGGTGCAAAACAGCTAGTATTTTTGATATGAATGCATAAATATCTGTTAATACTAGTCCGATAGTCTTAATTTTTTTCTGTCATGATAAAGCTAATATATTTATGCATTTTAGTCTTTAAAGAGTCAAAATCGGATCATTATTTACCGAGTTACAGCAGTTTAAAAATGAGGGTCTCCAAGAAACCATAAATAATGGGTTTCTCATAAAAATTAAAAAAAAAAACTTTGTATAAATGCATATATCTCTGTAAGTACTAGCCCGATTGTGTCACATTTGGTTCAAAAGGAAAGATAAAGACTCAATCTTTTATTTTTTTGTTATTGTGGCAAAATCGGAGCAATAGTTGCAGAGATACAGCCGTTTAAAGTAAAAGGGCTCTAGACTACGAAAAATTACAAGTTTATCATTTTTGAAAAAAAAAAAATTTTTTAAAATTTTAAATCCAGCAATCTCTTTTATTCTAATTAAACTTTATTAAAAAAGATTTAAATTCGTGCAAAGGCATTTGAAATCGATATAATGGTAACCTTGATATAGCCATTTCAAGTTATTACAAGTAAATCTAATATATTTATGCATTTTAGTTTTTATAGAGTCAAAATCGGATCATTATTTACCGAGTTGCAGCAGTTTAAAAATGAGGGTCTCCAAGAAACCATAAATAATGGGTTTCTCATAAAAATTAAAAAAAAAAACTTTGTATAAATGCATATATCTCTGTAAGTACTAGCCCGATTGTGTCACATTTGGTTCCAGAGGAAAGATTAGGTCTTAATCTTTTATTTTTTTTATAAGGGTTCAAGTTGAAAAAATGCAGAAGAAAAATTGAATTTCTAAAAATTATAGACATTTCTGGTATTTCCTATACCGGTTTCAAATACCCCAGTTAGTGTCATCATCAGTAGGATTTTAAATGTCGGTTTGTCTTGTCAATGAAAACTGTTTTTTATATATGTGAATATTTATAGTTTCTACAGAATAAATTTTGACAGTTTCCAACACTACAATTCTATTTCTAGCAATCTCAACCTCACTTCATACTTTCTTTCAACTTTTTTGTCTCTTACATTATTTCGCAAGGGTTACCAACATGATCTGGAATTGCAGACACAAATGAAGGAATTTGCATTTTCTGTTTCGGAGACGTGCCTAATGGCGACATATTTTGTCAGTAATTTTATTTGATTTTTTCTGTAAGTATAGATCAAGCACGGGCTCTAATTATATTTGTTATAAGGGTTCAAGTTGAAAAAATGCAGAAGAAAAATTGAATTTCTAAAAATTATAGACATTTCTGGCATTTCCTATACCGGTTTCAAACACCCCAGTTAGTGTCACCATCAGTAGGATTTTAATGGGGCTATTCTAAAATTTTATTATTATAATAAGTGCTATTATTAGCAACCCAGAATTTTATTATAGATACCAAAAATTTCAACTCTAAAAAAAGCTTTATCAACTTTTTGTTGTTCTAAAACAATTTAATTTGAAATTTGAATTTAGACAACAAAAATTTATAAGCACAATAGCTGTATGGGTAGGTGGGTGCTTTTGATATTTTGTTATTTTTGGAGGCATGGGTTCAAATCCCACCCATTTCTAACAAATATTTTTTTTTTGACAAATTTTATTTTTTTTATAACAAATATTATAATGCAGTTTTTTTTTAATTTTTAAATTTCGCAATTTTGTAAAGAGGCAAAAAAATTGATTTTTGCATCTTTTTTTTCTGAAATTATTATTATTGTATGGTCTTAATTGGCTATTTCTCTCGCAAAAAAACATTATAATTGTCTTTAGAGGAAAAAAAATAATATTTTTTTTTAACTACACTTTTTTGCATGCAAAAAAAATGCAATAATTTTTGTAATAATATGTTTCTAATTTTTTACTACAATAATGCGTATTTTGACAAATTGCGAAAAAAATACGGAATTTTGACGAAAACAAAATGTTGTTTTCTTGTTATAAATGAAAAAAATATTGTTATACATGACAAAACTTATTATAGACTGAAAAGTACATAACAATATTTTGTCATCTATAACAATATTTTTTTCATTTATAACAAGAAACCAACATTTTGTTTTCGTCAAAATTCCGTTTTTTTTTCGCAATTTGTCCAAATACGCATTATTGTAGTCAAAAATAAGAAACATATTATTACAAAAATTATTGCAATTTTTTTTTGCATGCAAAAAGTGTAGTTAAAAACAAGTAGAAAAATTAAATTCGACTTGGTCGAATCTATGAATACCCTCCACAATGTTATCTGATAGTAATTTTCTAAAAAAAAATTAAAAAAATTGCATTACAAATTTTTTATTAGAAATATGTATATTATTTTGAGTCAAACTTTCTTTTAATCAATCAAATTTTTTTGACTGTCAACATTTTTTGAGTCTGCCATTTCATTCAAAAAAAAAAAAAATAATAATGTGTACATTTTTTTTTTGAGTGTAACATTTTTTTTTTTGAGTGTAAATATTTTTTTAGTGTACAATTTCTTTGAGTAACAAATTACTTTGTAAAATATTTTTGTAGTTTTATACCTATATGTAATACAAAAAAAAACTATTTCACATATTTTTCTCTTTTTATATTACCATCCTCTTCTTTAAAAAACAAAAACAAATTAACATTCAATCATACACATACTTTATTTGATTTTTTCCCGTTACATACAGTTACACAAACAATAACAAATATTTACTTGTCTAACAACTAAACTGCACCCCACGACAAGAAAACAAACAACAACAAGTTTTACAAAACTGGTATTTCACCATGCTTTTAAAACATGTTTAACGAGTTTTCAACAGTTTAAGGTGAAACAAATCTGAAATTCACTGCTTTGCTTATAACTTTTGAACCACTGAACCGATTTTGCTGAAATTCAAAACCAAACATCCTTGGGGAACGACAAATATATATGCTAAGCTTCAGCCCCCTCAGTCTTTCGAAAGTTATAGTGGTTTTAATCTTGTAAATTCGAAAAATACCCTTGCCGAAATTTAATATTTTGCTCATAACTTTTGAACCACTGGACCGATTTCGCTGGATTGCAATACCAACCTGACTCGGTAAATGGAGAACATATATGTCAAACTTCAGGAGCCTCCGTAAAGTCTTTCAAAAGTTAGCGTGTTTTCAACGGACAGACAGACAGACGGACGGACGGACGGACGGACATCGCTAGATCGTCTTAAAATCGATCAAGGATCATGAATATATATACTTTATGGGGTCCTAGAACAATATTTCGATGTGTTACAAACGGAATGACAAACTTATATATACCCTCTATCACTAGAGTGGAGGGTATAAAAAAAATATTATTTTTTTTTCTCTGAAGACAATTATAATGTTTTTTTGCGAGAGAAATAGCCAATTAAAACCATACAATAATAATAATTTCAGAAAAAAAAGATGCAAAAATCAATTTTTTTGCAACTTTTAAAAATTGCGAAATTTAAAAATTAAAAAAAACTGCATTATAATATTTGTAATAAAAAAAAATAAAAATTGGCAAAAAAAAATATATTTGTTAGAAATGGGTGGGATTTGAACCCATGCCCCCAAAAATAACAAAATATCAAAACCACCCACCTACCCATACATCTATTGTGGTTATAAAATTTTGTTGTCTAAATTCAAATTTCAAATTAAATTGTTTTAGAACAACAAAAAGTTGATAAAGCTTTTTTTAGAGTTGAAATTTTTGGTATCTATAATAAAATTCTGGGTTGCTAATAATAGCACTTATTATAATAATAAAATTTTAGAATAGCCCCATAAATGTCGGTTTGTCTTGTCAATGAAAACTGTTTTTTATATATGTGAATATTTATAGTTTCTACAGAATAAATTTTGACAGTTTCCAACACTACAATTCTATTTCTAGCAATCTCAACCTCACTTCATACTTTCTTTCAACTTTTTTGTCTCTTACATTATTTCGCAAGGGTTACCAACATGATCTGGAATTGCAGACACAAATGAAGGAATTTGCATTTTCTGTTTCGGAGACGTGCCTAATGGCGACATATTTTGTCAGTAATTTTATTTGATTTTTTCTGTAAGTATAGATCGAGCACGGGCTCTAATTATATTTGTTATAAGGGTTCAAGTTGAAAAAATGCAGAAGAAAAATTGAATTTCTAAAAATTATAGACATTTCTGGTATTTCCTATACCGGTTTCAAACACCCCAGTTAGTGTCATCATCAGTAGGATTTTAAATGTCGGTTTGTCTTGTCAATGAAAACTGTTTTTTATATATGTAAATATTTATAGTTTCTACAGAATAAATTTTGACAGTTTCCAACACTACAATTCTATTTCTATCAATCTCAACCTCACTTCATACTTTCTTTCAACTTTTTTGTCTCTTACATTATTTTTTTGTTATTGTGACAAAATCGGAGCAATAGTTGCAGAGATACAGCCGTTTAAAGTAAAAGGGCTCCAGACTACGAAAAATTACAAGTTTATCATTTTTGAGAAAAAAAAAGTTTTAAAATTCAAAATCCAGCAATCTCTTTTATTCTAATTAAACTTTATTAAAAAAGATTTAAATTCGTGCAAAGGCATTTGAAATCGGTATAATGGTAACCTTGATATAGCCATTTCAAGTTATTACAAGTAACCCGAAAATATTTTTGATATGAATGCATAAATATCTGTTAATACTAGTCCGATAGTCTTAATTTTTTTCTGTCATGATAAAGCTAATATATTTATGCATTTTAGTTTTTATAGAGTCAAAATCGGATCATTATTTACCGAGTTGCAGCAGTTTAAAAATGAGGGTCTCCAAGAAACCATAAATAATGGGTTTCTCATAAAAATAAAAAAAAAAAAAACTTTGTATAAATGCATATATTCCCGGTTCTCGGTACCATTTCCTGACAATACCGAGAACCGGGAATACCGGTATTCAGGGTTCTACGGTACTGACCGTAGGCACTATTTTGAACACAACTAGAAATTTTTTTAAGTAAAAATTTACGTTACTTCTCTTTTTACTTTGATATTTAATGAAAAAATTTAAAAAAAAGTCTGAAAAAAGCTGAAAAAAAGCCAAAAAAATTTCAAAAAAGCTAAAAAATCCGCTTAAAGCTAAAAGCAAAATTTTCCCGCGAAAAATTTTAAAAAAAGCTAAATCTAGCGGGAAAAAAGCTAAATTGACAACGCTGGTTATAACGCTTATTTTTTGTTTGCTGATGCGCGAAACAAAACCAAACTTATGACTGTCAAATTTTCGCTACAAATAAATCAATGTTTCGAATAAATATTATACCGATTAACAACATACAGCTTATATCTTCAGTAAATAATATATTCAATTTTTTGTCGTGCTAATACCCAGCAAAAAATAATCGAGATTTTGGAAGCACTGCATACAAGAATGCACTTCTGTAAGCGAACGAGTTTTGATGTTGTTGTTTTTTATGACATTCGCTTACACAGCTACATACCGTATGCTGTAGTGTAAGGTACCGGTCGCAGTAAATTATGGCAGTGATTGAAAAAAAAAAATACTAAAAATTACAAAAAAACGCATGATTTCAATTCATATTCATTGCGCCGATATAAGCGGTCGAAAGAAATGCAGGTTTGTAAGCAAATAACAAAAATCACTCCCTTACAAAACTGCTTATAGGCAAGCATTTTTTTGGTGGGTATTTACGTTAAATGGTAACTGTTTTAAACCCCGACGCTGAGCGAAATCGAAAAAATCGCTCGACCCTTTAACACAGTGAAAAGTCATTAAGCAGTATAGTAATAAAAAACTCATTCATTATATAAATTTTTTTTCAACCCGGGCAACGCCGGTTGCAAAACAGCTAGTATTTTTGATATGAATGCATAAATATCTGTTAATACTAGTCCGATAGTCTTAATTTTTTTCTGTCATGATAAAGCTAATATATTTATGCATTTTAGTCTTTAAAGAGTCAAAATCGGATCATTATTTACCGAGTTACAGCAGTTTAAAAATGAGGGTCTCCAAGAAACCATAAATAATGGGTTTCTCATAAAAATTAAAAAAAAAAAACTTTGTATAAATGCATATATCTCTGTAAGTACTAGCCCGATTGTGTCACATTTGGTTCAAAAGGAAAGATAAAGACTCAATCTTTTATTTTTTTGTTATTGTGGCAAAATCGGAGCAATAGTTGCAGAGATACAGCCGTTTAAAGTAAAAGGGCTCTAGACTACGAAAAATTACAAGTTTATCATTTTTGAAAAAAAAAAAATTTTTAAAAATTTTAAATCCAGCAATCTCTTTTATTCTAATTAAACTTTATTAAAAAAGATTTAAATTCGTGCAAAGGCATTTGAAATCGATATAATGGTAACCTTGATATAGCCATTTCAAGTTATTACAAGTAAAGCTAATATATTTATGCATTTTAGTTTTTATAGAGTCAAAATCGGATCATTATTTACCGAGTTGCAGCAGTTTAAAAATGAGGGTCTCCAAGAAACCATAAATAATGGGTTTCTCATAAAAATTAAAAAAAAAAACTTTGTATAAATGCATATATCTCTGTAAGTACTAGCCCGATTGTGTCACATTTGGTTCCAGAGGAAAGATTAGGTCTTAATCTTTTATTTTTTTTATAAGGGTTCAAGTTGAAAAAATGCAGAAGAAAAATTGAATTTCTAAAAATTATAGACATTTCTGGTATTTCCTATACCGGTTTCAAACACCCCAGTTAGTGTCATCATCAGTAGGATTTTAAATGTCGGTTTGTCTTGTCCATGAAAACTGTTTTTTATATATGTGAATATTTATAGTTTCTACAGAATAAATTTTGACAGTTTCCAACACTACAATTCTATTTCTAGCAATCTCAACCTCACTTCATACTTTCTTTCAACTTTTTTGTCTCTTACATTATTTCGCAAGGGTTACCAACATGATCTGGAATTGCAGACACAAATGAAGGAATTTGCATTTTCTGTTTCGGAGACGTGCCTAATGGCGACATATTTTGTCAGTAATTTTATTTGATTTTTTCTGTAAGTATAGATCGAGCACGGGCTCTAATTCAGAGTACGTATTTGCTCACGAAAGAAGCTTTCATTTTGGCACATTCATTCATTTTTTGAAAATGAATAATGTTTGTTTTTATTTTCATTTCATATTATGTGCTTTGAAAAAATTCGATTGTTTTCTTTTTTCGTTGCTTGTGGGTGTGCGGTGAAAGAAGAAGTAATCAACTGAGAATTGAATGAATGAAACTTAAAAAAGAATTTCATTTTCATTTATTATTTCAGTTTCATTTATATTTCAGTTTCATGTGCTTGAGATTTTTATATTTCGTGCACATGAAAGTGGCGCACGAAATGAGCCAGTTTCATCTGAATTTCAGCTTCATTCTCACCGAAAAAATTTTTTACGGAAAATTTAATATTTTACGATTTTGTTTTTTTTGGACACCAAGCCATTTAGAACAAACAATTTCTCAAAAATCTTTAATTTTTCAAAAAAAAAAAAAAACAATTTGTCATAAAAAGTTAAATTTTTCAAAAAAGTTAAATATATCAAAAAAATATGATATTTTCAAAAAACTTCAAAATTTTCAAAATTTCTCAAAAAAGTCAAATTTTAAAAAAAAACTTAAATTAAAAAAAAAAAAAAAATGAATTTTTCACAAAAAGTTAAATTTTAAAAAAAAAATTAAAGTTTTTCAAAAAAGTTTGTTAAAAAAAAAAAAAAATCAAAAAAGTTAAATTTTTTTTAAAAAGTCTTAATTTTTTCAAAAAAAATTTAAATATATCAAAAAAATATGGTATTTTCAGAGAACTTTAAATTTTCAAAAAAATTATATTTTTTTACAAAAACTTTAATTTTTTAAAATAAATCAATTTTTTTTAAAAAATTTTAATTTTTCAAAATCTCTAAAAAAAGTCAAATTTTTTCAAAAATTTTTCAAAAGAATTTTCAAAAAATAATTTTTTAAAAAAATTGATTTTTTCAACAAAAAAAATTAGTTTTTTGAAAAACTTTAATTTTTCAAAAAAAATTGTTTTTTTTTTTCAAAAAAAAATAATTTTTTCAAAAAAAGTTGATTTTTTCAAAAAAAAATTTAATTTTTCAAAAAAAAGTTAATTTTTTCAAAAAAAATTTAATTTTTCAAAAAAGTTGAAATTTTTAAAAATTTAATTTAAAAAAAAAATGTTAAACAAGTTATATTTTTAAAAAAAGTATTTTTTTTTTAAAAAACTTCAGTTTGCTGAGTTTTTCAATAAAAAATAATTTTTTAAAAAAGTTGATTTTTTCAAAAAAATATTTAGCTTTTTAAAAAAAAATTAATTTTTCAAAAAAAAGTTAATGTTTTAAAAAAAAATAATTTTTCAAAAAATTTGAGTTTTAAAAAAAGTTTAATTTAAAAAAAAAAAAATTAAACATTTCAACTTGATTTTTTCAAAAAAAAAATATTTTTCAAAAAGTTGAAATTTAAAAAAAAAAACGTAGAATTTTTCAAAAAAAAAACAAAAAAGTTGAATTTGAATGAAAAATTTTTTTTTTGAATAATAGTTTTTTTTTTTGAAAAAATTTGTTCTTTAATTTTTTTTTTTAATTTAAAATTTAGCGAAGATAAAATTGATCTATGCTCGCTAAAGAGGTTATGAAGTGAAAAAATAACAAAATGAAGTTCTTTTGCTTGTATCTTGATTATTTAAATAGTTATTCGCAATTTAAAAACTGAGCAAAGATAAAATGATAAAAAATATCATCAATTTTTCTCTATCCCGATTAGTTCTTAATATATAATTTAAATACCAAATTAACGTTGTTTTGCTTGTATTTTAATTGTTTCAGAAGTTATTCGCAATTTAAAAATCTAGAAAAGAAAATTTTGATCTGGAACCGCTAAAGGGGTTTCGCAGGGGTAAAAATGACTAAAATATCATCCATTTTGCTCTACATCGATTACTTTTTCAGATATAATTAAAATACCAAATGCTTGTATTTTGTTTATTTAAGAAGTTATTCGCAATTTAAAAATCTAACAAAGAAAAAAATAATCTGGGATCGCTGAAGGGCTTATAAACGGGTAATAATGATAAAAATATCATCCACTTGTCTCTATCCCGATTAGTTTTTAAGATATAATTTAAATACCAAATTAACGTTCTTTTGCTTGTATTTTGATTATTTAAGAAGTTATTCGCAATTTAAAAATCTAACAAAGAAAAATTTGATCTGGAACCGCTAAAGGGGTTACGCAGGGGTGAAAATGACAAAAATATCATCCATTTTGCTCTACATCGATTATTTTTTGAGATATAATTAAAATACCAAATTAACGTCCTTTTGCTTGTATTTTGATTATTTAAGAAGTTATTCGCAATTTAAAAATCTAACGAAGAAAAAAATAATCTGGGATCGCTGAAGGGGTTACGCAGGGGTGAAAGTGACAAAAATATCATCCATTTTGCTCTACATCGATTATTTTTTGAGATATAATTAAAATACCAAATTAACGTTATTTTGCTTGTATTTTGATTATTTAAGAAGTTATTCGCAATTTAAAAATCTAACAAAGAAAAATTTGATCTGGAACCGCTAAAGGGGTTACGCAGGGGTGAAAATGACAAAAATATCATCCATTTTGCTCTACATCGATTATTTTTTGAGATATAAATAAAATACCAAATTAACGTTCTTTTGCTTGTATTTTGATTATTTAAGAAGCTATTCGCAATTTAAAAATCTAACAAAGAAAAAATTAAATTGGGATCGCTAAAAGGGTTACGCAGAAGTAAAAATGACAAAAATATCATTCATTTTGCTCTGGAACCCCGCGGTTCCAGATCAAATATTTCTTTGTTAGATTTTTAAATTGCGAATAACTTCTTTAATAGTTAAAATACAAGCAAAAGAACGTTAATTTGGTATTTAAATTATATCTTAAAAACTAATCGGGATAGAGACAAGTGGATATTTTTATCATTATTACCCGTTCATAAGCCCTTCAGCGATCCCAGATTATTTTTTCTTCGTTAGATTTTTAAATTAAGAATAACTTCTTAAATAATCAAAATACAAGCAAAAGAACGTTAATTTGGTATCCCGAGTAAAAATTTTTATATGATACAATATATAATGATATGTAACACAATATATATTTATACGCAATTTGATCCGAATAATGGTGGATGTGTTTGCATTAAAAAAGATCAACTTGTATAAAATATGATTTGATTTCATCCGAGTTTTGACCAGACATTGCCATATATTGGTGGATCTAATTAGATCTAATTGCATAAAAACATATAAAATCCTGGTGTTTTTTGGTTTGGGTTGAGATACACCACAGGTCAACGATACATTCACCAAACATTTAATTTTCTAAAACAAAAAAAAATGTTTGGGTACGCTTCGAACCAGATAGGTGATATACATAACCCTAACAATAAATGTTTAGGAACATTTTAAAAAGTTTCTTATACTTTGCCTAAAAAACTTAGAAAATTTTTGGTTAATTAGAAACATATATAGTTTTATATAGAACAGCATAAGCTATATATAATTTTATGTTAAATTATACAGAAAAACAAATTTTGTATTGACCCTCATATAATTTTATATAATTATATCAACCGTACACCTTTTCATCCGAATCATGATTAAATTATATATATCTACATATGACTGCATTTAAAAAATTTGGAAAAGATCTCAAGCGATGTATAATCATATATGATTTATTATGTTTTTATCAAGTTATATATTGTTATATATGTTTATTTTTACTCGGGATTTTAATTATATCTCAAAAAATAATCAATGTAGAGCAAAATGGATGATATTTTTGTCACTTTCACCCCTGCGTAACCCCTTTAGCGGTTCCAGATCAAATTTTTCTTTGTTAGATTTTTAAATTGCGAATAACTTCTTAAATAATCAAAATACAAGCAAAATAACGTTAATTTGGTATTTTAATTATATCTAAAAAAATAATCGATGTAGAGCAAAATGGATGATATTTTTGTCACTTTCACCCCTGCGTAATCCCTTTAGCGGTTCCAGATCAAATTTTTCTTTGTTAGATTTTTAAATTGCGAATAACTTCTTAAATAATCAAAATACAAGCAAAAGAACGTTAATTTGGTATTTTATTAAATATCTCAAAAAATAATCAATGTAGAGCAAAATGGATGATATTTTTGTCACTTTCACCCCTGCGTAACCCATTTAGCGGTTCCAGATCAAATTTTTTTTTGTTAGATTTTTAAATTGCGAATAACTTCTTAAATAATCAAAATACAAGCAAAAGAACGTTAATTTGGTATTTTATTTATATCTCAAAAAATAATCGATGAAGAGCAAAATGGATGATATTTTTGTCATTTTTACTCCTGCGTAACCCTTTTAGCGATCCCAATTTAATTTTTTCTTAGATTTTTAATTTGCGAATAACTTCTTAAATAATTATAATACAAGCATAAGAATGTTAATTTGGTATTTTAATTATATCTCAAAAAGTAATCGATGTATAGCAAAATGGATGATATTTTTGTCACTTTCACCCCTGCGTAACCCTTTTAGCGGTTCCAGATCAAATTTTTCTTTGTTAGATTTTTAAATTGCGAATAACTTCTTAAATAATCAAAATACAAGCAAAAGAACGTTAATTTGGTATTTTAATTATATCACAAAAAATAATCGATGTAGAGCAAAATGGATGATATTTTTGTCACTGTCACCCTTGCGTAACCCCTTTAGCGGTTCCAGATCAAATTTTTCTTTGTTAGATTTTTAAATTGCGAATAACTTCTTAAATAATTATAATACAAGCAAAAGAACGTAAATTTTAGAGTTTCATGAAACTGGAAGAAAATGAGTGAGCATATACGAAGCCTGATTGTTAGTGAACAGAAAGAATTAAAAACGAATTTCAATTACGAAAAACGTGGTGTCAATCGATTTTTAGATTGAAACTTTAATTTTTCTAAAAAATTTGATTTTTTCAAAAAAAGTTGATTTTTTAAAAAAATATTTTTTTTTTTGAAAAATTCAGCCTTTTTTTGAAAAACTGAAGTTTTTAAAAAAAAATTTAATTTTTTTAAAAATATAACTTATTTAACATTTTTTTTTAAAATTTCAACTTTTTTGAAAAATTAGATTTTTTTTAAAAAATTAACTTTTTTTTTGAAAAATTAATTTTTTTTTGAAAAAATCAACTTTTTTGAAAAAATCAACTTTTTTTGAAAAAATTAACTTTTTTTGAAAAATTAAAGTTTTTCAAAAAACTATTTTTTTTTTTTTAAAAATTATTTTTTTTTTTTTTTAAAAATTCAGCTTTTTTTTTTGAAAAACTGAAGTTTTTTTAAAAATTTCAACTTTTTTTTAAAAATTTCAACTTTTTTTTAAAAAATTTCAACTTTTTTGAAAAATTAAATTTTTTTGAAAAAATTAACTTTTTTTAGAAAAATTAAATTTTTTTTGAAAAAATCAACTTTTTTTGAAAAAATCAACTTTTTTTGAAAAATTAAAGTTTTTCAAAAAACTAAATTTTTTTTTTTAAAAATCAACTTTTTTTGAAAAACTAAAGTTTTTCAAAAAACTAAATTTTTTTTTTAAAAAATCAACTTTTTTAAAAAAATATTTTTTTTTTTTGAAAAATTCAGCTTTTTTTTTAAAAAACTGAAGTTTTTCTAAAAATTTCAACTTTTTTGAAAAATTAAATTTTTTTGAAAAAATTAACTTTTTTTTTAAAAAATTTTTTATTTTTTGAAAAGTTTAGCTTTTTTTTTGAAAAACTGAAGTTTTTAAAAAAAAATTTACTTTTTTTTAAATATTAAACTTTTTTGAAAAATTAGCTTCGGCACAACCAAAATCGTAAACTATTGAATAAAAGAAAAAAATATTTCATCCGTGTGCATGAAACTGAAATACGCTGAAACTAACTTTCATTTTATTTTCGTGAGACTGAAAATAAAATAAAAATTCTCACGAAATGAAAGTCTCATTTGCCTAAAATGAGAATGAAAATTATTTAAAAGTTTCATTCATTCAATTCTCGTTTGATTACTTCTTCTTTCACTGCACACACACAAGCAACGAAAAATGAAAACAAACAAATTATTTCATAGTGCATGAGTGAGATATACAATTTTTATTTTCATTTTAGAGTTTCATGAAACTGAAAGAAAAAGAGTGAGCAAATACGAAGCCTGCTCTAATTATATTTGTTATAAGGGTTCAAGTTGAAAAAATGCAGAAGAAAAATTGAATTTCTAAAAATTATAGACATTTCTGGCATTTCCTATACCGGTTTCAAACACCCCAGTTAGTGTCATCATCAGTAGGATTTTAAATGTCGGTTTGTCTTGTCAATGAAAACTGTTTTTTATATATGTGAATATTTATAGTTTCTACAGAATAAATTTTGACAGTTTCCAACACTACAATTCTATTTCTAGCAATCTCAACCTCACTTCATACTTTCTTTCAACTTTTTTGTCTCTTACATTATTTCGCAAGGGTTACCAACATGATCTGGAATTGCAGACACAAATGAAGGAATTTGCATTTTCTGTTTCGGAGACTTGCCTAATGGCGACATATTTTGTCAGTAATTTTATTTGATTTTTTCTGTAGGTATAGATCGAGCACGGGCTCTAATTATATTTGTTATAAGGGTTCAAGTTGAAAAAATGCAGAAGAAAAATTGAATTTCTAAAAATTATAGACATTTCTGGTATTTCCTATACCGGTTTCAAACACCCCAGTTAGTGTCATCATCAGTAGGATTTTAAAAGTCGGTTTGTCTTGTCAATGAAAACTGTTTTTTATATATGTAAATATTTATAGTTTCTACAGAATAAATTTTGACAGTTTCCAACACTACAATTCTATTTCTAGCAATCTCAACCTCACTTCATACTTTCTTTCAACTTTTTTGTCTCTTACATTATTTTTTTGTTATTGTGACAAAATCGGAGCAATAGTTGCAGAGATACAGCCGTTTAAAGTAAAAGGGCTCCAGACTACGAAAAATTACAAGTTTATCATTTTTGAAAAAAAAAAAAGTTTTAAAATTCAAAATCCAGCAATCTCTTTTATTCTAATTAAACTTTATTAAAAAAGATTTAAATTCGTGCAAAGGCATTTGAAATCGGTATAATGGTAACCTTGATATAGCCATTTCAAGTTATTACAAGTAACCCGAAAATATTTTTGATATGAATGCATAAATATCTGTTAATACTAGTCCGATAGTCTTAATTTTTTTCTGTCATGATAAAGCTAATATATTTATGCATTTTAGTTTTTATAGAGTCAAAATCGGATCATTATTTACCGAGTTGCAGCAGTTTAAAAATGAGGGTCTCCAAGAAACCATAAATAATGGGTTTCTCATAAAAATAAAAAAAAAACTTTTTATAAATGCATATATTCCCGGTTCTCGGTACCATTTCCTGACAATACCGAGAACCGGGAATACCGGTATTCAGGGTTCTACGGTACTGACCGTAGGCACTATTTTGAACACAACTAGAAATTTTTTTAAGTAAAAATTTACGTTACTTCTCTTTTTACTTTGATATTTAATGAAAAAATTTTAAAAAAAAGTCTGAAAAAAGCTGAAAAAAAGCCAAAAAAATTTCAAAAAAAGCTAAAAAATCCGCTTAAAGCTAAAAGCAAAATTTTCCCGCGAAAAATTTTAAAAAAAGCTAAATCTAGCGGGAAAAAAGCTAAATTGGCAACGCTGGTTATAACGCTTATTTTTTGTTTGCTGATGCGCGAAACAAAACCAAACTTATGACTGTCAAATTTTCGCTACAAATAAATCAATGTTTCGAATAAATATTATACCGATTAACAACATACAGCTTATATCTTCAGTAAATAATATATTCAATTTTTTGTCGTGCTAATACCCAGCAAAAAATAATCGAGATTTTGGAAGCACTGCATACAAGAATGCACTTCTGTAAGCGAACGAGTTTTGATGTTGTTGTTTTTTATGACATTCGCTTACACAGCTACATACCGTATGCTGTAGTGTAAGGTACCGGTCGCAGTAAATTATGGCAGTGATTGAAAAAAAAAAAATACTAAAAATTACAAAAAAACGCATGATTTCAATTCATATTCATTGCGCCGATATAAGCGGTCGAAAGAAATGCAGGTTTGTAAGCAAATAACAAAAATCACTCCCTTACAAAACTGCTTATAGGCAAGCATTTTTTTGGTGGGTATTTACGTTAAATGGTAACTGTTTTAAACCCCGACGCTGAGCGAAATCGAAAAAATCGCTCGACCCTTTAACACAGTGAAAAGTCATTAAGCAGTATAGTAATAAAAAACTCATTCATTATATAAATTTTTTTTCAACCCGGGCAACGCCGGTTGCAAAACAGCTAGTATTTTTGATATGAATGCATAAATATCTGTTAATACTAGTCCGATAGTCTTAATTTTTTTCTGTCATGATAAAGCTAATATATTTATGCATTTTAGTCTTTAAAGAGTCAAAATCGGATCATTATTTACCGAGTTACAGCAGTTTAAAAATGAGGGTCTCCAAGAAACCATAAATAATGGGTTTCTCATAAAAATTAAAAAAAAAAACTTTGTATAAATGCATATATCTCTGTAAGTACTAGCCCGATTGTGTCACATTTGGTTCAAAAGGAAAGATAAAGACTCAATCTTTTATTTTTTTGTTATTGTGGCAAAATCGGAGCAATAGTTGCAGAGATACAGCCGTTTAAAGTAAAAGGGCTCTAGACTACGAAAAATTACAAGTTTATCATTTTTGAAAAAAAAAAAATTTTTAAAAATTTTAAATCCAGCAATCTCTTTTATTCTAATTAAACTTTATTAAAAAAGATTTAAATTCGTGCAAAGGCATTTGAAATCGATATAATGGTAACCTTGATATAGCCATTTCAAGTTATTACAAGTAAAGCTAATATATTTATGCATTTTAGTTTTTATAGAGTCAAAATCGGATCATTATTTACCGAGTTGCAGCAGTTTAAAAATGAGGGTCTCCAAGAAACCATAAATAATGGGTTTCTCATAAAAATTAAAAAAAAAAACTTTGTATAAATGCATATATCTCTGTAAGTACTAGCCCGATTGTGTCACATTTGGTTCCAGAGGAAAGATTAGGTCTTAATCTTTTATTTTTTTTATAAGGGTTCAAGTTGAAAAAATGCAGAAGAAAAATTGAATTTCTAAAAATTATAGACATTTCTGGTATTTCCTATACCGGTTTTAAACACCCCAGTTAGTGTCATCATCAGTAGGATTTTAAATGTCGGTTTGTCTTGTCAATGAAAACTGTTTTTTATATATGTGAATATTTATAGTTTCTACAGAATAAATTTTGACAGTTTCCAACACTACAATTCTATTTCTAGCAATCTCAACCTCACTTCATACTTTCTTTCAACTTTTTTGTCTCTTACATTATTTCGCAAGGGTTACCAACATGATCTGGAATTGCAGACACAAATGAAGGAATTTGCATTTTCTGTTTCGGAGACGTGCCTAATGGCGACATATTTTGTCAGTAATTTTATTTGATTTTTTCTCTAAGTATAGATCGAGCACGGGCTCTAATTATATTTGTTATAAGGGTTCAAGTTGAAAAAATGCAGAAGAAAAATTGAATTTCTAAAAATTATAGACATTTCTGGCATTTCCTATACCGGTTTCAAACACCCCAGTTAGTGTCATCATCAGTAGGATTTTAAATGTCGGTTTGTCTTGTCAATGAAAACTGTTTTTTATATATGTGAATATTTATAGTTTCTACAGAATAAATTTTGACAGTTTCCAACACTACAATTCTATTTCTAGCAATCTCAACCTCACTTCATACTTTCTTTCAACTTTTTTGTCTCTTACATTATTTCGCAAGGGTTACCAACATGATCTGGAATTGCAGACACAAATGAAGGAATTTGCATTTTCTGTTTCGGAGACGTGCCTAATGGCGACATATTTTGTCAGTAATTTTATTTGATTTTTTCTGTAAGTATAGATCGAGCACGGGCTCTAATTATATTTGTTATAAGGGTTCAAGTTGAAAAAATGTAGAAGAAAAATTGAATTTCTAAAAATTATAGACATTTCTGGTATTTCCTATACCGGTTTCAAACACCCCAGTTAGTGTCATCATCAGTAGGATTTTAAATGTCGGTTTGTCTTGTCAATGAAAACTGTTTTTTATATATGTAAATATTTATAGTTTCTACAGAATAAATTTTGACAGTTTCCAACACTACAATTCTATTTCTAGCAATCTCAACCTCACTTCATACTTTCTTTCAACTTTTTTGTCTCTTACATTATTTTTTTGTTATTGTGACAAAATCGGAGCAATAGTTGCAGAGATACAGCCGTTTAAAGTAAAAGGGCTCCAGACTACGAAAAATTACAAGTTTATCATTTTTGAAAAAAAAAAGTTTTAAAATTCAAAATCCAGCAATCTCTTTTATTCTAATTAAACTTTATTAAAAAAGATTTAAATTCGTGCAAAGGCATTTGAAATCGGTATAATGGTAACCTTGATATAGCCATTTCAAGTTATTACAAGTAACCCGAAAATATTTTTGATATGAATGCATAAATATCTGTTAATACTAGTCCGATAGTCTTAATTTTTTTCTGTCATGATAAAGCTAATATATTTATGCATTTTAGTTTTTATAGAGTCAAAATCGGATCATTATTTACCGAGTTGCAGCAGTTTAAAAATGAGGGTCTCCAAGAAACCATAAATAATGGGTTTCTCATAAAAATAAAAAAAAAAAACTTTGTATAAATGCATATGGACTTTTGTCATTAACTTTTAACGCTTGTGATATTTTACTAATTTCGCAATAACATTTTTATTTGTAAACTAGGTGGTACCTGTGAATGTAGATATGTTAAGGGAACCATAATGAGTAATTCTGCAAAGGCACAGCGCAAATAGTCTCATTATCTCATGGTAAGGAACGTGCAAAGTTGAAAAATGTAAAAAAATCGCTTGATACTCTCATGAAATTTTTCGTTCAAAGTTCCATATTGTTGGGTGCGTTAAAGCTATTGCTCCAAATTTAATACCGTTTAATCAGTAGACTTGGGCAATTATTTGGTGTAGGTTCAGTGGATGTGCCATCAATAAGAAAAAAGTTACATGGACCTAAATCTTTGATACCAATTTTTTTCAATTTTCAATTTTTCGAGGTTTTTTGATTGTAGCTTTTGGTGCAAACTGTAATTTTAAAATTCAAATACACATGGTAAAAGCCCTTGTAAATATGCACAATCTGAGACTGATTCGAGTAATGTGCTCGCAATGGTTACGAAGCTGCAGCTCTCCAAAGATGGGAAGAAAAAACGTGAATTTTTTAAAAAGTCTGTTTTTTGCTAGGCACACTCCCAGTTTTATTCCGAATGGTTCCGAATGCTTTGTGAACTTTATAATTTACCATTTCCCACTTGATTTACAAACGCACCCAAAAAATATTCAATTGCAAAAATTTTATGAACTTTTTAAATTTTTTGCAAAATTTCGATATTTTAGTTTTGCATTATTTGACAGCCAAATGTGCATGGCTGAAAGTTGAACATGTAGAAACAATGGTATGTGCAAATATTATAAATCATGGAAAGCAACATTGATCAAAAGTTAAAATTGGCGAATTCCGCGGTGTTTTTCAGTTTTCACTTTTTTGTAAGGCACATCCAGGCCGCTTATAGAAATTGGTCGGTGAAAGGCGCGTTTGGTAGTCTTTTTAATTCTCTATCTTCAATTAATTCGCACCCGAAAAAATTTAACGTTTAAGCGGTTTTTCGGTGGTTTTAAATTTTTGATACCTTTAAATGTAATGGTTATATAAAATCTTATATTACTTAAATAAAGTAGAAAAGAAATGTATTTTGATAGATTTTGACATGTCTTATTCAAATAATATTTCAAAATTAGTCCATTGATTTTTGCAGTCGCGAAAATCGCGAAAAATCGCTAAAATTTTTTATAACCTTAATAAAATAAGTAATAACGTTAAAATATTTCGTAATAACTTTAATATTAGCATTATTAATCATACTTCGAACAGTTTCAATTCTCAGTGAAGGACAACACTGTAAAATCAGACATTTAATATTAAAAAAAAAAATAAATTCAAAATTATTAAATTTTTTTTTCAAAAATGTTCCCTTTAAACCACTGCTGTTTCTTACCTATTGGAGATAGAATAATGGTGTTAACTAAGAATTTGTTGAGATTTTGTTAATGCATTTGGTAATATTTTTCTAAAAAAAAAATAAAACCGCTGGAAACATTTTTATTTCCAAAATATTGGAAAATGTGCCGAAAAAAAATTGGTTAAATGCAAATATCTCGATATTTAGCAAAGATTTTATGCATGTTTGAATATGTATTTTAGCTCTGGGTAAGCATAATACAAAATGGTACGTTTGGTTAACTTCGGATAAAAAATTTAATTTTGACAATTTTTTTAAAAATTTTAAATTTAAACCGCCATAGTTTTGGGTGCGATCGCTCAAATTAATGCACGCGGACGGATTTGAATTACTTATTTATAATGTTATTTACCTACAAAGTCTTATCAATGTGCCACGAAAAAAAAAACGCAATTTTTTTTTTGTTAAATATTAAAAGTTAATGACAATTGCTCATATATCTCTGTAAATACTAGCCCGATTGTCTCACATTTGGTTCCAGAGGAAAGATTAAGTCTTAATCTTTTATTTTTTTGTTAATGTGACAAAATCGGAGCAATAGTTGTAGAGATACAGCCGTTTAAAGTAAAAGGGCTCCAGACTACGAAAAATTACAAGCCCGAGTAAAAAAATTGATATGACACAATATATAATTTAATATGGGTTCGTGTATATTTTGATATAATCTTATACGAAAAATGGTTTCATAAGATTTGATCGAATAATATCTAATAATATCAGTTTATATAACTTTATATCGACTTTGATACACTCAAAAAAATACGTTAGTAAAAAAGTTTGTAAAATTGTTTGTATCCCAACTTTACAACTTTTTTACTAAATTGTACTAAAAAAATATTTTTTTGTAATTCGTTTTAGTAAACTCTCGTTACAAACTATTAATTTTTTACTGATTTTTTAATAATTTTTTCAGTTGATTTTTTAAAAATTTCGTATTTTTCTTTTCTAGAAAAGTAATGCACTAATGAAATACACAAAAAGAAAATGTTATTAAAATATTTGGAAATTAAAAAGAGCATTTAAAAAAAATATACAGTTAGTTATTTTTTTATTTTAATGGTAAAACTGCGCTTTGATGAGTATGAATATGTTTATTATTTTCAATATTGAATTACACTTATTTGTCTGCTTCATTGTAACTACTTTGTTTTCTTTCAAATAAAAAAATATATAAAAAAGGGAACAAAATGCAGTAAAATGAAGATATGCAAAATTCAAAAAAACACCGACCTTTTTCAATTCTTTTTTCTTTCTTCTCCACTTGCGGTCCTTTTTTGTTTTACGCAATCTGCGATTTTTTTTCTTGTGTACAGTGTACTAGCGTGGCTCGTTTTTGGGCTTTTCTCTCTGATCAAATTCTAATACCCGCCAAAAGTGTCGGTCCCCTAAGGGTAACTCACATGCAAAATATCACTCCGATCGGAGTTTATCTTCTGTCTCCATTTTGAGCCTCAAAATTGGGGTTTTTGCAAAAAAGGACTTTTTTAAAAAAAAAAAAAAATTTAAGTTTTTTTATAAAATAATTAAAAAAAATATTTTTGTATAATATTTGATCGTAAATAATTAATTATGAAATTTAAAGATTTTACGGTATCATTAACCCGTTCAAACTTGATACCAAAAAAATGGCATGATTTTGGGGGCCTTCTTAAAACACCCTTTTTCAAAATTTAAAAATTTTATTTAAAAAAAAAATTTAAATATACCATTTTTTCTTTCTGAATTCATTAAGAACACCTTGGAGAAGAAAAATGTGAAATATGGCGGATATCCGTCGAGCCACTTTTCGGGAATCGCGGGGGGATTTTAGCTGATTTCAAGGAAATGTTAGTTTTATCAATAATTTGGATTAATAAAATCTTATAAACTTCATTTTTGTGCAAATTAACGGTTTTTTGGTGTCGTGGCATCCCTATTAATATTATAAATCTGATTGTTGGTTTGTCTGTCTGTCTGTCTTTCTGTCTGTCTATCTGTCTGTCTGTCTGTTCCGCAATAAGTAAAGAACGGCTTAACCGATTTTCATGAAATTTTCACCAAAGATAGTGCTACCCGAGGCGGGAACTATAGGCCATAAGCGACCGCGATCGGATAAAGGGGCGTAAAATGCCACGCCCCTTTGTACCATGCTAAAGCTATATCTGCCTGTACCGCACTAACAGAAAAACGTCTGACCGATTTTCATGAAATTTTCACCACAGATAGTACTAACCTAGGCGGGAACTACAGGCCATAAGCGACCGCGATCGGACAAAGGGGCGTAAAATGCCACGCCCCTATGTACCATGCTAAAGCTATATCTGCCTGTCTGGCAATAATTTAATTTGATTTAAGCGATTTCACTTTTTTTTACTACAGATAGTACTAACCGAGCCGGAAACTATGATCAACAATAGAGGGCGATCGAAAAAAGGGGCGTAAAATGCCACGCCCCTTTTTATTGCACTAAAGTTATTTCTAAATAACGCTTCAACGGCTGAACTGATTTTCATGTATTGTTCACCACATATAGTATTAACCGAAGCGAAAACTATGAGCCACAATAGAAGGCGATAGAAAAAAGGGTCGTAAAATACCATTCCCCTTTGTATTACATTAAAATTTATTTCTTCCTGTTCCGTTATCACGTATAAACGGCTGAACCGATTTTAATGATATTTTTATCAAAGAAACTATAGATTATTATAGAGCGCGTATGGACAAAGGGGCGGAAAATGCCACGCCCTTTGTACTATACTGAAAGTTTTTTCTGCATGTTCCGTAATCATGCTTAAACGACTATACCGATTTTAATAAAAAATAAAATAGCGCGCTCCTCTTTATTTTATTGAACGCTATTTCTGTCTAAAATTTAATGAAATATTTACCATTGAGGCGGGAACTATAGATTAAAATAGAGCGCGTTTGGACAAAAGGGGCGTAAATTGACACTCGCCTTTGTACTATACTGAAAGTGTTTCTGCATGTTCCTTAATAACGCTTAAACGACTAAACCGGTTTAAAAATTTTTTTTTGCATAGATAGTACTAACAGAGGCGGGAACTTTAGTATGGTATCAACTTCCAATCCTTTTGCAATGTACTGAAAGTTCATTCTGCCTTTCCGTAATCACGCTTAAACGGTGAACCTGATGTTATTATAATTTTCACCACAGTTAGTTAGTACTTATTGAGGCGGAAACTATAGACACGACCAGACAAAGGTATGAATTGCTATGTGTCTTTGTAATACATTGAAATTTATTTCTGTCTGATCCGTACTCACGCGTTAACGGTGAAACCAATTTTAATCAAATTTTCACCACAGATGGTATTTACCATGGCGATCGGGAAAGGGGCTTAAAATGCCGCACCCCTTTGTATTAAATTAAAAAAAATATATTTTCCTGTTTCCCGTTGAACGATATGCCATATTAGCCCGCGATTAGACAAATGGAAGTAAAATGGCACGTAAATTTGTAATATACATAACGCTATTTCTGGCTTATTTGCTATCATGCAAAAACGGCTTAACCAACTCCTTTAAATACTACTGTTAGAATTAACTGAGCGCGAACTATTTGCGATATCAGAACCTGAAAACGGTTGAGCCGATTTCAATGAAATCTTCAACATAAATAGTGCTATAGACAATATTAAACTGCGATTTATAAAAAGACATATAATGGCACGCCCCTTTGTACTTTAGTAAGAGTTGAGCAAATTTAATTGCAAATTTCTTCACGTGCTAACCAATAGGGAAACTATATGTCACATGAGACCAAAATTGAACTAAATGCGTTAAATGCCACACCCACTTGAACTACAGTAAAAGTTATGTCTTTATTGATGTTTTCACTACATAAAGTGCTAACCGAGGAGGGAACTATAGGTTCCTTTTAAAAGCCATTTAAGAAATACATTAATATTAGGTTTGTTCCCATGACGGAGGAAGACGTATAACCATGTTCCCGACGCTAAGCAAAATCGAAAAAAAAAAAATTTACTAAACCTCATGAATAGGTTTAAATTTTCCAGTGAAAAGCTACGAAGAAGTAGATAAACTGACTTATAAAAAACTCATTCATTACATAATATTTTTTTCAACCCGGGCAACGCCGGGTGCAAAACAGCTAGTTCTATTATATAACTTTAAGTCTGTCATAAAATCTTACAGATCTAGGACGTCTTAAACCCACATTGGCTGGGGGTCAAAAATGAACCCCGCCGAAAATTTGAAGTTTAGAGCTTAAATTTTGTGCTATAAACAAGTATAAAACGGCTTTTATGTTTTTTACCCCAACTATTATTCCGTATTAATGTATTATCTTTAAAAAAAATCGTTAACCCAACTTGGTAGGGGGTCAAAAATGACCCATTCAATAAAAAATATATATTTTTTCATATAAAATTAATTTGTGGCAATATATTAGATAACTTTATATCCGCCCTTAAATCTCTCATATTTAAGGTATCTTTAACCCACATTGGCCAGGGGTCAAAAATGACCCCGACAAAAACTTTTAGGCATAGTGCTTGAATTTTTTTATATTAACAAAATATACAGTGACGAGCAAAAGTGTAACAGGGTTCACATTGCTTAGATAATCTGCTCTATATTTTAAACTACACAAAATAAAGTATTGAAGTTTTTTGATAATTTTATTAGTTAATTGATCAGAATTTATAAACATTATCGAAATATGCTGTAAAATTTTTTATAAAAAAAATATAGTAAAAATTCCATAAAAAGGCAAGTGTTACATTATTGCACTCATGATTTTTCTACATAAATCTTTAGGACAACTTTTATATTTCGCGCATATAGACCCGGATTTTGCAATTTTTTTATAAAACTTAATAAATAACATAAAAATAATTCATTTGTTGAAAAGAAATTTTGGCTAAACATTTTTTTAACTCAAAAGTCCGTCCTTTTAACGATTTTAGGAGAGCCACACGTATTACTCAAGCTTAGAATATACAGACATTATTTTTTTGGAATGGCGTTTATATCCCGCGATAGTAGAGCCCATTTAAAATCAAATTCATAAGTGGTTTGTTTATTTTGCAATTAATAAAAATTTTTTATTGGGTACTCAATTTGGGTTTTTGGCGGAATTTCAAATATTTTTGCAGATATTCAACATTTTTCGGATGAATACGAGCCAATTCTGGCCGATGATGTTTTTTCTATATTCGGTCTTAAATATATCGTCAATTAAAATCATCAGTAGATTGACAATATTGTTATAAAGAATGTAGTTATTATTAAATCCCTATTTAAAATTATTGTTTGGGGTACCTAAATTGAATTAGTGAATTTCGTCCAATGATAAGAGCAGCAAAAGACTTTTATTTATTAAACATTATTTATTTTTGTTCTTTCTGAAAAAATTAACTCCAAAGATTGCGTTCTGATTCGATAATTTGACACTATGGCACTACCCCGAGGATAATGTCCAAAACCACGAAATGTGATAGTGGTTTTAAATGGCATAAAGCCATTCTTAACAAAATTTATGATCAACTGGTGATATAACTTGTTGACTCATTTACGGCTGAATTAAGAAAATACTTCTTGAGGCAAAATTGGCCTTTATTCAGCCGAAAAATGTCGAATTTCGGCAAAAATATTTGAAATTCCTCCAGAAACCCAACCCCAGTACACAATAACTTTTTTTTTACTAATAGCAAAAGCAACAATCCATTTACGAAATTTTTTATAAATGGTCTCTATTATCGCCTGATATAAACACCATTCAGAAAAAATAATTTCTGCAAATTCTTAGCTTGATAAATATGCGTGGTTCCCCAAAAAACGTAAAAAGGACGGACTTTTGAGTTAAAAATAATGTTTACCCAAAATTTCTTTTCAACAAATGAATTATTTTTATGTTATTTATTAAGTTTTACAAAAAAATTGCAAAATCCGGGTCTATATGCGCGAAATATAATAGTTGTCCTAAAGATTTATGTAGAAAAATCATGAGTGCAATAATGTAACACTTGCCTTTTTATGGAATTTTTACTATATTTTTTTTATAAAAAATTTTACAGCATATTTCGATAATGTTTATAAATTCTGATCAATTAACTAATAAAATTATCAAAAAACTTCAATACTTTATCTTGTGTAGTTTAAAATATAGAGCAGATTATCTAAGCAATGTGAACCCTGTTACACTTTTGCTCGTCACTGTATATTTTTTATTGAATGGGTCATTTTTGACCCCCTACCAAGAAGGGTTAACGATTTTTTTAAAGATAATATAATAATACGAAATAATAGTTGGGGTAAAAAACACAAAAACCGTTTTTTTTATACTTGTTTATAACACAAAAATTTAGCTCCTAGATCTGTATGATTTCATGACAGACTTAAAGTTATATAATGGAATGCCACGACACCAAAAAACCGTTAATTTGCACAAAAATGAAATTAATAAGATTTTATTAATCCAAATTATTGCTAAAACCATCATTTCCTTGAAATCCGCTAACTTCCCCCCGTGATTCCCGAAAAGTGGCTCGACGGATATCCGCCATATTTCACATTTTTCTTCAGAAAGAAAAAATGGTATATTTAAAATTTTTTTTTAAATAAAATTTTCAAATTTTGAAAAAAGGTGTTTTGAGAACGCCCCCAAAATCATGCCATTTTTTTGGTATCAAGTTTGAACGGGTTAATGATACCGTAAAATCTTTAAATTTCATATTTAAGTATTTACAATCAAATATACAAAAATAATTTTTTAATTATTTTAATAAAAAACCATAAATTTTTTATATTTTTTTTTTTAAAAAGTCATTTTTTGCGAAAACCCTAATTTTGAGGCTCAAAGTGGAGACAGAAGATAAACTCCGATCAGAATGATATTTTGCATGTGAGTTACCCTTAGGGGACCGACACTTTTGGCGGATATTAGAATTTGATCCGAAAGAAAAGCCCAAAAACGAGCCATCCTAGTGTACACAAAGGGTTCTTAATACTCAGAATACTATTGGTAATTCTGAGTACTTTTCTTCATGCCTTTCTTTCTATTATTCAGTTGAAAAATAGCATTTGAATTGACAACGTCGCGGACAGTCAATCAAGCCGACCCAAAATTTTCGGCGGCGGCGGCTCGACTAATTTTGCTCAGCGGCGGCTCAGTGTCGGCTGAACTTTTTTGTTCTATTTTTGTTGCAAAATCTGTTTTTTGAAAGGCGGCGGCGCGAAAAAAGGTTAAAAATTGGCCGGCGGCGCCGCGCAGCCGATTTTGAGCCGGTCGACTTGATTCACTGGTCGCGGAGCGGAAGAAATTAAAAAATGTACAAACAACATAATATTACAACACAAAATACAGGTAACAAATTTAAAAGTATTTTTTGTTTAAAATTAACTCTTTTTTTAGGATAATTGTTCGCCGTCAATGCGTAAAAAGAAATAAAAAACAAAGTTTATATTTTAAAATTGGAGAATAAATTCTCTTGTTTATTTAAATAAATAAATTACCTTTTTTATATAAAATTGATAGGGGCACGTAGTGCTGTCGTGAAGGTGTACAAAACGAGTAAGTAAAAAAAGACATACAAAGTGTATGTATAAGGGTGACAGACAATGCCTAAAACTACCGTTATCGGTTATACTAGTTAGAATCTGTGCAAAAACTCTTAACAGAGTTGCATTGAAAGTGTAATAATGCAGATTCCAACTAGTTTTAACCCTTTAAAGACCAAAGGGGTCAATTTATAAATTTATTAAGCAAATAAAGGGTTTACGCTTAAACATTGCCGGCCACCTTGCAACACTAAAATAGTTGCAACAGAAACTTAAAGGTAATCTATGCTAAATATTTAAATAAGAGGTAACATGCAGTTCAAGTGAGTTTTTTAATTCATTTATTTTTTCTAAAAACACTTAAAACTAAAAAAGGCGGTCAGGAGACCGGACCAGTAATACTGGATATTTTTAAAGCGGCCCAGAGGACCGGACCAGTTACAAAAGTAACCGGAGGTTTATTAAGCGGTCCAGCAGACCGGACCAGTTATAAATAACCGGAAGGTTTTCAAAGCGGTCAAATAGACCGGACCAGTTACATAGGCAACCGGAAGTTTTTAAAGCGGTCCATCAGACCGGACCCCTATAGAGGGGATTGACCGGATATAACCCAGCCAAACATGGTATATTGGGCCATTGGAAGACCCGGGCTCGAATAAATTTTATTTTTTATAATTTGAGGATAAACCTCTGGTCCAAAAACTAAAACCACCCGTCCAGCACGATTAAAATTAGGGTCAGCAAGCTGAAACCCTGCAAAATGTTCCCGAACCGAGTCCGGAGCGGACTCAACTGGAGTGTTCACTCCCTTCATGGGTGTAACCTTCGCGGTTAACACAATCTTTTGGTCGGCGTCGTAAGACGACCCAACCGTAAGACGACAATATTTGTCACTGTCAACGGTAGACACGGACAGCCGAAGTTGATTCACCATAGAACTGCAAATATAACTTGCTTTACAGCAAGGATCCAGGGCTGCTCTTAAGGGAATAGTGCTCTTTGGCAAATAAAGTTTAACCAGAAGGGTAGGGGAAAAGGAAACAACGTGCCGTATAGGCAAAGGACAAATTGAGAAAACGGACGAAGTCGGAGCACTTTGTACAGCATTGTGCTTTTTAGAGCGCGATTGCTCATTGCGCGTAGCCTTTAAATTAGCGGACTGTATTGCATTTTGTTTTCTCCGAGAAGACTGTTTGCCTTTAGAAACCAGCGGGGCTGATCGGGAAGGATGCAAAAGGGTGTTATGATCCCCCTTGCACTTACCACACTTAAAACGGCTTGTACAGTCTCTCGCGATGTGAGAAAAAGCTAAACAGCGTGAACAATACCGATGAAGCACTACCATACGAAGCTTTCGTTCGTGGCTCATTTTCCGAAATTCGGAGCAATTGCTTAACGGGTGCTTATAGTTGCAGATTCTGCACTGACGCTTTTTATGTTTTTCCGAAACAGTCGTCGGAAGATTCGAGCCCGAGGGTTCAATGGTACCCGACGAAGGTGCGGGTATCGACGAAGTAGCATCTAGAGTAGACGCCACCTTTATTTGAGGTACACCATCAAAAGACGGCTCCTCCGTAGAAGTTATAATAATAGTAGGTATAGTAGGTGCAGTAGGGGCAGCCAAAGTGACTGCAGGATCAGCAGATACAGTTGGAGCAGCTAAGGTAACTGCAGACTCCGATAGATCCATTTCCTCCTCATAATCGTCCAACAAAGTGTCATCAAAAGAAGTAGGAGATGCGTCCATTATGCTAGGAAATAAGATATGTTATCGGAGAACAGAAAATAGTTTTAATTTATGTTGGTCAGAATGACCAGTTTTGCGATATGTCGTCTTACAACCCCATTCGCAGTGCGTACGTCGACGACTCTAACATGACCGTCACTACCCGGGTGAGTTTTAACGACCCTACCTAACCTCCACGAAGTGGGAGGAAGCTGCTCATGTCTAATAACGACCAAATCCTCTAACTGAATTTCCCGTGTTTGATGTTGCCATTTGTAACGTTTATGCAAGCTCAACAAGTACTCATCTTTCCACCGTTGGCAAAAGTGCTGAGTCAGAGCCTTAATTTTTCTAAAACGATTTACGATACTCAAAGGAGGTTCATCGATTTCAGGTTCGGCGGGAGCAAGAATTGGCGAACCAATCAAAAAATGACCAGGCGTTAGCGCTACCGGTTCCTGTGGATTGTCCGTCATAGGACAAAGAGGACGCGAATTTAAACAAGCTTCAATTCTCGCAAGGATTGTCGAAAACTCTTCAAACGTATATTTAAAGGCTTGCGCTTCCTTTCGAAAATGAAGCTTAAAACTCTTCACACCGGCTTCCCAAAGACCACCCATATGAGGGGCCCCAGCTGGGATAAAACGCCACGAAAGTTCCTGAAACCCGTATGTGGAACAAACAGCGGACTGACTTTCCTTAAGAAAAGTCTTAAAGTCCCTTTCCAATTCTCGCGACGCGCCTACGAAATTAGTACCATTATCCGAAAACATTGTGTGAGGGCAACCCCGGCGCGAAACAAACCTCTGAAAAGCGGCTAAGAATGTAGCCGTTGACAAATCAGACGCTGCCTCCAAATGTATTGCTTTTGTCGAAAAACAAACAAAAATGCAAACATAACCTTTAGTTATTTTACACGCTCTACCGGTAAAACTTTTGATATCAAAAGGGCCCGCAAAGTCTACACCAGTGGTAGTAAAAGGCCTAACTAAAGTAGTTCTTTCCGGAGGAAGAGCGGCCATAATCTGACTACAAGATCGTTTCCGATCAAGCAGACAGCGTTTACAACGACCGATAACTCCGCGAATCTTTGATTTCATTCGCGGGATCCAATATTCTATACGAAGAATCCGCAACATCAACTGATTTCCACCGTGGATGGAAATCAAATGAACAAACTCGGTTAAAAGCTGAGTGAACCTGTCTGAATAGGGTAGAATTATAGGGTGTTGTTCAGAATAAGATAGAGATGGACATTTTACTAAACGACCATTCAATCTCATAACACCACTTTTATCCAAAAAGGGGTTCAAAGGAACCAAAGCACTCTTCGTGGATAGGGGCTTTCCCTTTAAGAGACATTCATATTCGTCACCGAAGTGACGTTTTTGAGCTACGATGGCCAAATGCATTTTCGCCCTTTTTATCTCCGAATTGGAAAGTGATTTCGCCGGATACGAAAGCGTATCCAATTTTTGCTTTTTACGGCAATTGTAAATAAATCTCAGAACATATGAGATTACACGAAGAGCTTTGTCCAGCTTCGAATAGTTTTCAAGAATATCGTAATCCAAATCTTTCCCTTTAGCGTCTGCGAAGAATGAAGCATGAGTCTTTACAACCTGAGCCTCAAGGTCAGTATGCAAACAGGAAATATCCGAAATATTCCATTGTGATCTATCCTGGCGAAGCCAACGTGGTCCATGCCACCAAAGATCATTTCCCATCAGTTCAGAAGGCGAAATACCACGACTGCCCAAATCGGCAGGATTGTCCTCAGACCTAACGTGGTACCAATTGTGATTACCAACATTCTGGTGTATTTGACATACCCGGTTTCTGACAAAAGTAGCCCAGGTACAAGGGTCCTTTTTCAGCCAAGCAAGGACGATTGTAGAATCAGTCCAACAATATACCTGGTGAATACCGATATCAATTTCGCCAAGTACCGTCTGTAAAAGCTCGGAAGCTAAAACTGCTCCACAAAGCTCCAGGCGAGGGATCGAGATTGATTTTATGGGAGCTACTCTCGTTTTACCAGACAAAAGGTGGGTATAAATTTCACCGCTGGAGGTCTCAATACGTATATATATCACCCCCGCGTATGCCTTTTCCGAGGCATCAGAAAAGACATGGAGTTCGACCAAAGAATCAGGACCGTAATGAACCCATCTTGGAATTCGAATATTGTTAACTTCATGGTATGAAGTTACAAACCTTTGCCAATCATTTTCCGTTGAAAGAGGAAGATTCTCATCCCAACCAATATGATCAAGCCAAATTCGTTGCATAATCATTTTAGCAACAACAATAACTGGACCAAGCCAACCCACGGGATCAAAAAGTTTTGCTATAAGAGACAAAACTTCCCTTTTAGTATGACTAGACTTAGGTGTGATGGGGTTCACACTGAAGTAAAAAGAGTCCAGTTGAGCGTTCCACTGAATCCCTAAAGTTTTAGAGCTACTTGACTCAACAAAAGTCAAAAGTTTCGCATCGACTAAATGCTCAGGGGGAAACCCATTTAAAATGGAGCGTTCATTGGAAGTCCATTTCCGAAGCTCAAATTTTGCAGAAGACAAAGCTGCTATAAGCTGATCACGAGCGATCAGAGCAGTCGAGACGTCATGATACCCTGTTAAAACGTCGTCAACGTACATACACTTCCGAAGGATGTGTGATGCCAGGGGATATTCAGCCTCAGAATCGTCCGCCAATTGTAAAAGCGTCCGAATCGCCAAATAAGGGGCGCAATTTACGCCGAAAGTAACGGTTTGCAACTCATACTCCTTAACGTTCTCCGTCGGAGAATCTCGAAACAAGATACGTTGAAATGGAGTATGAGAAGAATCCACCCTAATCTGCCTATACATTTGCGTAATATCGCAATTGAAGACAAATTTGAAAAGGCGCCATCTTAAAATTAAGAGGACCAAGTCCGACTGTAAAGTCGGTCCGACGTAGAGACAGTCGTTTAGACTATTCCCGTTCGAAGTTTTGTTCGAAGCGTTGAAAACGACTCGCAATTTTGTAGTCTTTCGCTCAGGTTTAACGACTGGGTGATGGGGCAAATAACACGAAAGTGTAAAAGCCGGGGGGGTATATGAAACGAGTTTCATATGGTCAAGGTCCAGATATTCCCTTACGACGTTGTCGTACATTTCCTTAATCTCAGGTCTTCGTAGAAGCGAGGATTCTGTCCTGAAATATTGTTTCATGACATTCGACCTCGATATACCTAAGTTTAAAGTTTCAGGGAATTCAGGCTTAAATGGAAGAGTAACAATGTATCGACCATCAGAAGCACGACGCGTTGTTGACCTATAATTCTCCTCACAAATTTTATCAAAAACCGATAAAATTTTCTTTTTAGGAGTTTCCTCAATTTCCCAAAATCTCAGAAGTGTTCTATTAAGAGAATCTTCTTCGGAAAAGTCTACCCTAGTCGAATAGACATGGACTCGAGGTTGTGAAATTGGACCAGTAATAATCCAACCAAATACAGTATTTTGAGCTAGCAATGAGCCCAAAATATTTCGACGAATTTCTCCCAAAAGAATTTGAGGATATAAATCCGCGCCAAGCAAAAGGTCGACAGGTTTACTGTCGTAAAATTTAGAATCTGCTAGATGTAGATCCAATAGATTATCCCTTATAAACGAAGGAATGACAAAGGATGGTAAATTACCCGATATACTAGGCAAGACAAGTGCCATAGTTTCCAAGACAAGTGTACTGTCCAAGGGAGAGCCAATCTTCAAAGAACAAATTTTCTTCGAAGTAGCCGAGACTGCTTGATTTACACCTGAAACTTGAGCATTCGTGGAATGCGTTGAGAGTTTCAGGCGATTCTGCAAGCTTTCGCAAATAAACGAAGCCTCGGAAGCCGGATCTATAAGAGCCCGGGCTTGGTACGTAGTACCATGGTGAATAAGATTCACCATTGCTGTCCCTAGGAGTACAGTCCTATCCTGTGACGCGTGGAACACCTGGCGGTTTGCAGGAGCCGCGTGACTAATACCCGTAGACGTAGACGGAAGGAGAGAATTATCAGGCAGGGAGTTCTGTAATCCAGGGGCGGAAGGCGTACTCACAACTGCCGTAGAAGAATTATTTCCCCTTGCCGGTCTGTTAACAGATTGTACCTCACGATGCAACATAGTATGATGTCGCTTGTCACAAATAGAGCAACTGTTTTTGCTCTTACAATTTTTAGCTTCGTGTGCCTTTGAAAAACAATTGACACAATAATGAAACTTTTTTACAGTAGAATATCTGTCGGCAACTGAAAGTTTTTTAAACTTTGGACAGATACGTAAAAAGTGTCCCTGATTTGGACACAAACCACAAAAAGTAATCGTAGAAGGTGTAGCATTGGTATGATGTGACTTCACCTTTGGTTGAACGGTTTTCTTGGACGATCCAGAGCCTTTAAGATCGCGTAGGCAATCTAAAGTTTGGATTCGTTCCGTCAAAAACTTGTCCAAGTCTTCCCAAGAAGATATAGATTTCTTCACCTTAACTGTTTGCTCGAAAAGGTGCACGGTGTGCGGAGGCAACCGTTTTACAGAATTGTAAACTATAATTGGATCCCAGTTTGTAATTGGAATGTCATACGTAGACATTGCCGTCAAACATTTATTTACGCCGCGCTGAATCGTTTTAAGACCCTCGCTAGTTTCTTCCTCAAAGGAAGGAATAGCATAAAAAGCATCGAATTGATTAAAAACCAACATACGCTTATTGTCGTATGTGTCTTCCAAATTTTTCCACGCTATATTAAAGCCCTCATTAGTAAGTTGGCTTCTTGAAACGATTTCCCTTGCTTCCCCACTAGTCTTCTTAATGAGGTAACAAAGGCGCTCAACATTACTTAAACGAGCATTTTTAATATAAACCGCGGTAAAAAGGTCTCTGAACGTAGGCCACGACAAAAAATTTCCCTCAAATACATCGATATCACATGGAGGCAACGCCATTCGATGAAAATAATCATCAACCTGAGGAGCTACAACCGCCGAAGGCTGGGGTTTAGGATTAAGTTCCTCCTTTATTGCATTGAAAACTTGTATTCTTCCCTTTATATTGGAAGCACAATTTACGTATGCGTCAAACGCTGTCTGGTATTTTGACTCAATCGAGGTTAAGTCACCCAAATCAGCGTCCTCCAGCGTTTTTAAATACTCCACGCTTTCCAAAAAGGAGGTTTCTACCCTATCCCACAATAAATCTAATCGCTTACCCCTCATTTCCAACGAAAAAACGTTGTGTACCTCATCGTCAAGCTTAAAAAAGCCAGCACCAAAGGTGACAACATCTTCCGAAGCTTTAATGAAGGTCTCAAGCTGCGTCATTTCCATTTTATTCGTGAAAAAATTACAAAAATAATTAAATTTCCAAAGAAATTAAAAAAAAGTCAAGAAAACTTGTAAAAAAAACGAAGTTTTACGAAAATAACCGAAGATATACGACAAATTCCGAAGACCTGAAAAATTTTTCCGAAAATTTCAGAAAAATATCAAAAGAACTTTCAAAAAAAATTCAAAATTTTCTCAAAAAATTCAAAAATTTCCGAAATTTACCGAAGATTTCCGAAAAATAACGAATAAAACTCGAAGATCTCACAAATTCGACAAAGTTTTCTCAAAAAATTGAAAAGTGTACAAGACTTGACGAAAAGTCAAAAAAAAATTTCAAAAAATTTCAAAAAACCAGCTTAAATTTCAAAAAAATACGAACACTCACGAAAAAAACCGAAGTATTTTCTTGTTCGTAAAAAAAATACTCAAAAAATTTGTTAAATGTGGTTAACTTTTTAAAAAGTTTAAAATTTTTCAAAAATCTTCAAAATACACAAAATTTTCCGAAAAAACACGAATGGTTCCGAAGAAACCCGAAGATCTGTCGAGTTCGTCAAAAAATTTCACGAAAAAACGATGAAAAATTTACAAGTTAAAAATTTTAATTTAAATGCACACACTTGATAACCCGCGACTGTGACGGACTGTAGGGTACTTTTTAAATGCAGTTAAAAAAAAGCAACAACACACACACGGTATGTATTCAAGATAGGAATGCAGCTTAAGCAAGGAAAAAAAAAATCCACACAGAAACTGGCGTGACGTAGTGAATAAAAAGAATAAAGCATTAAAGAAAACGCAAATTAAATAAAAAAAACGATTTGTTTATGCAAAAAAAAAACACTGTTTATGGGAATATATAAATGTAAATATATATGTATGTAATGAATATAAAATAAAAAAATATAAATGCACTGTTAACGATATCCCGACGGCTTTTTGCAATAAAAAAAAACAAACGTAATTCTTTTAAATTTATAATTTAATTTGCACTTTAATGTTATCAAATAAAAACAAATTACCTTTATGTTTATTTATTTAAACAATTAATTAAAAAATTTTTGTTAGAAAAAATTATTTTTTAGTAAACAAACACACCGGTGATTAAACATGTACCGAAAATTTACATGTAAATAAATGTCAAAAAGCACTGTTTTACCGACGATTTTAGGGTTGTAAGACCGATCATTCACAATAAAAATATTAAATAAAAAGGAGTATTAACCAATTTTAATACTTTTTTTTTTTTTTTCTTTTTGTTTTATTTAATATTCTTTTTTTTTCACTATTTTTCTTTTATGTATTGTATCCTTTTTTTTTCGAATTTATTTTTCACTTTAAACTCACAAAAATAATTGAAACTGCACGTACCTTTTTATCGATGAAAATTTAAAAAATTAAAAGAAATTGTTGAGGGATGGAGGGATGTTCCAAAAAACGTTGAGATCTTCTATGGGAAGAGAGAAAAATTCCAATTTTAGCAAAACTTTGTTTAAATCCGGTTCGAAGGACCAAAATGTTCGCCGTCAATGCGTAAAAAGAAATAAAAAACAAAGTTTATATTTTAAAATTGGAGAATAAATTCTCTTGTTTATTTAAATAAATAAATTACCTTTTTTATATAAAATTGATAGGGGCACGTAGTGCTGTCGTGAAGGTGTACAAAACGAGTAAGTAAAAAAGACATACAAAGTGTATGTATAAGGGTGACAGACAATGCCTAAAACTACCGTTATCGGTTATACTAGTTAGAATCTGTGCAAAAACTCTTAACAGAGTTGCATTGAAAGTGTAATAATGCAGATTCCAACTAGTTTTAACCCTTTAAAGACCAAAGGGGTCAATTTATAAATTTATTAAGCAAATAAAGGGTTTACGCTTAAACAATAATAAATAAAACAAAATAGAAAATGATGAAAGCAGGTAACAACTGTATATTTATGTGTTCCATTTAAATAATATCAATATAATGTATTTTTTATTCCAGAACACCAATTTATTCAACATGTCAATTTATTCAACACAATTTTCAAAGCATTAATTTTATGTGGTATGTAATTAATATTTTGTATTAAAAAAAATGTATTCAATATTTTCTCTTACATATTTCAGATCAAAAATTCAAACAAAATCTGACTTGCATTGAATTAGTAATGGCGACAACAAGCGCAATACGCAGTTTACATATAGTAAAAAAAGACCAAAAATTTAAAATACACAATTTACAATTTTTTTACAAAAAAATTTAGTAATACTAATTTTTTTAGTGTTTTTTAAGATTACTAATTTTTGAAAACCAAAGTTTGTAATGGTAACTGAAAAAGTTATCGGGCACAAATTGAAAACTTTATTAGTAATGATAACAGACTTTTTTGTAAGGAATACTAACAAATTTTTATGAGTGTACGAGTTTTGGTCTAATTCAATGATATAAAATTATATCCAATTATATTAAAATTTATACAATTTTATAAATCGGATGTTTTTTTTTTAGTTTTAAAAAAAAAGTTGAAAAATTAAAATAATAAAAATAAGTTGTTCTTTGAAAAAAACTTAGAAAAATTTCAAAAAATGGAGTCGTGTTAAATTTTTTATAAAACACTTAGAAAATATTTTCAAAAAAATTTGTCCTTGGAAAAAACTTAAAAAAATTAAAAAAATGGAGTTATATAAAATTTTACATAAACACTTAGAAAATATTTGCGATAAAAAAAATTTCCTTGAAAAAAACTTAGAAAAATTTAAAAAATGGAGTCATATAAAATTTTATATAAAACATTTTCGTGATCAAAAAGTTGTGCTTGGAAAAAACTCAGAAATATAAAAAAATATGATGTCATATAAAACTAGTCCGATAGTCTTAATTTCTGTCATGATAAAACTAATACACTTATACATTTTAGTTTTTATAGAGTCAAAATCGGATCGTTATTTACCGAGTTACAGCAGTTTAAAAATGAGGGTCTCCATGAAACCATAAATAATGGGTTTCTCATAAAAATTAAAAAAAAACTTTGTATAAATGCATATATCTCGGTATAGAACAAATTAAAACTATAATGTATTATTTTAAATTTCAATTACAGTGAAATACAGCAACAGGCTTTCACAGGAAAGTATGTTATTTATGAGTTTTCAGACATAATTTTGAGATCATGCTTGCTCCCGGCATTAGACATAACTTGAGAATAATTCTCATTTTGAAATTGCGTAAACTTAAATCTAGCTTAAAACTATTACTTAGGATATACAATACAATTAAAAGAGAAGAAAAAAAAAAACTATAACTAAAATTATGTGAAAAAAAAACCTAAAACTAGATGACCATAAATTATTATTACAAGTAACCCGAAAATATTTTTGATATGAATGCATAAATATCTGTTAATACTAGTCCGATAGTCTTAATTTTTTTCTGTCATGATAAAGCTAATAAAAAAATCGGATCATTATTTACCGAGTTACAGCAGTTTAAAAATGAGGGTCTCCAAGAAACCATAAATAATGGGTTTCTCATAAAAATTAAAAAAAAAACTTTGTATAAATGCATATATCTCTGTAAGTACTAGCCCGATTGTCTCACATTTGGTTCCAGAGGAAAGATTAAGTCTCAATCTTTTATTTTTTTGTTATTGTGACAAAATCGGAGCAATAGTTGCAGAGAAAGTAAAAGGGCTCCAGACTACGAAAAATTACAAGTTTATCATTTTTGAAAAAATTTTTTTTTCAAATTTAAAATCCAGCAATCTCTTTTATTCTAATTAAACTTTATTAAAAAAGATTTAAATTCGTGCAAAGGCATTTGAAATCGATATAATGGTAACCTTGCTATAGCCATTTCAAGTTATTAAAAGTAACCCGAAAATATTTTTGATATGAATGCATAAATATCTGTTAATACTAGTCCGATAGTCTTAATTTTTTTCTGTCATGATAAAGCTAATATATTTATGCATTTTAGTTTTTATAGAGTCAAAATCGGATCATTATTTACCGAGTTACAGCAGTTTAAAAATGAGGGTCTCCAAGAAACCATAAATTATAGGTTTCTCATAAAAATAAAAAAAATTTTTTTGTATAAATGCATATATCTCTGAAAGTACTATCCCGATTGTCTCACATTTAGTTCCAGAGGAAGATAAAGACTCAATCTTTTATTTTTTTGTTATTGTGACAAAATCGGAGTAATAGTTGCAGAGATACAGCCGTTTAAAGTAAAAGGGCTCCAGACTACAAAAAATTACAAGTTTATCATTTTTGAAAAAAAATTTTTTTTTTAAAAACTTAAAATCGAGCGATCTCTTTTATTCTAATTAAACTTTATTAAAAAAGATTTAAATTCGTACAAAGGCATTTGAAATCGATATAATGGTAACCTTGATATAGCCATTTCAAGTTATTACAAGTAACCCGACAATATTTTTGATATGAATGCATAAATATCTGTTTATACTACTAGTCCGATAGTCTAAATTTTTTTCTGTCATGATAAAACTAATATACTTACTTATGCATTTTAGTTTTTATAGAGTCAAAATCGGATCATTATTTACCGAGTAACAACAGTTTAAAAATGAGGGTCTCCAAGAATCCATAAATAATGGGTTCTCATAAAAATAAAAAAAAAAAACTTTGTATAAATGCATATATCTCTGTAAGTACTAGCCCGATTGTCTCACATTTAGTTCCAGAGGAAATATAAAGACTCAATCTTTTATTTTTTTGTTATTGTGACAAAATCGGAGCAATAGTTGCCGAGATATAGCCGTTTAAAGTAAAAGGGCTCCAGACTACGAAAAATTACAAGTTTATCATTTTTGAAAAAAAAAAAAAAATTTAAAAACTTAAAATCGAGCGATCTCTTTTATTCTAATTAAACTTTATTGAAAAAGATTTAAGTTCGTGCAAAGGCATTTGAAATCGATATAATGGTAACCTTGATATAGCCATTTCAAGTTATTACAAGTAACCCGAAAATATTTTTGATATGAATGCATAAATATAAATAAAGCTACTATACTTATGCATTTACGTTTTTATAGAGTCAAAATCGGATCATTATTTACCGAGTTACAGCAGTTTAAAAATGAGGGTCTTCATGAAACCATAAATAATGGGTTTCTCATAAAAATTAAAAAAAAAACTTTGTATAAATGCATATATCTCTGTAAGTACAAGCCCGATTGTCTCACATTTGGTTCCAGAGGAAAGATAAAGACTCAATCTTTTATTTTTTTGTAATTGTGACAAAATCGGAGCAACAGTTGCAGAGATACAGCCGTTTAAAGTAAAAGGGCTCCAGACTACGAAAAATTACAAGTTTATCATTTTTGAAAAAAAAAAAAAAATTTTTAAAATTTAAAATCGAGCAATCTCTTTTATTCTAATTAAACTTTATTAAAAAAGATTTAAATTCGTGCAAAGGCATTTGAAATCGATATAATGGTAACCTTGATATAGCCATTTTAAGTTATTACAAGTAACCCGAAAATATTTTTGATATGAATGCATAAATATCTGTTAATACTAGTCCGATAGTCTTAATTTTTTTCTGTCATGATAAAGCTACTATACTTATGCATTTTAGTTTTTATAGAGTCAAAATCGGATCATTATTTACCGAGTTACAGCAGTTTAAAAATGAGGGTCTCCATGAAACCATAAATAATGGGTTTCTCATAAAAATTAAAGAAAAACTTTGTATAAATTCATATATCTCTGTAAGTACTAGCCCGATTGTCTCACATTTGGTTCCAGAGGAAAGATACAGACTCAATCTTTTATTTTTTTGTAATTGTGACAAAATCGGAGCAATAGTTGCAGAGATACAGCCGTTTAAAGTAAAAGGGCTCCAGACTGCGAAAAATTACAAATTTTTCATTTTTGAAAAAAAAAAATTTAAAAATTTAAAATCGAGCAATCTCTTTTATTCTAATTAAACTTTATTAAAAAAGATTTAAAGTCGTGCAAAGTCATTTGAAATCGATATAATGGTAACCTTGATATAGCCATTTCAAGTTATTACAAGTAACCCGAAAATATTTTTGATATGAATGCATAAATATCTGTTAATACTAGTCCGATAGTCTTAATTTTTTTCTGTCATGATAAAGCTACTATACTTATGCATTTTAGTTTTTATAGAGTCAAAATCGGATCATTATTTACCGAGTTACAGCAGTTTAAAAATGAGGGTCTCCATGAAACCATAAATAATGGGTTTCTCATAAAAATTAAAAAAAAAAAAACTTTGTATAAATGCATATATCTCTGTAAGTACTAGCCCGATTGTCTCAAATTTGGTTCCAGAGGAAAGATATAGACTCAATCTTTTATTTTTTTGTAATTGTGACAAAATCGGAGCAATAGTTGCAGAGATACAGCCGTTTAAAGTAAAAGGGCTCCAGACTACGAAAAATTACAAGTTTATCATTTTTGAAAAAAAAAAAATTTTAAATTTAAAATCGAGCAATCTTTTTTATTCTAATTAAACTTTATTAAAAAAGAATTAAATTCGTGCAAAGCATTTGAAATCGATATAATGGTAACCTTGATATAGCCATTTCAAGTTATTACAAGTAATCCGAAAATATTTTTGATATGAATGCATAAATATCTGTTAATACTAGTCCGATAGTCTTAATTTTATTTTTATAGAGTCAAAATCGGATCATTATTTACCGAGTTACAGCAGTTTAAAAATGAGGGTCTCCATGAAACCATAAATAATGGGTTTCTCATAAAAATTAAAAAAAAACTTTGTATAAATGCATATATCTCTGTAAGTACTAGCACGATTGTCTCAAATTTGGTTCCAGAGGAAAGATAAAGACTCAATTTTTTATTTTTTTGTAATTGTGACAAAATCGGAGCAATAGTTGCAGAGATACAGCCGTTTAAAGTAAAAGGGCTCCAGACTACGAAAAATTACAAGTTTAATTTTTGAAAAAAAAAAAAATTTTAAAAATTTAAAATCGAGCAATCTCTTTTATTCTAATTAAACTTTATTAAAAAAGATTTAAATTCGTGCAAAGGCATTTGAAATCGATATAATGATAACCTTGATATAGCCATTTCAAGTTATTACAAGTAACCCGAAAATATTTTTGATATGAATGCATAAATATCTCTTAATACTAGTCCGATAGTCTTAATTTTTTTCTGTCATGATTAAGCTACTATACTTATGCATTTTAGTTTTTATAGAGTCAAAATCGGATCATTATTTACCGAGTTACAGCAGTTTAAAAATGAGGGTCTCCATGAAACCATAAATAATGGGTTTCTAATAAAAATTAAAAAAAAACTTTGTATAAATGCATATATCTCTGTAAGTACAAGCCCGATTGTCTCACATTTGGTTCCAGAGGAAAGATAAAGACTCAATCTTTTATTTTTTTGTAATTGTGACAAAATCGGAGCAATAGTTGCAGAGATACAGCCGTTTAAAGTAAAAGGGCTCCAGACTACGAAAAATTACAAGTTTATCATTTTTGAAAAAAAAAATTTTTAAAAATTTAAAATCGAGCAATCTCTTTTATTCTAATTAAACTTTATTAAAAAATATTTAAATTCGTGCAAAGGCATTTTAAATCGATATAATGGTAACCTTGATATAGCCATTTCAAGTTATTACAAGTAACCCGAAAATATTTTTGATATGAATGCATAAATATCTGTTAATACTAGTCCGATAGTCTTAATTTTTTTCTGTCATGATTAAGCTACTATACTTATGCATTTTAGTTTTTATAGAGTCAAAATCGGATCATTATTTACCGAGTTACAGCAGTTTAAAAATGAGGGTCTCCATGAAACCATAAATAATGGGTTTCTCATAAAAATTAAAAAAAAGGTATATCGTCGCTGCGCCTAAAAATGGAGTCATGTGTAGATTTTTAAAAAATTTTTTATTACATCTTTATGATCCCCTATTGGTTATACGTTTACTCACTAAACCGTTTTTTGATATCTTGATTGGTTCAAAAGTTAGTAAAAGGAGCTATGTGTTCGTTATACTAAAAAATGATCTAAAAAGGAGTTATGTGTTAAGCTACACATAACTTTTTTTGATAAAAAACTAACAGAACGTGTCAAAATGGACCACTTTTTTAGTAATATGAGGTTCACACGTAGCATCCAAGTATTTTGAATGAATTTGTCAAGATTTTTTGAAAAATATTTGCAAATTTTTATCCTGCTATCTAAATCCTAAATAGCGGGTAAAACAGCCTTGTGAAAGCAATTAAATTATTGACGGCGGAAAATGTTAGTATCTAAAGTACAGCATCTTTCGCAGATGTCAATTTATGTCGAAGCTCTTGAATATTTACAAGAAAAAACAAAAAATCAGCACCAGTTTTGCGTAAAATCTGTTGTTCGCTGTTTAGTGAAGATCTTTTAAATATCAAAATTTTAAGGACATTGTCTGACTAATGTCGCTTTAAACCGCCAACAAACTATATTTAGTCTTTGTCCCTCTCGAAAAGAAATTAACAATAAAAATGGTTTCATAAACAAAAGGAGTTATGTGTAAAAAATATTTCCATTTATTTAAATTTTGTTCCAAAAAGTACTTAAAAAAGGAGTTATGTGTATGTTTTTTGAAAATTTCTGCACCACTAGAAAACCGCTAAATGTTTCATATTTTTTTTGCAGTATGTGGATAGCATATCGGTACAAGAATTTTTTGTAGAACAAACTTTTAAAAAATATCGCGAAGGGACGAAAATATGCAGTTTTTTTGCTCTCCTGAACACTTGCCCCAAAACACATGACTCCATTTTTAGGCGCAGCGACGATATGTATATCATAAGGTATAAAACAGAATTAAAAATTAAAAAAAACTTTGTATAAATGCATATATATCTGTAAGTACAAGCCCGATTGTCTCACATTTGGTTCCAGAGGAAAGATAAAGACTCAATCTTTTATTTTTTTGTATTTGTGACAAAATCGGAGCAATAGTTGCAGAGATACAGCCGTTTAAAGTAAAAGGGCTCCAGACTACGAAAAATTACAAGTTTATCATTTTTGAAAAAATAAATTTTTTTAAAAATTTAAAATCGAGCAATCTCTTTTATTCTAATTAAACTTTATTGAAAAAGATTTAAATTCGTGCAAAGGCATTTGAAATCGATATAATGGTAACCTTGATATAGCCATTTCAAATTATTACAAGTAACCCGAAAATATTTTTGATATGAATGCATAAATATCTTCTAATACTAGTCCGATAGTCCTAATGAGGATATTGAGTGTTACCTGTTGAAGACGTGAAGTTATAAGGCTCCGGATTTAATCTGTGTTACAAGCGGTTTGCAGGATAGTGAGGTGGACGTGCTGTGTACTGGATACCGCGGAATTTATAAAGAGTGTCTGGCACTAGAATTTTAATGGAATTTCAATCACTTTGTGATTAAAATTTGTTAAATTTTATTAAATTTTTCTGCTTTGTATTGCAAAACCACTCAAAAACTGGAAAGCGTTCAACACAATTAAATGCATGTATGTATTATTTAATACGACAATTACAATTAAGATAAACAAAACACCAGCTGACCCTTTCATACAAGCAGTGTTGCCATATATCAAGATTTATCTTTTTTTGCAAGATTTTTGAGGTGCTAAAAAGATTTTTTTTCTGAAAAAAAGATTTTTGGAAAGGTAAAATCAAAAATTTAATTTCTAAATAAGCTCAAATTACCTCAGAAATATATATTTTTTATAAATTTAGTATTATTTTTTTATTCTACGCTATACTTTAACTTGTTTTTTATGTTAAAATTGAATTTAAAATACAATTTGGGATTTTTTAAAATGATTTTAATACTTTTTTTCAAAAAACAAGTTTTTTTTTACAAAAAAAAGATTTTTTTTCAGAAAAAATAAGATTTTTCCAAAAAATATATGGTAACACTGCATACAAGGCAACTCACTGTAAAGTAATTACAACGTCGGTAATAGTGTGCATACTTTAATAGAACAGGCAAAAATATGGCAGCCACACCAAACAGTGCAACCCAGCAAGCAAAACGAAGAAATCTCGAGTTAACCCCTGAAATGGAAACGAATCTTGTTGGAAGTATGAAAATTAATGATTTAATGAGTGTTATTAAGGACACAATTAACAATAATTTGGATGAAAAAATGAAGAACCTAGCAACCAAGTCCGACGTAGAAGAAATAAAACATGAAATTGGAACAGTAAACTCAGAAATTGTAGCATTGAAAAATGAAAATGTACACTTAAAAGAAGATATCGAATTTTTAAAAAGAGAAAAACAAGTAGATAGGAAGAATTTGTTGTGGCTTGAGCATCAAACTACCAATAAAAAATTGATTTTCAAAGGATTAACAAAAGATAATAATGCTAGAAAAGCTGTTCGCAGCATTTGTAAAGATATTTTGGAAATTGAGGTGGATATTATATATGCAAGAACAATATTTGAAAAGGATGAGCGTATGACTGTCAGTGTGGAATTAAGATCGAATGCTGAAGTTGCAAAAGTATTTAGAAATACAAAAAAATTATCTGGCACTAAAATTTCTGTTGAACGGGATATTTTACCTCTTAAACAGGAAAAGAAAAAGGCTTTTTTGAAACTGAAAAAACAGATAGTAAATATCAGCCAAAAGCATAAAATTTTTGTCAGAGATGACAAATTAAAAGTAAATGATACATGGTTTACTTGGAATGGCGACAATAAATTGGTTTGTGGTAAAAAAGATGGACTGGAGGCACTAAAGGGTTTATATGGTGACGATGTCGAAAATCTAGATATTAATTATGAGAATCTATTGAAAAATGATGCAAAAAACTAAAAACTATTGTAACGGGAAGTGTAAGCGAAGAATTTAAAAATAAAATTATTAAAATCGTATCATATAATATAAATGGCATTGAAAATAAACGTTCTCTTTCTTCTTTTTTTAATTACATAAGTCAGGCAGATATATTTTTTCTCATTGAAACACATTTAGTACAAGAAAAGACTGAATCTATACAAAAATATTTTCCAGGATTTAAACTGTACTCAGTACCAGCAATAAGAAATAGTCGTTTTGGTAGAGCAATAAGTGGATGTTTATACGGATATAAAAAGAGTTTAAAGGATAGTGGTATTAATATAATAATTAATAATGAAGGTGTGGTAAAATTAGCCGAACTCCGCGTAAACAATGTTAAACTCACACTTATACCTTTGTATATAAGAGGCTGTGACTGGAAAAATGAGTTTGAAACTGTTAAAAACTTTTTTAATGAACATGAGGTTATAAACCCGGTTATAATTGGAGATCTAAACATCCGAATCGGAGAACTTCAACAAAACATTGATGATCAATACTTGCAGTCATTTATAAAAGGAAGAAAACACAGGCAATCAAATGATAAGATGGTCAACAATAATGGTCGTGAATTTATGAAATTGTGTACTGATGAAAACTTATTTGTTCTTAATGGACAAACAGAGGGAGATGAAGAAGGTAGTTTAACATATATCAGCACAATGGGGGAGTCAGTGAATGATATATGTGCAGTGCATGTAGAAGCTTTGCAGTATGTAGAAAACTTTAACGTCGATAATAAAGTATGGTCAGATCATCTACCACTACAGTTAACTCTTAATTTTAATGCATGCAGTAATGCTGTTAAAAACATGAAATTGCTACCTAAGCTATGCTGGAACAATACTGAAATCATAAAATATCAAACTAAGCTTTCTTTGAATCTACAATCTGGGAATATTGAAAATAATTTCAGTGTAAAGCAACTGTCTGACATAATTAGAGCATCAGCAATTATTCCAGATTATAGAAAGTTTGAACCAAAAAACAAATGGTACAATTTTAAATGTAACAATGCTAGAAATATTGCTATGAAATCCTTAAATAAATACAGGTCCACAAAAGAATCTAGTGATAAAACAGCTTATCTACTAAAACAACAAAAATATAAAACAATATGTAAAAAAAGCAAAGAAATCTATTACCAGCAACTTTCAACTAAAATAAACAACATTAATGATAGTAAACAGTGGTGGAAGTTTGCAAGAGAAGTTGGTGGACAAAATCATAAAGTTGGCTCCAGTGTTTCAGCTACAGATTTTAAAGAATATTTCCTAACCCTTTTGAACCCGCCTCAAAGTGCAAATATATTTCTTTATGCACCAATATACAACAAGGATGATAAGTTAGATGCAAGCATAACACTACAAGAACTCACATGTGTACTTAAAAACTGTAAAATAAATAAAGCTCCTGGTGAAGATGGAATTCCATATGAATTTATTATCAATGCTACTGAGGAGTTCCAAAAACATTTAGTAAAATCTTATAATGTTATGTTCGACGATGGTAAAGTAGATGAAATTTTCTGTAAAACAGTTATTTTCCCAATACATAAAAAAGGTGACCCTAACATGCCATGTAACTACAGGGGAATATCTTTCATGAATTGTGTGGCAAAAGTAATGATGGGTATCCTTAATAATAGATTATATGAGTGGGTAGAGCATAATGATTTGTTAACAGAGTACCAAGCGGGCTTTAGAAAAAGATACTCAACTGTTGATAATGTATACAACTTAGCGAGCATTGTAATCATCAAGTTAGCAGAAAAAAAGAAAGTATATGCATTCTTTGTGGATTTTAAAGCTGCATTTGATAAGGTAGCAAGAAAATCATTAATTTACAAACTATACTCTATGGGAATTTCATACAAATTTATAAAAATAATAGAAGCTATTTATAGTGATACAAAATCTACCGTTTGGACAGGAGAGCAGATGTCGGATTATTTCGATACAAACTCGGGTGTAAAACAAGGTTGCCTATTGTCGCCATTGCTGTTCTCATTATATATAAATGACCTACACGAAAGTCTTGGTGGTGGATTGTATATTGATGGGCTTAATATTCGGGTCCTACTATATGCAGATGATATTGTCATTTTAGCAGATGAGGTAAACACACTTCAAAAAATGATTTTGAATTTGGAAGAATACTGCAGCTTATGGAATCTTGAAGTGAATTTACAAAAATCCGAAATACTCGTTTTCAGAAATGGGGGTAGACTAAAATCGACCGAAAGATGGCACTTCAATGGAAACCCAATTAAAATCGTAAATGAATATAATTACCTTGGTGTTACCTTTACTCCTAAAATGAAATTTAAAAAACACGTTGAGAAAAGAAATATACAGACTAGAAACGCAATCAACTCAACTTGGAAAAACTTTGTTGGAAATCAACAAATTAATATAAAACAAAAATGGAATCTGTTTTTAGCGGCATGTAGGTCTATACAGTCATACGCGGCTCAAGTGTGGGGGTATGGCCATTTTGATGATGTTGATACCTTACAACGATATTTTATGAAGAAAATCTTAAAGATTCCTGTATGTACCCCGAATTATGCCCTTATGTTGGAAACAGGTGCAGTGAATAACCATTTATATACTTTAGAACTACATCTTCAATATGTAACGAGAGTTATGTATCAATACCATTACAACAGGTTGCCTTATCAACTAACACAAATACTTCTTCGAAAAAATTTGTTTTGGGTCAGTGAATTGAAATTGGTTGCCAACAGTCTTAACATGCCGTGGTCCAGTACACAGGTTGAGAGACATCAATGGGTTTCTCAAAATGCTGAAATGCTAAACAACATCCGAGAAAAACACTACATCGATTATTTACAACACAAGGAAAATAGCTCTAGAGTTTATAAATATCTCGATCATACTAGAGGCCAAAGTTATATAATGGACAACAATAATCAATCTAAAATAACATGGATTTTTAAAGCAAGGTGTGGTCTTATCAAACTAAACTACAACATCTTTGGTGCACAAAATGATGAAAAAATATGCAGTATTTGTAATCTTGGTGAAATAGAAACATTTGAACACTTTTTATGCATTTGTCCAGTGTTAAAGGAGTTTCGCCTAGCTTGCTTCGGAAAAACTATTTTAAACCATTTGGAAATGTTAAAACTACTGAATGGATTTTGCAATACAGATTGGGATAATTTAGTTGCTTATCTAAAAATATCTTTGCAATACCGACACTTTTTGTTACAAGAGTTTAATTAATTAACTTTTCACGTTATAATATTTTAAATATTTTGAATCGACACACGTTTTCTAAGAAAACATTGTCGTAAATTTTTTATTTCTTTTTTTTGCAATATCAATTTTTAATTTATTTATATAAGAAAATGATTTTGTTTTGTAAATTAATTTTATTGTAAATAAAGAACTACTACTACTACTACTACTACTACTACTACTAGTCCTAATTTTTTTCTGTCAGGATAAAGCTACTATACTTATGCATTTTAGTTTTTTTTCATAAAAATTAAAAAAAAAAAGTTTGTATAAATGCGTATATCATGAAATCTTTTTTAAATTTCAACTCAGTGAAACTGAAATAAATGTTTAAAAAAACCGGCAGTTTTTGGAATTTAGAAAAACTGTAAATGCAGTTGTGTAAACAAGACCTTGAACCATCACTGGGCAATGTTTAAAGATTACCCCACTTTATCCGTAAAAGTTACAGAGGGTTAAATTTGAAATATCGATAAAAATGGCTTGAAATAATCCATAGTTTTTACCTTCTTTCGTTTTTTTTTTTTTAAGTTCTCCTTATATTTCAATCTTTTCCGGCATAACACAAAGTCAGTACATATAAGAGATTATTTTAATGTTGGCTTAATAGATGCTTCATCGCTTGGTTAGAAGTTATAAGACGGTTAAGTTTTGAAACCAAAACTTAAGAGTTTTTAAATTTTCGAGGTTTTTTGATCAGGGATTTCGGCCCCTTCTATAAAATGAAAAAAGTTGAACTAGAGTTGGTAGCTGTTGTAATTCTTAACATTTTGGAATTAATCCCGTTAATGTGCCACAAATAGTTGAGGAGTTTCAGCAGATCAAATTTCGAAAGAAAAAACGTAATTTTTATACCCTCCACTTAGTGATAGAGGGTATATATAAGTTTGTCATTCCGTTTGTAACTCATCGAAATATCGGTCTGGGACCCCATAAAGTATATATATTCATGATGCCCGATCGATTTTAAGACATTCTAGCGATGTCCGTCTGTCCGTCTGTCCGTCTGTCTGTCTGTCTGTGGAAAATGCTCTCGCCGACAAAATATTGCACAGAGATGACTGAAACTTAACATATATGTTGGAAGTTCTCCCGAGAAGTTTGGTATTGCATTTGAGCAATATCGGTTCAGCGGTTCAAAAGTTATGAACGAAAATGTAAGCACACCTCAAAAATTTCAGTACATTCAACATAACCTAAAAATACAAAATGCTTTAATTCGGCTTCTGGTTGACATATGTGAACATAATTGAACACCAAATGGTATTTAAACAAGTACGAACATATTTTTTGACAAAAAAAAAAAAAAAATCGCGGATTTTTTTTTTACCAAAATTTTTTTTCGCGGAATTTTTTTTCAAATTTTTTTTTTTTCAAAAGTAATTTCCTTTTAAATAAAGTTGTTTGCAATAATCTTTTTGAACTTGTGGAGGGTATCACTACATTCGGCAAGGCCGAATTTAACTTTTTTACTTGTTTTAAAATACCAGTTTTTCGCGAGGCACATTCGCGGGTTCATTCGAAATTTGGTGGACTCTTGCGTAAACCAAGTTTTTTGTGAGTTTACATAAAAAAATCACTGGCGGGTTTATAAAAAATAAATTGCAAACATTTTATGGCATTTTTGAAAATTGTGCGAAATTTGCAAATCTGTTTCCTATTTTCTTTAGTAGCAATTAATGCATCATGTTCATTTTAACACACCAAAAGACGTGCCTTAACGAGTAGAACTGATTTGCTTTTTGACTTTTTACTTTAAGCCATTCTGAGCGGAAAGCGCGATGACTTTATCTAAACCTGTTTTGATCTGGCACATCCAAGGCTTTACACGAAATCGGATGAAATTTTTTTTAAATGAAAGCCCACTTGATGTGTCATCATAAAATCAGAGGCGGGTTAAAAAATTTTGATGATTATAGATTTTTTGGACCATATTAAATTTTCTTGTTATAAAAAAGCATCACCGATGTTTTTAAACACTGGTACAATGATACGATTTTCCGTGATTTTTTTTTTTCAGTAATACCAACGCGCATTGCCTAAATATGTTATAAAAAATTGTGAAAATTTTCTTTTACCGCGAATTAATCGCGATTTTAGGTACTTAGTTATTTTTTTTTAAATCGTTTGGTCATTAAAGGGTTAAATTTATATCATATATTTTAGAAGAAATGATATATCCTGGCATGTTTTAATAACGCATGCAACAAATGTGTAGAAAAAAAATATTTAAAATATTTTTAAGATTTTTTAAAACCGCTAAATCTTAAAACCGCCATAACTTTTGACCCCCTTGCGCGATTTAATTGACGCGAACGAATTTCTTATTCTTAAATAGCTTCTAATATTTATGCCAACTTTCATCGATGTGCCATCAAAACAAAAATCACATCGTTTTTACCTCAAAATTTAAGTCTTAGCCGGAACTCCTCATATCTCTGTAAGTACTAGCCCGATTGTCTCACATTTGGTTCCAGAGGAAAGATATAGACTCAATCTTTTATTTTTTTGTAATTGTGAAAAAATCGGAGCAATAGTTGCAGAGATACAGCCGTTTAAAGTAAAAGGGCTCCAGAATACGAAAAATTACAAGTTTATCATTTTTGAAAAAATTTTTTTTTTTAAAAAATTTAAAATCGAGCAATCTCTTTTATTCTAATTAAACTTTATTAAAAAAGTTTTAAATTCGTGCAAAGGCATTTGAAATCGATATAATGGTAACCTTGATATAGCCATTTCAAGTTATTACAAGTAACCCGAAAATATTTTTGATATGAATGCATAAATATCTGTTAATACTAGTCTGATAGTCTTAATTTTTTTCTGTCATGATAAAGCTACTATACTTATGCATTTTAGTTTTTATAGAGTCAAAATCGGATCATTATTTACCGAGTTACAGCAGTTTAAAAATGAGGGTCTCCATTAAGGGTGGGATAGTGTTGTGTGAGATTTTAAGCAGCAGTATTTGGAATCGCTAGAACCCCTCATTTTGTGAGGTTCGTAAAAAAAGTGTATGAGCCAAAAAATGGGGGATGTCGGATAGGATCTAGGGGTCGCTCATCGGGGTCAAAGTTAGGCGTACATGGGAAAAAATCCACAAAAAGCCCCACAACTCCCCTGGTTTTGCCCCTAGAAGGGTCAAATGTGAGACCGGCCCCCATTATTTTTTTGCCCCAAACACTTTTGCCGAATATACCTAAGCCCTATCTCCTCTCCTTAAGGGGGCTCCCATACAAAGGTTGAATGTTAAAAAATATTTGCTCCTACCTCTCTAGCTGTCCTAGAAGTGACCCTAGGGGAATCAAATGTATGACCGACCCCCAATATTTTTTCATCCCCAACATTTTCTTAGAACATACATACCCCCTATCTTCAACCGTTAGGGTGGTCCCCATACATTTTTTTTATTTTTTCTTAATTTTTTTTATTAAATCAGCTCCTACCGGTCCAGCGGTGCTTCCTAGAGGGGTCATTAGCAATACCGACCCCCATTTATTTTTAGCCCCCAACATTTCATCTGAACATGCTAACTCCGTATCTCCAATTCCTAAGGGGTCTCCCACACAAAATGATATTTTTATAAAATTTGCTCCCACCGCTCTAACTGGCGCAGGGATGACTCTAGAAAATTTAAATGTATGACTGACCCCCAATATTTTTTCATCCCCAACATTTTCCCCAAACAAACCTACCCTCTATTTTTAAGCCTTAAGGGGGTCCCCACACATTTTTTTTTTTTATTTTATTATAAAATCAAAAGAAAGTTGCCCCCAATATTTTTTTAGCCCCAACATTTTCCCCAAACAAACCTACCCCTTAATTTTAAGTCTTAAGGGGGTTCCCACACATTTTTTATAATTTTTGTATATTAAATAAGATCTTACCGCTCCCATGGTGCCTCTTAGGAACGGGAAATGCAGACTGACCCCCAATAATTTTTGCCCCCTACTTTTTGTCCCAACATACCTACGTCTTATTTCCACTTTGTTAGGGTAATATTTTTTCCTTTCCATTACGGCACAATACGTTGTTATAGTCCTCTATTAATTTTACGCCTCTTTCGGCAGCGTCTATGAAAACATGTAATTGAAGTAATATTTGCAGTGCTTGCTGGTAGTCCTCACAATTTTCCCAAGTGTTTGGACCGGAACCAATGAAATTTGTTGTTAATCCGAAGCGTGCAAAAAGTTTTGGTGTCTCTTATATTATAAGTTCTGGATTTACTTGTTTTGATTCCATGTTAATTATTTTCACACCTTCGAATCCAACAACGTGTACTGGATGATTACAATCTTTGTTGCCACTTTCGCCGCTATCCCCCGAGTCATAATCTTCCCCGATATCATCGTCTTATTTTTCTTCGCTGCCTTCGTCGGACGATTCGTCCATCTTTTCGTCAGATAACTCTTCCTCCTTGCATTTGCCGTTTTTCGTTTTATTTCACAAGAGATATTCGAATCAAATAGTGCAACTGCTTCACCACTGAGATACCAAAGATGTGAGAGAATCTCTTCTCCAATCGTTGAGACATCTTATTAATTGAAGCATAATTAGCAATCGCTTTAAAAAAATTCAAATCATTATTTGGAGGTTATATTGCTTTAGAGGCGCTAAACAAAAATTTAGCGTAAATTGTTTTGGGTCAAACCTAAAACATTTTTATGCAATATATGTCTTTTGCCATCCATCGAGCATGACTGATGGATCCTGGTGGGCTAAAATAATTATTAGGAATATTTTCACCAAGGTATAATAAAACAATTTCAAGAAACTCCTTGAAGTCGCCTCTGGGTCGATTTTCCTTAATTTGAGCACAACAAAACAACTTGATGCAGTTTGGACTTGAGCGGATATGTTGCCAGCCACATTCTAATCTTCTATTTTAGGACTGCATGGTTTGTCTTTTATTTATATTTTCCCACTGCTCTTTAAAACGCGCAAACATTGGCACTCCTGGTCCAGACGTTTTGCGTATTTGGTTTCAAACACTTCTTTTAATTGAAGTTCATTAATATGATGTTTGCAAGGCAGATATAGAGGTCAGTTTGCATTTCCCGTCCCTAAGAGGCACTATGGGAGCTTGTAAGAGCTGAATTTATAAATAAAAGTGTTGCTAATTCTTATACTTTTGTAAATTCTAAATACTCCAACGTTGGGTTCCAGTACCATTACGAATTTGGTTTTCCTAAGAGGAGCACGCTTATAAAGTGGAAATACGCCGTAGGTATGTTCGAAAAAAATGTGGGGGGCAAAAACTAATGGGGTCAAGTCTGCATTCCGTATCCCTAAGAGGCACCATGGGAGCGATAACATCTGATTTTATAAAAAATATAAAAAAATGTGTGGGGACCCCCTTAAGGCTTAAAAATAGAGGGTAGGTTTGTTTGGGGAACATGTTGGGGCTGAAAAAATATTTGGAGTCACTCATACATTTAACTTCTCTAGGGTCACCCCTGCGCCAGTTAGAGCGGTAGGAGCAAATTTTATAAAAATGACATTTTGTGTGGGAGACCCCTTAGGAATTAGAGATAGGGAAGTGGTATATTCAGAAGAAATGTTGGGGGTGGAAAATAAATGGGGGTCGGTCTTGATAATGACCCCTCTAGGAGCCACCATTGGACCGGTAGGAGCTGATGTAATAAAACAAATTAAGAAAAAATAAAAAAAATGTATGGGGACCACCCTAAGGGTTGAAGATAAAGGGTAGGTATGTTCTAAGAAAATGTTGGGGTTGAAAAAATATTGGGTGTCGGTCATACTTTTGATTCCTCTAGGGTCACTTTTTGGACTACTAGAGAGGTAGGAGCAAATTTTTTAAAAAATTAAACCTTTGTATGGGAGCCCCCTTAGGAAGTGGAGATAAGGCTTAGGTATGTTCGGCAAAAGTGTTTGGGAGGAAAAAATAAAGGGGGTTGGTCTCACATTTGACCCCTCTAGGGACAAAACCAGAGGAGTTGTGGGGCTTTTTGTGTATTTTTTCCCCTTTACGCCCAACTTTGACCCCGATGAGCGACCCCTAGATCCTATCCGACCTGCCCCATTTTTTGGCTCATGCATTTTTTTTACGAACCTCACAAAATAAGCGGTTCTAGCGGGTCGAAATCGGAAACTCGTGCACTATCCCACCCCTAGTCTCCATGAAACCATAAATAATGGGTTTCTCATAAAAGTTAAAAAAAACTTTGCATAAATGCATATATCTCTGTAAGTACAAGCCCGATTGTCTCACATTTGGTTCCAGAGGAAAGATAAAGACTCAATCTTTTATTTTTTTGTAGTTGTGACAAAATCGGAGCAATAGTTGCAGAGATACAGCCGTTTAAAGTAAAAGGGCTCCAGACTACGAAAAATTACAAGTTTATCATTTTTGAAAAAAATTTTTTTTTTTAAATTTAAAATCGAGCAATCTCTGTTATTCTAATTAAACTTTATTAAAAAAGATTTAAATTCGTGCAAAGGCATTTGAAATCGATATAATGGTAACCTTGATATAGCCATTTCAAGTTATTACAAGTAACCCGAAAATATTTTTGATATGAATGCATAAATATCTGTTAATACTAGTCCGATAGTCTTAATTTTTCTCTGTCATGATAAAGCTAATATAGTTATGCATTTTAGTTTTTATAGAGTCAAAATCGGATCATTATTTACCGAGTTACAGCAGTTTAAAAATGAGGGTCTCCATGAAACCATACATAATGGGTTTCTCATAAAAATTAAAAAAAAAAACTTTGTATAAATGCATATATCTCTGTAAGTACTAGCCCGATTGTCTCACATTTGGTTCCAGAGGAAAGATAAAGACTCAATCTTTTATTTTTTTGTAATTGTGTCAAAATCGGAGCAATTCTGTCATGATAAAGCTAATATACTTATGCATTTAAGATTTTATAGAGTCAAAATCGGATCATTACACTGTGCAACAAGAAAAATGAGCCTCAATGGCTTCAACGCCACATGAAAGTAGACCATCAAGTGAACAAAATCACCAAAGGGTTTTGCAAAGTCAGTTCGGATTTCTTTTTTATAGCCCACTGAAGTTTTTATATTTTTATCAAAGGCGTTTGGAAAACGTCAAAAATACTGTAATAAGAACACATCTGAGCTTCAAAATATGATTTGATGTCTGCAGTGAAATTTTATGGCGGTTCTTTTCTTAGAACATTTTAACCCTCTAACTGCCATTTTAAGGGGTCATTTTAGTCCTTTTTCAAAAACTAAACACAGAAGTCTAATAAAACGTCCATCTAGAGGGTTAAAATGTTCTACAAATATTTTCCTCATAAAATTTCACTAGGGGTTGTCAAATAGTAAAAGTTTGTGCGACATGCGCAAAGTGCTTAAAAAGGGTCAAGTATAAATAATCAATGTTTGTTATTTTTTTTACCAAAGCAGTGTTAAAAAATATCGACAAAAAACAGTGCGAATATACTTTTGAGCTAAAAATGATGTTCTGATGTGTGTTATAAAATTTTATGATGATTCTTTTCTTTGACCAAATTAACCCTCTAGCTCCCGTTTTAAAGGGTCATTTTTGTCCTTTTTTAAAAGAAATACAAAAAAGTCTTTAAAAAAGGCAGTTAGAGGGTTAAAATGTTTTACAAATATTTTCTGCATCAAATTTTACTAGGGAACATCTAAGAAAGAAAGTTCTCCCAGCATATAGATAATGCTTAAAAATTTTAAAGTGTTCAAATTTTTTTTTATATATTTTTTTGGGCCGAAATATAAAAAAAACAAGTAACAAAGTTAAATTCGACTTTGTCGAATGTATTAATACCCTCCACGATGTAAAAACTTTATTTGCAAAAAAAAAAACAAAAAAAAATTAAAAAAAAACCGCGAAAAAATTTTTTTGATAAAAAAAAAATCGACGAAAATGTGTTTTTTTTTATATGTCTGTACTTGTTTAAATACCATTCGGTGATCAATTCTGTTCACATGTGTCGACCAGCAGCCGAATTTTTATTTAAAATATATTTTTATATTTTCGTTCATAACTTTTGAACCACTGAACCGATTTCGCTCAAATGCAATACCACCCTACTTAGGGCAAGAACAAATAAATATGCTAAGTCTTAGTTATATCTGTTTATACTTTGGCCGTCACAGCCATTTCCACAGACGGACAGGCATCGCTAGAATGTCTTAAAATCGATCACTGATCAATTATATATATGGGGGTTTTCGTGTCAACTGACACTTTTGATCCCGATCTACTATCCTATTGGATAGCAGTGCAGACACAATTTTTCAACGAGATCTGTCAAGGACTCTCTGAGTTGGAGGGGTCGAAATTTGACATTTTGGCCAAGAAGTGTTTATTCTCATCCATATTATTATTTTTAGCAAAATGTGTCCCAAACAGTTTAGAGAGCTTTTTCTTCAATCTTGCGAAAAAAAAATTATAAAAAAAATAAAAAAAAAATAGTTTGATTTTTTTTTTTTTAATCCAAAACTTGTTTGACTTTTTTGTCAAATCGGGCCCTTTTTTTGACTCAAAAGAAAGCTTAGATGTTTTCCCCACCTAATTCTTCTTCGCCTCAAATATATTTTTGCTCCACCAACAAATTTCCGCTAGAACGGCATCACGCGACTTTTTCCTAAGATATCTGATATGGTGATCACGGCCAAAGTATTCCAATACCAAAACAAACTAAGCAGTTAGGTATTGCATTTGAGCGAAATCGGTTCAGCGGTTTAAAAGTTATGAACAAAAATGTAAGAACACCTCGAAAATTGTGCTACATTCAACATAACCTAAAAACACAAAATGCTTTCATTCGGCTGCTGCTTAACACATGTGAACAGAATTGATCACCGAATGGTATTTAAGCAAGTACAAACATATTTTTTTACAAAAAAAAAAATATTTTCGTCAAATATTTTTTTTACCAACGAATTTTTTTGGTCGATTTTTTTTTTAAATGTTTGTTTTGTTTTTTCTGCAAATAAACTTTTTTACATTGTGGAGGGTATCAATACATTCGACAAAGTCGAATTTAACATTTTTATTTGTATTTTTTTTTTTCGGCCCAAAAAAAAAAATTTAATACTTTAAAATTTTTAAGCATTTTCTATATGCTGGACGAACTTTCTGTCTTACAAGGGAAGTCTCCCTAGTGTCACCCGCGGATCTTTATGGAATTGGTTTTATTTTGTAGAGCAGAAAAAATAAAGGGACACGTATTTTTTTTTAGCGGCCCAAATTCATATTTAGGGGTTAAAAAGGAGGGGGGAAGACAAGGCCATTTTTCAGTTTTTTTCGTTTATCTCCTATATTATGCAAAGAAACCTAGTCATGTTACATACCAAATAAAAGGTCTTTGGAAAACCTATCTACGTGTGCTAAGAACGTGTCCAAACATGCACAACTTTTCGTCATATTGAGTAAAATACCAAAATTTTAGGACATTTTTGTTAATAAGTCGAAAAATTTTAACTTCTTTGGCCCGTTGTTAGCACCACGAGATAGGTATTTTTAATACCTTTAATCTGATACCACACATGCCTATATAAATTTTGTTTAAGTAGGCGTAAATCGTAAAAAACTGAAAAAGGTCAATTTCCCCCCATACAAATCGACCCCCCCTAAAAATGAGTTTGGGCCGCTAAAAAAAAATACGTGTCGAATTAATTTTCGTTCTTAACAACATATCCAAATTTCATGAAGATCGGAGGGTGACACCAGGGAGACTTCCCTTGTTAGTCGTGCCCTACTAAAATTTGATGCAGAAAATATTTGTAAATTATTTTAACCCTCTAACTGCCTTTTTTATAGACTTTTTTGTATTTCTTTTAAAAAAGGACAAAAATTACCCTTAAAAACGGGAGGGTTAATTTGGTCAAAGAAAAGAATCATCATAAAATTTTATAAAACACATCAGAACATAATTTTTAGCTCAAAAGTATATTTGCACTGTTTTTTGTCGATATTTTTTAACACTGCTTTGGTAAAAAAAAATAACAAACATTGGTTATTTATACTTGACCCTTTTTAAGCACTTTGCGCATGTCGCACAAACTTTTACCATTTGGCAACCCCTAGTGAAATTTTATGAGGAAAATATTTGTAGAACATTTTAACCCTCTAACTGGACGTTTTATTAGACTTCTGTGTTTAGTTTTTGAAAAAGGACTAAAATGACCCCTTAAAATGGCAGTTAAAGGGTTAAAATGTTCTAAGAAAAGAACCGCCATAAAATTTCACTGCAGACATCAAATCATATTTTGAAGCTCAGATGTGTTCTTATTACAGTATTTTTGACGTTTTCCAAACGCCTTTGATAAAAATATAAAAACTTCAGTGGGCTATAAAAAAGAAATCCGAACTGACTTTGCAAAACCCTTTGGTGATTTTGTTCACTTGATGGTCTACTTTCATGTGGCGTTGAAGCCATTGAGGCTCAATGCGATGACCCAAAATTTGTTGCACAGTGTTATTTAAGGTTTTTTGGAGACACTCATTTTTAAATTGCTATAACTCGGTAAATAATGATCCGATTTTGACTCTATAAAAACTAGAAGGCATAAGTATATTAGCTTTATCATGACAGAAAAAAATTAAGACTATCGGACTAGTATTAGAAGATATTTATGCATTCATATCAAAAATATTTTCGGGTTACATGTAATAACTTGAAATGGCTATATCAAGGTTACCATTATATCGATTTCAAATGCCTTTGCACGAATTTAAATCTTTTTCAATAAAGTTTAATTAGAATAAAAGAGATTGCTCGATTTTAAATTTTTAAAAAAAATTATTTTTTCAAAAATGATAAACTTGTAATTTTTCGTAGTCTGGAGACCTTTTACTTTCAACGGCTGTATCTCTGCAACTATTGCTCCGATTTTGTCAAAATAACAAAAAAATAAAAGATTGAGACTTTATCTTTCCTCTGGAACCAAATGTGAGACAATCGGGCTGGTACTTACAGAGATATATGCATTTATGCAAAGTTTTTTTTTTTCATTTTTATGAGAAACCCATTATTTAAGGTTTTTTGGAGACCCTCATTTTTAAATTGCTATAACTCGGTAAATAATGATGCGATTTTGACTCTATAAAAACTAGAATGCATAAGTATATTAGTTTTATCATGACAGAAAAAATTTAAGACTATCAGACTAGTATTAACAGATATTTTTGCATTCATATGAAAAATATTTTCGGGTTACTTGTAATAACTTGAAATGGCTATATCAAGGTTACCATTCTATCGTTTTCTAATGCCTTTGCACGAATTTAAATCTTTTTCAATAAAGTTTAAATAGAATAAAAGAGATTGCTCGATTTTAAATTTTTAAAAAAATTTATTTTTTCAAAAATGATGAACTTGTAATTTTTCGTAGTCTGGAGACCTTTTACTTTCAACGGCTGTATCTATGCAACTGTTGCTCCGATTTTGTCAAAATAACAAAAAAATAAAAGATTGAGACTTTATCTTTCCTCTGGAACCAAATGTGAGACAATCGGGCTGGTACTTACAGAGATATATGCATTTATGCAAAGTTTTTTTTAAATTTTTATGAGAAACCCATTATTTAAGGTTTTTTGGAGACCCTCATTTTTAAATTACTATAACTCGGTAAATAATGATCCGATTTTGACTCTATAAAAACTAGAATGCATAAGTATATTAGCTTTATCATGACAGAAAAAAATTAAGACTATCGGACTAGTATTAACAGATATTTATGCATTCATATCAAAAATATTTTCGGGTTACTTGTAATAACTTGAAATGGCTATATCAAGGTTACCATTATATCGATTTCAAATGCCTTTGCACGAATTTAAATCTTTTTCAATAAAGTTTAAATAGAATAAAAGAGATTGCTCGATTTTAAATATTTAAAAAAATTTATTTTTTCAAAAATGATAAACTTGTAATTTTTCGTAGTCTGGAGACCTTTTACTTTCAACGGCTGTATCTCTGCAACTATTGCTCCTCTTTTGTCACAATAACAAAAAAATAAAAGATTGAGACTTTATCTTTCCTCTGGAACCAAATGTGAGACAATCGGGCTGGTACTTACAATGATATAGGCATTTATGCAAAGTTTTTTTTTCATTTTTATGAGAAACCCATTATTTAAGGTTTTTTGGAGACCCTCATTTTTAAATTGCTATAACTCGGTAAATAATGATCCGATTTTGACTCTATAAAAACTAGAATGCATAAGTATATTAGCTTTATCGCGACAGAAAAAATTTAAGACTATCAGACTAGTATTAACAGATATTTATGCATTCATATCAAAAATATTTTCGGGTTACTTGTAATAACTTGAAATGGCTATATCAAGGTTACCATTATATCGATTTCAAATGCCTTTGCACGAATTTAAATCTTTTTCAATAAAGTTTAAATAGAATAAAAGAGATTGCTCGCTTTTAAATTTTTAAAAAAAATTATTTTTTCAAAAATGATAAACTTGTAATTTTTCGTAGTCTGGAGACCTTTTACTTTCAACGGCTGTATCTCTGCAACTATTGCTCCGATTTTGTCACAATAACAAAAAAATAAAAGATTGAGACTTTATCTTTCCTCTGGAACCAAAAGTGAGACAATCGGGCTGGTACTTACAGAGATATATGCATTTATGCAAAGTTTTTTTTTCATTTTTATGAGAAACCCATTATTTAAGGTTTCTTGGAGACCCTCATTTTTAAATTGCTATAACTCGATAAATAATGATCCGATTTTGACTCTATAAAAACTAGAATGCATAAGTATATTAGCTTTATCATGACAGAAAAAAATTAAGACTATCGGACTAGTATTAACAGATATTTATGCATTCATATCAAAAATATTTTCGGGTTACTTGTAATAACTTGAAATGGCTATATCAAGGTTACCATTATATCGCTTTCAAATGCCTTTGCACGAATTTAAATCTTTTTCAATAAAGTTTAAATAGAATAAAAGAGATTGCTCGATTTTAAATTTTTAAAAAAATTTATTTTTTCAAAAATGATAAACTTGTAATTTTTCGTAGTCTGGAGATCTTTTATTTTCAACGGCTGTATCTCTGCAACTATTGCTCCGATTTTGTCAAAATAAAAAAAAAATAAAAGATTGAGACTTTATCTTTCCTCTGGAACCAAATGTGAGACAATCGGGCTGGTACTTACAGAGATATATGCATTTATGCAAAGTTTTTTTTTCATTTTTATGAGAAACCCATTATTTAAGGTTTTTTGGAGACCCTCATTTTTAAATTGCTATAACTCGGTAAATAATGATCCGATTTTGACTCTATAAAAACTAGAATGCATAAGTATATTAGCTTTATCATGACAGAAAAAATTTAAGACTATCAGACTAGTATTAACAGATATTTATGCATTCATATCAAAAACATTTTCGGGTTACTTGTAATAACTTGAAATGGCTATATCAAGGTTACCATTATATCGATTTCAAATGCCTTTGCACGAATTTAAATCTTTTTCAATAAAGTTTAATTAGAATAAAAGATATTGCTCGATTTTAAATTTTTAAAAAAATTTATTTTTTCAAAAATGATAAATTTGTAATTTTTCGTAGTCTGGAGACCTTTTACTTTCAACGGCTGTATCTCTGCAACTATTGCTCCGATTTTGTCAAAATAACAAAAAAATAAAAGATTGAGACTTTATCTTTCCTCTGGAACAAAATGTGAGACAATCGGGCTGGTACTTACAGAGATATATGCATTTATGCAAAGTTTTTTTTTCATTTTTATGAGAAACCCATTATTTAAGGTTTTTTGGAGACCCTCATTTTTAAATTGCTATAACTCGGTAAATAATGATCCGATTTTGACTCTATAAAAACTAGAAGGCATAAGTATATTAGCTTTATCATGACAGAAAAAAATTAAGACTATCGGACTAGTATTAACAGATATTTATGCATTCATATCAAAAATATTTTCGGGTTACTTGTTGTTTAGGCACGAAAACCCTAACAGGGTACAACAATGGTCACTGCACGGAAACACTGCACATTCCAGACAAATGCATGTTTTGGTTGTTTTTTCTTCTCTTTGCTTTATGCTTTTTTGTTCTTAAAACAAACAGGCAATTGTGCCATGCACATTTTCGACAATTAAAATAAAACGTTAGTCAGTGAAACACTAAAGACGTGTGCAGTGGTCAGTACAACAAAAAAAAGAAATCAAGTACAATAATTTATGTAAATTATAATAAATTTCAAATCATTAGTTTTACTCAAAATTTAATACAAATTAAATACATATCAATTTGTGCGCGAAATAAATCATTTTTCTACAAAAAAACCAAACAGTATTTTTTATTTAAGTGTCACGGCAATTGTGTTTTTTCATTAATAAAAAATAAAAGTGAAGTGTTAAAACGGATCGATTTCTCTACTCCACCACTACTCCTGGACACTGACCACAATCACAACCAACAAAGAGGATTTTGTTCCGAAACCCGCGAACACCCACCGTAAGAAAACCACAGGGGCTGGCCAGAGAGAGTGGTCAGACTTCAACAACAACAATCCCACCAACCACATCAACTATACCTTGGAGAACAAAAAGTGAGTACCCTCTGTATTTACCACCCAATCCCCGTGTAACTAAACATTTTGGTCCTTCGAACCGGATCCGGGTCATCCATAACCCGGAAAACCCCAGACTGATCCGGGTCATCCATAACCCGAAAAACCCCAGACTGATACGGGTCATCCATAACCCGGAAAAACACCCCTACCACATCTAAACAGAAATTTTTTACATAATTATCATATATTTTTCCCCCCGATTACTAAAAATTGTCTAACCCCTCAACATACCTAACGTGTATGTTTTATATCTGAACATAACCCCCATTTCCCCCGCAAAAACCACAATAAATTGGTAATTGAACCCCAGCAAAACACTCTTGCAGTTACCAGTACGTGGAGTATGTACAAATTGCGTTACCAATGTACACACCTATAAACCACCATTTCTGCTAGAAATTTAGTAGCTATCACTAAACCCTAATGTTTTATCCCTAATGTTTTTTTTTATAATATATTATATTTTTACCCGCGTACATATATTTAATATATTTCCCCCTGCACCGCATCAAAAGTGCATATACGTACCCCCTTTCCCCCAAGTCCGTATACGCTTTGTCCCCATTTTTTCCCCCCGGCAACATAAGTCACGTGTGTATGTACATATTGTTATTTTATCATACGAGTAAATAAACCTTTTGGAAAGAAAAGGAAAGAGAAACACCCAAAACTGCGGCAAATTTGTCACCATTTTGTGTTTCTGGAACTGGCGCAAAACCAGTATATAATATATATATATACATATATATATAACGAAAAAAAAAGGCGTGTTGTCTAATTTTGGTTCTTTTTTTCCTCTGTTTCGTTTATCATCCGATAAAACTAACGGGAAGATACCTAACGCATCAGAACATACCGGGCATGATTGGCTGTTGATGTTGTTGTTATGATTTAAGAGGAATGAAATAACTGTTGTCTTTTATTTTTTTTTGTTTCTTGGCAAAACAAAACGCCAACACCACGTTATTACAACAACACACAACTACACATGCACACAAGTCCAGTAGACAACAAGTGCGTACCTAACAACGTTGCATTAATTGTCTTGTTGTTTCATTTCTGTCCCCGACGTACAATAAAACAAGAACAAAAAAAAAAAACCAAAGGCACAAGCAACAACACCTGCAGACAATTCTATGTCTGTACATCTTACCCTCCACAATACTTGTTCCATGCACACACCCGCAAGAATAGGAGAGAGAAAACCATCCATCACCAAAAAAGTTTTGCGCTCACACGTGCCAACCAAACATACACACTTCATCGAATTGGCAACAGCAGCTCTTGTTGAAAAAATTCTGCAATAGGTAAATACATGCAGAACAAACAAAAAGACCCAAGGCAGACAAGACGAACATAAATAAGCAGGCAGTTGAATTAGCCATACGTTTCCCCCCGCAGTAGTTGTGACCAGCCTAAAAAACCAACGAAAAAAAAAAAAAAAAACCATACACCACGTGTAAAAACCAATAAGAAAGAAACACACAAAGAACCAAAAATCAAAAGTGAGTTGCGTTTGTTGTTGGTTGACATTGAAGGTCAACATCAGTCAGCATCTCTAGTGTTTGTTGTAATTGCAATTGCATTACTACTCCCTTTGTTGTTTTCATTTCTTTTCTTTTGGGGTTTTTTTTTTACATAATTGTGTTCGCTGTCAATCAACTAGTTGATTTTGATGAGACTTTACCTAATTGAAACAATTGAGTACATGTATGTATGTATGTGGTATTTTATATACCAAACAAAAATAACTAGGTCACTGGGACAAAGTGAGTTGTAAATAAGAACTTATGTACTAACAGGTGGATACGAGGGCAGCTCAGAAAATCATTAGGAATTTCATATGGATAATAATGTGCTCGTCGTTTACTGAATGGAAAATATTAAAACGCGTTATTATTTGAAGATTATGAATTATAATTAACCCTGCCACACATGATAACCCCCTTGTTGCAAAATAAACACTTAAAACTTTGAAAACAAGAAAAGAAAATGTTTTAATTAAATTTGAAAATTTTATAAAATTTTCTTAACCCCCGATGAATTGATCGCCGGTACGAGGCACAATTCAAGACTTTTTATCTTTTTTCATATTGGTCGCCTGTACGAGGCACATTTGAAAATTTTATTAAATTTTCTTAACCCCCGAGGAATTGATCGCCGGTACGAGGCACAATTCAAAACTTTTTATATTTTTTCATATTGGTCGCCTGTACGAGGCACATTTGAAAATTTTATTAAATTTTCTCAAATTCTCATATAAATATATCCCGGTAGCTTTAACGAAGCACCAATAAAACTTCCTGAATTTTTGTTCTCGCAAATCCTTCAAAAAAAACACCTGCAAAATGACCACACTAAAGAATTTAATTCGTGCATCTGATCGTGTCGTCGAATTTAAAAACTATTTCGATGGCCTGAACGCAGAGGCGCACACGCGACACACCCTGCGAGCCCAAGAAATTCAAATCCAACATCTCTGGACAAATTTCGAATCCATTTATGAAAATGCTCTGGAAAAATACGATACGATCAAAGAAGACATTGATTTAGAGACCTTAAAAGGTCGTTTTTTCGCTACCTTTGGGGCCTACACCGCTGCAGTCGCACGGATGCACGAACTAAGCGAAGCCCTCCAAGCCAAGGAGAAAACAACCTCCCATTCGGGTGGCAACACCCACGATTTCTCCCCGCACATTTCTCTACCACCATGTGATACAGAAGTATTTCATGGTGACTATAAGTCATGGCCAACTTTCCGTGACATGTTCACGGCCCTATAACGCAATAACAAGCGATTGTCACCAGTAGAAAAAATGTGCCATTTGGTCAAGAAAACAGAGGGTGAGGCGCGGGAACTGTTGAAAACATGCCCCATGACCAACGAGGGATTTAATATGGCCTGGCAGAACTTAGTACATCGGTACGAAAATAAGCGAATATTGGTGAACGCTCAACTGAAGACTCTTTTCAATTTAAAACCAATAATAAAAGAAACTGGCGCTGATCTGAGGCGCTTGCAACGCACAATTAATGATTGCATTACCAACTTGCGTTTATTGCAAATCGAAGCCGACAACTGGGATGTTATATTTGTATACATCTGTTCAACGTGTCTACCAGAAAACACCCTGAGCCTATGGGAGCAATCTCTGCCCCGCACCACTGATTTGCCGACATGGCAAACTTTGGATGATTTCCTATCATCAAGATTTCAAACGTTAGAGTCAGTCGCGGATATTAGATCAACATTTTTAAGCTCGCATGACCCAAAACCTTTGCAAACGATTCGAAATAATAAACCTAATTCATCAGAGAAGAATCGCGTTAAAAGCTACCAGACTAATGTCTCCAATGGCCAAATGGGCAAGTGCGATCTATGTACACAGTTTCATCCGCTCAGATTTTGTCCCCGTTTTCTCGCCATGTCCATTGACGACCGCTATGCTGAAGTGAAAAAACAAAATAAATGCACCAACTGCCTGGGCACGTCTCATGGAGCAAAAACCTGCAAAAGCAAATTTCTCTGCCGAACATGTAAAGGCAAACACCACTCGTTGCTTCACCGTGATGAACGAAGGACAGCGCCCACTACTACTAACGCTAGTGTGAGAAATCCTCCAGTGCAACAAAATAACAACCCCCCTCTCGACTTAGAATTAACCCCCTCTACATCAGCACAAGCTGCCAATCGAACGCTGCAATCTTTTTCTACGCACCTTGAAACTACCCCACACTCTGTTATACTCGGCACCGCATTGGTTGATGTCTATAATGATGACCTCAAGTGCACTGTTCGCGCTCTCATAGACTCCGCCTCAGAGGCCACGTTTATTTCACGAAAACTTCAAACGACTCTCGGTCTCCATACTCAGTCTTCACCAGCCCAAGTCCACGGGTTAAGCGATTCGGTGACCGCCACCTCAACCCAAAGCTGCCACATAAAAATAGGATCCCCTGTCGACAAGTCTTTCGAACTCTGTTCAGATGCCTTAGTCATCAAAAGACTTACCGGCAATCTTCCCCATTACCCCTCGTCAATGTTGAAGAATGAAAATTTTTCCCAACTACAATTGGCCGATACTTACCGCCATAGCTGTAACGAAATTGATCTACTGCTCGGTGGCGATGTGTACCCAAAAATAATTCAGGACGGTCTGAAATGGGACACGACTCAATCTTTGATAGCCCAGAGAACCGTTTTTGGATGGATTATTACCGGCAAGGTACCAGCAAATCCATGTAGGAGGGCAGTCTCATCCTTTTTTAACACCATCGAATTAAATGATCAACTACAGCGTTTCTGGGAGTTAGAGGACCTCCCGCGGAAATTAACGCCCTCCCCGGAGGACGCATACTGCGAGAATTTATACACATCCACCACGTACCGTAATAAAGACGGTCGATACGTAGTTTCACTCCCCTTTAAGAAAGATTACCCCGAAAAAGTAAATATTGGCCCCTCTCGAAAAATTGCTTTCTCCCAGTTTCTACGAAACGAGGCGAGATTGCTCAAAAACCCCCAATTAAAAAATGAATACGATCAAGTAATAACAGAGTACTCTACTCTGGGTCAAATGACCAAAGTACCCCCCGTAAATGGTGATAGCGGCACTTACTATTTGCCCCACCACGCTGTTCTGAAACCACACATCAACTATACCTTGGAGAACAAAAAGTGAGTACCCTCTGTATTTACCACCCAATCCCCGTGTAACTAAACATTTTGGTCCTTCGAACCGGATCCGGGTCATCCATAACCCGGAAAACCCCAGACTGATCCGGGTCATCCATAACCCGAAAAACCCCAGACTGATACGGGTCATCCATAACCCGGAAAAACACCCCTACCACATCTAAACAGAAATTTTTTACATAATTATCATATATTTTTCCCCCCGATTACTAAAAATTGTCTAACCCCTCAACATACCTAACGTGTATGTTTTATATTTGAACATAACCCCCATTTCCCCCGCAAAAACCACAATAAATTGGTAATTGAACCCCAGCAAAACACTCTTGCAGTTACCAGTACGTGGAGTATGTACAAATTGCGTTACCAATGTACACACCTATAAACCACCATTTCTGCTAGAAATTTAGTAGCTATCACTAAACCCTAATGTTTTACCCCTAATGTTTTTTTTTATAATATACTATATTTTTACCCGCGTACATATATTTAATATATTTCCCCCTGCACCGCATCAAAAGTGCATATACGTACCCCCTTTCCCCCAAGTCCGTATACGCTTTGTCCCCATTTTTTCCCCCCGGCAACATAAGTCACGTGTGTATGTACATATTGTTATTTTATCATACGAGTAAATAAACCTTTTGGAAAGAAAAGGAAAGAGAAACACCCAAAACTGCGGCAAATTTGTCACCATTTTGTGTTTCTGGAACTGGCGCAAAACCAGTATATAATATATATATATACATATATATATAACGACAAAAAAAGGCGTGTTGTCTAATTTTGGTTCTTTTTTTCCTCTGTTTCGTTTATCATCCGATAAAACTAACGGGAAGATACCTAACGCATCAGAACATACCGGGCATGATTGGCTGTTGATGTTGTTGTTATGATTTAAGAGGAATGAAATAACTGTTGTCTTCTATTTTTTTTTGTTTCTTGGCAAAACAAATCGCCAACACCACGTTATTACAACAACACACAACTACACATGCACACAAGTCCAGTAGACAACAAGTGCGTACCTAACAACGTTGCATTAATTGTCTTGTTGTTTCATTTCTGTCCCCGACGTACAATAAAACAAGAACAAAAAAAAAAACCAAAGGCACAAGCAACAACACCTGCAGACAATTCTATGTCTGTACATCTTACCCTCCACAATACTTGTTCCATGCACACACCCGCAAGAATAGGAGAGAGAAAACCATCCATCACCAAAAAAGTTTTGCGCTCACACGTGCCAACCAAACATACACACTTCATCGAATTGGCAACAGCAGCTCTTGTTGAAAAAATTCTGCAATAGGTAAATACATGCAGAACAAACAAAAATACCCAAGGCAGACAAGACGAACATAAATAAGCAGGCAGTTGAATTAGCCATACGTTTCCCCCCGCAGTAGTTGTGACCAGCCTAAAAAACCAACGAAAAAAAAAAAAACCATACACCACGTGTAAAAACCAATAAGAAAGAAACACACAAAGAACCAAAAATCAAAAGTGAGTTGCGTTTGTTGTTGGTTGACATTGAAGGTCAACATCAGTCAGCATCTCTAGTGTTTGTTGTAATTGCAATTGCATTACTACTCCCTTTGTTGTTTTCATTTCTTTTCTTTTGGGTTTTTTTTTTTACATAATTGTGTTCGCTGTCAATCAACTAGTTGATTTTGATGAGACTTTACCTAATTGAAACAATTGAGTACATGTATGTATGTATGTGGTATTTTATATACCAAACAAAAATAACTAGGTCACTGGGACAAAGTGAGTTGTAAATAAGAACTTATGTACTAACAGGTGGATACGAGGGCAGCTCAGAAAATCATTAGGAATTTCATATGGATAATAATGTGCTCGTCGTTTACTGAATGGAAAATATTAAAACGCGTTAATATTTGAAGATTATGAATTATAATTAACCCTGTCACACATGATAACCCCCTTTGTTGCAAAATAAACACTTAAAACTTTGAAAACAAGAAAAGAAAATGTTTTAATTAAATTTGAAAATTTTATAAAATTTTCTTAACCCCCGATGAATTGATCGCCGGTACGAGGCACAATTCAAGACTTTTTATCTTTTTTCATATTGGTCGCCTGTACGAGGCACATTTGAAAATTTTATTAAATTTTCTTAACCCCCGAGGAATTGATCGCCGGTACGAGGCACAATTCAAAACTTTTTATATTTTTTCATATTGGTCGCCTGTACGAGGCACATTTGAAAATTTTATTAAATTTTCTCAAATTCTCATATAAATATATCCCGGTAGCTTTAACGAAGCACCAATAAAACTTCCTGAATTTTTGTTCTCGCAAATCCTTCAAAAAAAACACCTGCAAAATGACCACACTAAAGAATTTAATTCGTGCATCTGATCGTGTCGTCGAATTTAAAAACTATTTCGATGGCCTGAACGCAGAGGCGCACACGCGACACACCCTGCGAGCCCAAGAAATTCAAATCCAACATCTCTGGACAAATTTCGAATCCATTTATGAAAATGCTCTGGAAAAATACGATACGATCAAAGAAGACATTGATTTAGAGACCTTAAAAGGTCGTTTTTTCGCTACCTTTGGGGCCTACACCGCTGCAGTCGCACGGATGCACGAACTAAGCGAAGCCCTCCAAGCCAAGGAGAAAACAACCTCCCATTCGGGTGGCAACACCCACGATTTCTCCCCGCACATTTCTCTACCACCATGTGATACAGAAGTATTTCATGGTGACTATAAGTCATGGCCAACTTTCCGTGACATGTTCACGGCCCTATATCGCAATAACAAGCGATTGTCACCAGTAGAAAAAATGTGCCATTTGGTCAAGAAAACAGAGGGTGAGGCGCGGGAACTGTTGAAAACATGCCCCATGACCAACGAGGGATTTAATATGGCCTGGCAGAACTTAGTACATCGGTACGAAAATAAGCGAATATTGGTGAACGCTCAACTGAAGACTCTTTTCAATTTAAAACCAATAATAAAAGAAACTGGCGCTGATCTGAGGCGCTTGCAACGCACAATTAATGATTGCATTACCAACTTGCGTTTATTGCAAATCGAAGCCGACAACTGGGATGTTATATTTGTATACATCTGTTCAACGTGTCTACCAGAAAACACCCTGAGCCTATGGGAGCAATCTCTGCCCCGCACCACTGATTTGCCGACATGGCAAACTTTGGATGATTTCCTATCATCAAGATTTCAAACGTTAGAGTCAGTCGCGGATATTAGATCAACATTTTTAAGCTCGCATGACCCAAAACCTTTGCAAACGATTCGAAATAATAAACCTAATTCATCAGAGAAGAATCGCGTTAAAAGCTACCAGACTAATGTCTCCAATGGCCAAATGGGCAAGTGCGATCTATGTACACAGTTTCATCCGCTCAGATTTTGTCCCCGTTTTCTCGCCATGTCCATTGACGACCGCTATGCTGAAGTGAAAAAACAAAATAAATGCACCAACTGCCTGGGCACGTCTCATGGAGCAAAAACCTGCAAAAGCAAATTTCTCTGCCGAACATGTAAAGGCAAACACCACTCGTTGCTTCACCGTGATGAACGAAGGACAGCGCCCACTACTACTAACGCTAGTGTGAGAAATCCTCCAGTGCAACAAAATAACAGCCCCCCTCTCGACTTAGAATTAACCCCCTCTACATCAGCACAAGCTGCCAATCGAACGCTGCAATCTTTTTCTACGCACCTTGAAACTACCCCACACTCTGTTATACTCGGCACCGCATTGGTTGATGTCTATAATGATGACCTCAAGTGCACTGTTCGCGCTCTCATAGACTCCGCCTCAGAGGCCACGTTTATTTCACGAAAACTTCAAACGACTCTCGGTCTCCATACTCAGTCTTCACCAGCCCAAGTCCACGGGTTAAGCGATTCGGTGACCGCCACCTCAACCCAAAGCTGCCACATAAAAATAGGATCCCCTGTCGACAAGTCTTTCGAACTCTGTTCAGATGCCTTAGTCATCAAAAGACTTACCGGCAATCTTCCCCATTACCCCTCGTCAATGTTGAAGAATGAAAATTTTTCCCAACTACAATTGGCCGATACTTACCGCCATAGCTGTAACGAAATTGATCTACTGCTCGGTGGCGATGTGTACCCAAAAATAATTCAGGACGGTCTGAAATGGGACACGACTCAATCTTTGATAGCCCAGAGAACCGTTTTTGGATGGATTATTACCGGCAAGGTACCAGCAAATCCATGTAGGAGGGCAGTCTCATCCTTTTTTAACACCATCGAATTAAATGATCAACTACAGCGTTTCTGGGAGTTAGAGGACCTCCCGCGGAAATTAACGCCCTCCCCGGAGGACGCATACTGCGAGAATTTATACACATCCACCACGTACCGTAATAAAGACGGTCGATACGTAGTTTCACTCCCCTTTAAGAAAGATTACCCCGAAAAAGTAAATATTGGCCCCTCTCGAAAAATTGCTTTCTCCCAGTTTCTACGAAACGAGGCGAGATTGCTCAAAAACCCCCAATTAAAAAATGAATACGATCAAGTAATAACAGAGTACTCTACTCTGGGTCAAATGACCAAAGTACCCCCCGTAAATGGTGATAGCGGCACTTACTATTTGCCCCACCACGCTGTTCTGAAACCACACAGCACCACAACAAAATTGCGCGTGGTATTTAATGCCTCGAGCCCCTCATCCAACGGCACAAGCCTTAATGATCTGCTTCACCCTGGCCCAATCCTGCAGGCAGATTTAATGATTCTGATTTTGAGATGGAGATTTTTCCGCTATGTTTTCAACGCGGACATTGAGAAAATGTATCGCCAAATATTGGTGCATCCCACGCAAACCCCTTTTCAAAGAATTCTGCACAGGAACTCTCCGCACGAGTTAACTCAGGACTTTGAGTTGAACACAGTCACCTTCGGTGTAAACTGTGCCCCCTATTTGGCAATCAGGACGTTGTTAGAACTTGCCAAGGAAAACGAAGCCACTTATCCTGAAGTTGCAGAAATTTTGCGAGACTACATGTATGTAGATGATGTCCTTTCGGGAGCCCATACAATATCGTCGGCCGTAAGATTGCGAGATGAACTTAGAACAGTTCTTGAAACAGCAGGTTTCTCGCTCCGGAAGTGGACTTCTAATAACGAAATGTTACTAAAAGGTCTGCCGTCAACCCAGTTGCTAGGTGAAGAGTTTCTTCAACTATCTGAATCCAGTATTACGAAAACATTAGGGCTCAGATGGAACGCTGGCAACGACCATTTTTATTTCAAACTTAAAGCTAACCCGAATCGTGAGTTAACCACAAAGAGATGTGTGCTTTCTGAGATCGCCAAGTTATTCGACCCCGCAGGTTGGCTATCCCCCAAGATTATAGTGGCAAAAATGATTATGCAGCAGATATGGAAAGATGGCACTGACTGGGACGAAGATTTGAACCCCCTTACGATGAACAAATGGCGGGAATTTCTTGACGACTACATAAACATTGAGGAAATAAAAATTCCCCGGTTTATTGATTACGATCCATCTTATAAAGTCGAGTTACACGGTTTCTGTGACGCCTCGGAAAAGGCGTATGCCGCCGCCATATATCTTCGCTCTGAAAATGAAGGATTTGTCAGTACCCACCTTTTGGCAGCAAAAACGAAAGTTGCCCCGATAAAATTTGTTTCCCTGCCTCGGAAGGAATTATGTGGAGCAGAATTGCTTGCAAGTATGATAGAGTCTATTCAAGCTCAACTAAATCTCAAAGACTATAACATTTTCTTGTGGACAGATTCCACCATCGTGCTAGCCTGGCTGAGAAAACCGGCCCACAAATGGAAAACTTTCGTCGAACACCGAATTTCGTCGATTATCGAAAAGGTAGGCAGCGACCCATGGTCCCACGTCGAATCGAAAAGTAACCCCGCCGACTTAGCATCTCGCGGTACTACGGTTATTGAATTGTCATCCAGTGAGTTATGGTGGCGTGGGCCCGCTTGGCTAAGACGCCCTCATTCAGACTGGCCGTCACGAGTAAAAGAATTTGACACGGAAGAAGAAATCAGATCAGTCCGTGCACTTACAACTTTCATTCAGCAAGACGATATTCTTGAGAACTTTTCAGACCTGCCTCGAGCCCTACGAGTCATATGTTACATTTTCCGTTTTTATCAAAGGGCAAAAGCCAAGCTGACAGCCGAAGCTATTCCTCCAGCAGAGCTGTCCGTCAGAGAAATAGTTTGCGTCAAAAATCGTTTGATAATAGCCTGCCAAAAATCGCATTTTTGCAAAGAGTATGAACAGCTGTCTGGAAAACGACCGCTGTCTAGAAAAAGTTCGCTCTTGACTTTTAATCCGTTTCTTGATTCCACAGGAATCATGAGAATCAATGGTCGGCTGGCTGAATCCCCTACCCTGAGCTACGACGAGCGTTACCCCATTCTACTTCCTTACCATGCGCTATTCACGAGTCTCCTGATCACGTATTTACATAAGTACTCCATACATGGTCAAAATGCGTTATTATACCGTTTGACCAGACTACGTTACTACGTCCCTAAGCTCAAGACGTTAATAAAGAAAACTTTATCCCAGTGTCTAACTTGCGTAAGACATAAACGCCAACTTGGCCAGCAAATCATGGCCGCTTTACCCCCCGAACGTGCAAGCTTGTCGCGCCCCTTTTATCACACCGGTGTCGATTTCGCCGGACCCTTTGACATAAAATCTTATGCGGGTCGTGGCTGCAAAGTTACCAAAGGATACGTGCTGGTCTTCGTATGTTTCTCAACGAAAGCAATTCACCTCGAAGCCACCGGCGATATATCCACTCAAGCCTTTCTAGCCGCGTTCGCTCGTTTCTTTTCGCGGCGAGGAACCCCCCACGATATGTACTCAGACAATGGCACCGCTTTTGTCGGCGCTGCTAACATACTACATGGCGATAAACAGCATTTCTTGTCTCAAATCCGAAAAGGTCTACTCACTCATGATGATTTTACCGGGGTTGAATGGCACTTTATCCCCCCTGGCACCCCCCATATGGGTGGCCTCTGGGAGGCGGGTGTCAAAAGTTTCAAGGCCCATTTTAAGAAGCTGTGCCATAGTCAAAGTTTTACCTATGAAGAATTCAGCACCATGCTGGCACGAATTGAGGCGTGTCTGAACTCCAGACCCTTAAGCCCCATGAGTGAAGACCCAACCAACTTATGCGCTCTGACACCAGGCCATTTCCTCGTCGGAACCCCATTATTATCTCCCCCCGAACCTGACTTATCCAGCCACTCACTCAGCTACGTCAATCGTTGGCAAAAGCTGAAAATACTTCACCATCACTTAGCCCGTAGATGGAAAGACGAATATCTATCCGAGCTTCACAAGCGGAATAAATGGAAACACCCCCATCGAGATTTCGTTATCGGCGATCTTGTAGTTGTTAAACAAGACAACTTACCCCCCAATCAATGGCGTCTCGGCCGCATTGAACAAATTTACACTGGCCCCGACAACCGAGTTAGAGTGTCCGACATCCGCACCGCTAGCGGCATCGTAACCCGACCCATTGTCAAACTTATTTTACTACCACCCCCTGCGTCGACATGACAAATAATTTTCCCCCCTTATCTTTCCCTAGTTGCAGTCACTATGCGTCACCGTAGCCGGGACCACGTTTCCCCCATTGAAGAAAAGAGCCGAAAGGTGAGCCTGCAGCTTAAAAACCCGGATTGTCGCCTATGCCGTAAAGACCACCCGCTCCGAAAATGCAGCAAATTTCTAAATATGGAGGTCTTCGCAAGGCGGGACATTGTCAAGCGCCACCGGTACTGCCGGAATTGCCTCGCGCACTCCCACCTTTCTGCTACCTGCCGCAGCATAAAGCGCTGTCAAGAGTGCAACGGTAATCACCACACCCTCCTACATCAGGCCGAACTCACGAGAGCCAACGCGTATTTGAGCCGAGCATCCGAAACCACCGTCGTCCCGACCGTCATCATCAGGATCCGGCTTAAAAATGAGTGGGGCCAAGTCCGTGGCTTATTAAATGCATGTGCTCCCACAAGTTCTATCGCCAAATTTATAGTTGAACGGTACCAATTGCCGTTTGAAAGATTTAACGAAGACAAATGGTGCCATGTAACGTTCCGGACCCGGTTTGAGGGGGAAGGAGAAACTTTTACGGTAAAGGCCAAGATCTCCAGCGACCTTCCTGAGCAACTATCGCCGAAGCAATTGAAGCCTTACGTTGCAGATGCCTACCGCAATCTGAGGCTGGCCGATCCTGAGTTTTGGGAGAGCCACTCAATCAACTTTATCCTGGGAGCAGATATCTACCCGCAGATCATCCGAAGCGGAGTTCAAGTGGCAACCATCGGGTCACCCCTAGCGCAGGACACGGTACTAGGCTGGGTGATTATCGGAAAGTTCGGAAACTAGCCAGAAGAACAATCGCCTCCTTTTTCTTGCCAATACACATGAAATTATACCTTTGTATGCTATGGAACTGCTATATTTTGTTGCGTTACGGGTGACTTCTAATCCACCACTTGCACCGGAATTATTTAGACTCACAACAAATCTCTAAATCTCTAACAACTTTATAAAATTATATTTGCAACATTTTTTATGAATTTATGGATTTTTTCCCTTTATAAAATTATATTTGCAACATTTTTTTATGAATTCATGAATTTTTTCCCAAACCTATTGTACATTAATTATTACAAAAGAATTTTTTTTTATTACCTTAACTTAAATTTCGCTAGTGCATGAACTAACGATAAAAAAAACAGTTTTGACTTTGAAATTTTTGTCACCATTTTTTTTTTCTCCCCCATTTAAAAATTTGTTTTCTCTATTTTTCGTACTACTTATTGTACTATTAAAAAATGAAATTATAATTAATTAATTAATTAATTTGTAAAATGAAATTATACCTTTGTCAAATGAAATTATACCTTTGTAAATGCTTAAAATTATATGCTAATCTATTACTCTAATGTTTTTTATCCTATTGAATTGTCATACTGAGAACTATATGCCAATACATATTTGTAATTACTTTTTTTTATAACTCCACTGCCTCATCCTACACTCTTTGTTATCTTGGATATAACAAGGGGGGCGGGATGTTTAGGCACGAAAACCCTAACAGGGTACAACAATGGTCACTGCACGGAAACACTGCACATTCCAGACAAATGCATGTTTTGGTTGTTTTTTCTTCTCTTTGCTTTATGCTTTTTTGTTCTTAAAACAAACAGGCAATTGTGCCATGCACATTTTCGACAATTAAAATAAAACGTTAGTCAGTGAAACACTAAAGACGTGTGCAGTACAACAAAAAAAAGAAATCAAGTACAATAATTTATGTAAATTATAATAAATTTCAAATCATTAGTTTTACTCAAAATTTAATACAAATTAAATACATATCAATTTGTGCGCGAAATAAATCATTTTTCTACAAAAAAAACAAACAGTATTTTTTATTTAAGTGCCACGGCAATTGTGTTTTTTCATTAATAAAAAATAAAAGTGAAGTGTTAAAACGGATCGATTTCTCTACTCCACCACTACTCCTGGACACTGACCACAATCACAACCAACAAAGAGGATTTTGTTCCGAAACCCGCGAACACCCACCGTAAGAAAACCACAGGGGCTAGCCAGAGAGAGTGGCCAGACTTCAACAACAACAATCCCACCAACCACATCAACTATACCTTGGAGAACAAAAAGTGAGTACCCTCTGTATTTACCACCCAATCCCCGTGTAACTAAACACTTGTAATAACTTGAAATGGCTATATCAAGGTTACCATTATATCGATTTCAAATGCCTTTGCACGAATTTAAATCTTTTTCAATAAAGTTTAAATAGAATAAAAGAGATTGCTCGATTTTAAATTTTTTAAAAAAATTATTTTTTCAAAAATGATAAACTTGTAATTTTTCGTAGTCTGGAGACCTTTTACTTTCAACAGCTGTATCTCTGCAACTATTGCTCCGATTTTGTCAAAATAACAAAAAAATAAAAGATTGAGACTTTATCTTTCCTCTGGAACCAAATGTGAGACAATCGGGCTGGTACTTACAGAGATATATGCATTTATGCAAAGTTTTTTTTTCATTTTTATGAGAAACCCATTATTTAAGGTGTTTTGGAGACCCTCATTTTTAAATTGCTATAACTCGGTAAATAATGATCCGATTTTGACTCTATAAAAACTAGAAGGCATAAGTATATTAGCTTTATCATGACAGAAAAAAATTAAGACTATCGGACTAGTATTAACAGATATTTATGCATTCATATCAAAAATATTTTCGGGTTACTTGTAATAACTTGAAATGGCTATATCAAGGTTACCATTATATCGATTTCAAATGCCTTTGCACGAATTTAAATCTTTTTCAATAAAGTTTAAATAGAATAAAAGAGATTGCTCGATTTTAAATTTTTAAAAAAATTTATTTTTTCAAAAATGATAAACTTGTAATTTTTCGTAGTCTGGAGACCTTTTACTTTCAACGGCTGTATCTATGCAACTGTTGCTCCGATTTTGTCAAAATAACAAAAAAATAAAAGATTGAGACTTTATCTTTCCTCTGGAACCAAATGTGAGACAATCGGGCTGGTACTTACAGAGATATATGCATTTATGCAAAGTTTTTTTTAAATTTTTATGAGAAACCCATTATTTAAGGTTTTTTGGAGACCCTCATTTTTAAATTACTATAACTCGGTAAATAATGATCCGATTTTGACTCTATAAAAACTAGAATGCATAAGTATATTAGCTTTATCATGACAGAAAAAAATTAAGACTATCGGACTAGTATTAACAGATATTTATGCATTCATATCAAAAATATTTTCGGGTTACTTGTAATAACTTGAAATGGCTATATCAAGGTTACCATTATATCGATTTCAAATGCCTTTGCACGAATTTAAATCTTTTTCAATAAAGTTTAAATAGAATAAAAGAGATTGCTCGATTTTAAATTTTTAAAAAAAAATATTTTTTCAAAAATGATAAACTTGTAATTTTTCGTAGTCTGGAGACCTTTTACTTTCAACGGCTGTATCTCTGCAACTATTGCTCCGATTTTGTCAAAATAACAAAAAAATAAAAGATTGAGACTTTATCTTTCCTCTGGAACCAAATGTGAGACAATCGGGCTGATACTTACAGAGATATATGCATTTATGAAAAGTTTTTTTTTTTCATTTTTATGAGAAACCCATTATTTAAGGTTTTTTGGAGACCCTAATTTTTAAATTGCTATAACTCGGTAAATAATGATCCGATTTTGACTCTATAAAAACTAGAAGGCATAAGTATATTAGCTTTATCATGACAGAAAAAAATTAAGACTATCGGACTAGTATTAACAGATATTTATGCATTCATATTAAAAATATTTTCGGGTTACTTGTAATAACTTGAAATGGCTATATCAAGGTTACCATTATTTCGATTTCAAATGCCTTTGCACGAATTTAAATCTTTTTCAATAAAGTTTAAATAGAATAAAAGAGATTGCTCGATTTTAAATTTTTAAAAAAATTTATTTTTTCAAAAATGATAAACTTGTAATTTTTCGTAGTCTGGAGACCTTTTACTTTCAACGGCTGTATCTCTGCAACTATTGCTCCAATTTTGTCAAAATAACAAAAAAATAAAAGATTGAGACTTTATCTTTCCTCTGGAACCAAATGTGAGACAATCGGGCTGGTACTTACAGAGATATAGTTTTTTTTTCATTTTTATGAGAAACCCATTATTTAAGGTTTTTTGGAGACCCTCATTTTTAAATTGCTATAACTCGGTAAATAATGATGCGATTTTGACTCTATAAAAACTAGAATGCATAAGTATATTATCTTTATCATGACAGAAAAAATTTAAGACTATCAGACTAGTATTAACAGATATTTATGCATTCATATCAAAAATATTTTCGGGTTACTTGTTATAACTTGAAATGGCTATATCAAGGTTACCATTCTATCGTTTTCTAATGCCTTTGCACGAATTTAAATCTTTTTCAATAAAGTTTAAATAGAATAAAAGAGATTGCTCGATTTTAAATTTTTAAAAAAATTTATTTTTTCAAAAATTATAAACTTGTAATTTTTCGTAGTCTGGAGACCTTTTACTTTCAACGGCTGTATCTCTGCAACTATTGCTCCGATTTTGTCAAACTAACAAAAAAATAAAAGATTGAGACTTTATCTTTCCTCTGGAACCAAATGTGAGACAATCGGGGTGGTACTTACAGAGATATATGCATTTATGCAAAGTTTTTTTTTTCATTTTTATGAGAAACCCATTATTTAAGGTATTTTGGAGACCCTCATTTTTAAATTACTATAACTCGGTAAATAATGATCCGATTTTGACTCTATAAAAACTAGAATGCATAAGTATATTAGCTTTATCATGACATAAAAAAATTAAGACTATCGGACTAGTATTAACAGATATTTATGCATTCATATCAAAAATATTTTCGGGTTACTTGTAATAACTTGAAATGGCTATATCAAGGTTACCATTATATCGATTTCAAATGCCTTTGCACGAATTTAAATCTTTTTCAATAAAGTTTAATTCGAATAAAAGAGATTGCAAAAAAATAAAAGATTGAGACTTTATCTTTCCTCTGGAACCAAATGTGAGACAATCGGGCTGGTACTTACAGAGATATATGCATTTATGCAAAGTTTTTTTTTCATTTTTATGAGAAACCCATTATTTAAGGTTTTTTGGAGACCCTCATTTTTAAATTGCTATAACTCGGTAAATAATGATCCGATTTTGACTCTATAAAAACTAGAAGGCATAAGTATATTAGCTTTATCATGACAGAAAAAAATTAAGACTATCGGACTAGTATTAACAGATATTTATGCATTCATATCAAAAATATTTTCGGGTTACTTGTAATAACTTGAAATGGCTATATCAAGGTTACCATTATTTCGATTTCAAATGCCTTTGCACGAATTTAAATCTTTTTCAATAAAGTTTAAATAGAATAAAAGAGATTGCTCGATTTTAAATTTTTAAAAAAATTTATTTTTTCAAAAATGATAAACTTGTAATTTTTCGTAGTCTGGAGACCTTTTACTTTCAACGGCTGTATCTCTGCAACTATTGCTCCGATTTTGTCAAAATAACAAAAAAATAAAAGATTGAGACTTTATCTTTCCTCTGGAACCAAATGTGAGACAATCGGGCTGGTACTTACAGAGATATATGCATTTATGCAAAGTTTTTTTTTTCATTTTTATGAGAAACCCATTATTTAAGGTTTTTTGGAGACCCTCATTTTTAAATTGCTATAACTCGGTAAATAATGATCCGATTTTGACTCTATAAAAACTAGAAGGCATAAGTATATTAGCTTTATCATGACAGAAAAAATTTAAGACTATCAGACTAGTATTAACAGATATTTATGCATTCATATCAAAAATATTTTCGGGTTACTTGTAATAACTTGAAATGGCTATATCAAGGTTACCATTCTATCGTTTTCTAATGCCTTTGCGCGAATTTAAATCTTTTTCAATAAAGTTTAAATAGAATAAAAGAGATTGCTCGATTTTAAATTTTAAAAAAAAAATATTTTTTCAAAAATGATAAACTTGTAATTTTTCGTAGTCTGGAGACCTTTTACTTTCAACGGCTGTATCTCTGCAACTATTGCTCCGATTTTGTCAAAATAACAAAAAAATAAAAGATTGAGACTTTATCTTTCCTCTGGAACCAAATGTGAGACAATCGGGCTGGTACTTACAGAGATATATGCATTTATGCAAAGTTTTTTTTTTAATTTTTATGAGAAACCCATTATTTAAGGTTTCTTGGAGACCCTCATTTTTAAATTGCTATAACTCGGTAAATAATGATCCGATTTTGACTCTATAAAAACTAGAAGGCATAAGTATATTAGCTTTATCATGACAGAAAAAAATTAAGACTATCGGACTAGTATTAACAGATATTTATGCATTCATATTAAAAATATTTTCGGGTTACTTGTAATAACTTGAAATGGCTATATCAAGGTTACCATTATTTCGATTTCAAATGCCTTTGCACGAATTTAAATCTTTTTCAATAAAGTTTAAATAGAATAAAAGAGATTGCTCGATTTTAAATTTTTAAAAAAATTTATTTTTTCAAAAATGATAAACTTGTAATTTTTCGTAGTCTGGAGACCTTTTACTTTCAACGGCTGTATCTCTGCAACTATTGCTCCGATTTTGTCAAAATAACAAAAAAATAAAAGATTGAGACTTAATCTTTCCTCTGGAACCAAATGTGAGACAATCGGGCTGGTACTTACAGAGATATAGTTTTTTTTCATTTTTATGAGAAACCCATTATTTAAGGTTTTTTGGAGACCCTCATTTTTAAATTGCTATAACTCGGTAAATAATGATGCGATTTTGACTCTATAAAAACTAGAATGCATAAGTATATTATCTTTATCATGACAGAAAAAATTTAGGACTATCAGACTAGTATTAACAGATATTTATGCATTCATATCAAAAATATTTTCGGGTTACTTGTTATAACTTGAAATGGCTATATCAAGGTTACCATTCTATCGTTTTCTAATGCCTTTGCACGAATTTAAATCTTTTTCAATAAAGTTTAAATAGAATAAAAGAGATTGCTCGATTTTAAATTTTTAAAAAAATTTATTTTTTCAAAAATGATAAACTTGTAATTTTTCGTAGTCTGGAGACCTTTTACTTTCAACGGCTGTATCTCTGCAACTATTGCTCCGATTTTGTCAAAATAACAAAAAAATAAAAGATTGAGACTTTATCTTTCCTCTGGAACCAAATGTGAGACAATCGGGGTGGTACTTACAGAGATATATGCATTTATGCAAAGTTTTTTTTTCATTTTTATGAGAAACCCATTATTTAAGGTTTTTTGGAGACCCTCATTTTTAAATTACTATAACTCGGTAAATAATGATCCGATTTTGACTCTATAAAAACTAGAATGCATAAGTATATTAGCTTTATCATGACAAAAAAAAATTAAGACTATCGGACTAGTATTAACAGATATTTATGCATTTATATCAAAAATATTTTCGGGTTACTTGTAATAACTTGAAATGGCTATATCAAGGTTACCATTATATCGATTTCAAATGCCTTTGCACGAATTTAAATCTTTTTCAATAAAGTTTAATTCGAATAAAAGAGATTGCTCGATTTTAAATTTTTTAAAAAAAATATTTTTTCAAAAATGATAAACTTGTAATTTTTCGTAGTCTGGAGACCTTTTACTTTCAACGGCTGTATCTCTGCAACTATTGCTCCGATTTTGTCAAAATAACAAAAAAATAAAAGATTGAGACTTTATCTTTCCTCTGGAACCAAATGTGAGACAATCGGGCTGGTACTTACAGAGATATATGCATTTATGCAAAGTTTTTTTCATTTTTATTAGAAACCCATTATTTAAGGTTTTTTGGAGACCCTCATTTTTAAATTGCTATAACTCGGTAAATAATGATCCGATTTTGACTCTATAAAAACTAGAAGGCATAAGTATATTAGCTTTATCATGACAGAAAAAAATTAAGACTATCGGACTAGTATTAACAGATATTTATGCATTCATATCAAAAATATTTTCGGGTTACTTGTAATAACTTGAAATGGCTATATCAAGGTTACCATTATATCGATTTCAAATGCCTTTGCACGAATTTAAATCTTTTTCAATAAAGTTTAAATAGAATAAAAGAGATTGCTCGATTTTAAATTTTTAAAAAAAAATATTTTTTCAAAAATGATAAACTTGTAATTTTTAGTAGTCTGGAGACCTTTTACTTTCAACGGCTGTATCTCTGCAACTATTGCTCCGATTTTGTCAAAATAACAAAAAAATAAAAGATTGAGACTTTATCTTTCCTCTGGAACCAAATGTGAGACAATCGGGCTGGTACTTACAGAGATATATGCATTTATGCAAAAAAAATTTTTCATTTTTATGAGAAACCCATTATTTAAGGTTTTTTGGAGACCCTCATTTTTAAATTGCTATAACTCGGTAAATAATGATGCGATCTTGACTCTATATAAACTAGAATGCATAAGTATATTAGCTTTATCATGACAGAAAAAATTTAAGACTATCACACTAGTATTAACAGATATTTATGCATTCATATCAAAAATATTTTCGGGTTACTTGTAATAACTTGAAATGGCTATATCAAGGTTACCATTCAATCGTTTTCTAATGCCTTTGCGCGAATTTAAATCTTTTTCAATAAAGTTTAAATAGAATAAAAGAGATTGCTCGATTTTAAATTTTTAAAAAAAATTATTTTTTCAAAAATGATAAACTTGTAATTTTTCGTAGTCTGGAGACCTTTTACTTTCAACGGCTGTATCTCTGCAACTATTGCTCCGATTTTGTCAAAATAACAAAAAAATAAAAGATTGAGACTTTATCTTTCCTCTGGAAACAAATGTGAGACAATCGGGCTGGTACTTACAGAGATATATGCATTTATGCAAAGTTTTTTTTTTTTCATTTTTATGAGAAACCCATTATTTAAGGTTTTTTGGAGACCCTCATTTTTAAATTGCTATAACTCGGTAAATAATGATCCGATTTTGACTCTATAAAAACTAGAAGGCATAAGTATATTAGCTTTATCATGACAGAAAAAAATTTAGACTATCGGACTAGTATTAACAGATATTTATGCATTCATATCAAAAATATTTTCGGGTTACTTGTAATAACTTGAAATGGCTATATCAAGGTTACCATTATTTCGATTTCAAATGCCTTTGCACGAATTTAAATCTTTTTCAATAAAGTTTAAATAGAATAAAAGAGATTGCTCGATTTTAAATTTTTAAAAAAATTTATTTTTTCAAAAATGATAAACTTGTAATTTTTCGTAGTCTGGAGACCTTTTACTTTCAACGGCTGTATCTCTGCAACTATTGCTCCGATTTTGTCAAAATAACAAAAAAATAAAAGATTGAGACTTTATCTTTCCTCTGGAACCAAATGTGAGACAATCGGGCTGGTACTTACAGAGATATATGCATTTATGCAAAAAAAATTTTTCATTTTTATGAGAAACCCATTATTTAAGGTTTTTTGGAGACCCTCATTTTTAAATTGCTATAACTCGGTAAATAATGATGCGATCTTGACTCTATATAAACTAGAATGCATAAGTATATTAGCTTTATCATGACAGAAAAAATTTAAGACTATCACACTAGTATTAACAGATATTTATGCATTCATATCAAAAATATTTTCGGGTTACTTGTAATAACTTGAAATGGCTATATCAAGGTTACCATTCAATCGTTTTCTAATGCCTTTGCGCGAATTTAAATCTTTTTCAATAAAGTTTAAATAGAATAAAAGAGATTGCTCGATTTTAAATTTTTAAAAAAAATAATTTTTTCAAAAATGATAAACTTGTAATTTTTCGTAGTCTGGAGATCTTTTACTTTCAACGGCTGTATCTCTGCAACTATTGCTCCGATTTTGTCAAAATAACAAAAAAAAATAAAAGATTGAGACTTTATCTTTCCTCTGGAACCAAATGTGAGACAATCGGGCTGGTACTTACAGAGATATGTGCATTTATGTTTTAAAGTTTTAAAGTTTTTTTTTTCATTTTTATGAGAAACCCATTATTTAAGGTTTTTTGGAGACCCTCATTTTTAAATTGCTATAACTCGGTAAATAATGATGCGATTTTGACTCTATAAAAACTAGAATGCATAAGTATATTAGCTTTATCATGACAGAAAAAATTTAAGACTATCAGACTAGTATTAACAGATATTTATGCATTCATATCAAAAATATTTTCGGGTTACTTGTAATAACTTGAAATGGCTATATCAAGATTACCATTCTATCGTTTTCTAATGCCTTTGCACGAATTTAAATCTTTTTCAATAAAGTTTAAATAGAATAAAAGAGATTGCTCGATTTTAAATTTTTAAAAAAAATTATTTTTTCAAAAATGATAAACTTGTAATTTTTCGTAGTCTGGAGACCTTTTACTTTCAACGGCTGTATCTCTGCAACTATTGCTCCAATTTTGTCAAAATAACAAAAAAATAAAAGATTGAGACTTTATCTTTCCTCTGGAACCAAATGTGAGACAATCGGGCTGGTACTTGCAGAGATATATGCGTTTATGCAAAGTTTTTTTTTCATTTTTATGAGAAACCCATTATTTAAGGTTTTTTGGAGACCCTCATTTTTAAATTGCTATAACTCGGTAAATAATGATCCGATTTTGACTCTATAAAAACTAGAAGGCATAAGTATATTAGCTTTATCATGACAGAAAAAAATTAAGACTATCGGACTAGTATTAACAGATATTTATGCATTCATATCAAAAATATTTTCGGGTTACTTGTAATAACTTGAAATGGCTATATCAAGGTTACCATTATATCGATTTCAAATGCCTTTGCACGAATTTAAATCTTTTTCAATAAAGTTTAAATAGAATAAAAGAGATTGCTCGATTTTAAATTTTTAAAAAAATTTATTTTTTCAAAAATGATAAACTTGTAATTTTTCGTAGTCTGGAGACCTTTTACTTTCAACGGCTGTATCTCTGCAACTATTGCTCCGATTTTGTCAAAATAACAAAAAAATAAAAGATTGAGACTTTATCTTTCCTCTGGAACCAAATGTGAGACAATCGGGCTGGTACTTACAGAGATATATGCATTTATGCAAAGTTTTTTTTTCATTTTTATGAGAAACCCATTATTTAAGGTTTTTTGGAGACCCTCATTTTTAAATTACTATAACTCGGTAAATAATGATCCGATTTTGACTCTATAAAAACTAGAATGCATAAGTATATTAGCTTTATCATGACAGAAAAAAATTAAGACTATCGGACTAGTATTAACAGATATTTATGCATTCATATCAAAAATATTTTCGGGTTACTTGTAATAACTTGAAATGGCTATATCAAGGTTACCATTATATCGATTTCAAATGCCTTTGCACGAATTTAAATCTTTTTCAATAAAGTTTAAATAGAATAAAAGAGATTGCTCGATTTTAAATTTTTAAAAAAATTTATTTTTTCAAAAATGATAAACTTGTAATTTTTCGTAGTCTGGAGACCTTTTACTTTCAACGGCTGTATCTCTGCAACTATTGCTCCGATTTTGTCAAAACAACAAAAAAATAAAAGATTGAGACTTTATCTTTCCTCTGGAACCAAATGTGAGACAATCGGGCTGGTACTTACAGAGATTTATGCATTTATGCAAAGTTTTTTTTTTTCATTTTTATGAGAAACCCATTATTTAAGGTTTTTTGGAGACCCTCATTTTTAAATTGCTATAACTCGGTAAATAATGATCCGATTTTGACTCTATAAAAACTAGAAGGCATAAGTATATTAGCTTTATCATGACAGAAAAAAATTAAGACTATCGGACTAGTATTAACAGATATTTATGCATTCATATCAAAAATATTTTCGGGTTACTTGTAATAACTTGAAATGGCTATATCAAGGTTACCATTATATCGATTTCAAATGCCTTTGCACGAATTTAAATCTTTTTCAATAAAGTTTAAATAGAATAAAAGAGATTGCTCGATTTTAAATTTTTAAAAAAATTTATTTTTTCAAAAATGATAAACTTGTAATTTTTCGTAGTCTGGAGACCTTTTACTTTCAACGGCTGTATCTCTGCAACTATTGCTCCGATTTTGTCAAAATAACAAAAAAATAAAAGATTGAGACTTTATCTTTCCTCTGGAACCAAATGTGAGACAATCGGGCTGGTACTTACAGAGATATATGCATTTATGCAAAGTTTTTTTTTCATTTTTATGAGAAACCCATTATTTAAGGTTTTTTGGAGACCCTCATTTTTAAATTACTATAACTCGGTAAATAATGATCCGATTTTGACTCTATAAAAACTAGAATGCATAAGTATATTAGCTTTATCATGACAGAAAAAAATTAAGACTATCGGACTAGTATTAACAGATATTTATGCATTCATATCAAAAATATTTTCGGGTTACTTGTAATAACTTGAAATGGCTATATCAAGGTTACCATTATATCGATTTCAAATGCCTTTGCACGAATTTAAATCTTTTTCAATAAAGTTTAAATAGAATAAAAGAGATTGCTCGATTTTAAATTTTTAAAAAAATTTATTTTTTCAAAAATGATAAACTTGTAATTTTTCGTAGTCTGGAGACCTTTTACTTTCAACGGCTGTATCTCTGCAACTATTGCTCCGATTTTGTCAAAACAACAAAAAAATAAAAGATTGAGACTTTATCTTTCCTCTGGAACCAAATGTGAGACAATCGGGCTGGTACTTACAGAGATTTATGCATTTATGCAAAGTTTTTTTTTTCATTTTTATGAGAAACCCATTATTTAAGGTTTTTTGGAGACCCTCATTTTTAAATTGCTATAACTCGGTAAATAATGATGCGATTTTGAATCTATAAAAACTAGAATGCATAAGTATATTAGCTTTATCATGACAGAAAAAAATTAAGACTATCGGACTAGTATTAACAGATATTTATGCATTCATATCAAAAATATTTTCGGGTTACTTGTAATAACTTGAAATGGCTATATCAAGGTTACCATTATATCGATTTCAAATGCCTTTGCACGAATTTAAATCTTTTTCAATAAAGTTTAATTCGAATAAAAGAGATTGCTCGATTTTAAATTTTTAAAAAAAATTATTTTTTCAAAAATGATAAACTTGTAATTTTTCGTAGTCTGGAGACCTTTTACTTTCAACGGCTGTATCTCTGCAACTATTGCTCCGATTTTGTCAAAATAACAAAAAAATAAAAGATTGAGACTTTATCTTTCCTCTGGAACCAAATGTGAGACAATCGGGCTGGTACTTACAGAGATATATGCATTTATGCAAAGTTTTTTTTTCATTTTTATGAGAAACCCATTATTTAAGGTTTTTTGGAGACCCTCATTTTTAAATTGCTATAACTCGGTAAATAATGATGCGATTTTGACTCTATAAAAACTAGAATGCATAAGTATATTAGCTTTATCATGACAGAAAAAATTTAAGACTATCAGACTAGTATTAACAGATATTTATGCATTCATATCAAAAATATTTTCGGGTTACTTGTAATAACTTGAAATGGCTATATCAAGGTTACCATTCTATCGTTTTCTAATGCCTTTGCACGAATTTAAATCTTTTTCAATAAAGTTTAAATAGAATAAAAGAGATTGCTCGATTTTAAATTTTTAAAAAAATTTATTTTTTCAAAAATGATAAACTTGTAATTTTTCGTAGTCTGGAGACCTTTTACTTTCAACGGCTGTATCTAGCTTTATAAGTATATTAGCTTTATCATGACAGAAAAAATTTAAGACTATCAGACTAGTATTAACAGATATTTATGCATTCATATCAAAAATATTTTCGGGTTACTTGTAATAACTTGAAATGGCTATATCAAGGTTACCATTCTATCTATGCCTTTGCGAATATGAGTCTATCAAATATGAGTCTATCATTCGTTCCATTGTCTTTAACAAAAAAGAAGACAGACTAATTGGTCTGAAATCCTTCGGAGCTGTGTGGGAACTTTTCCCAGCCTTCGGGATAAATACGACTCTGGTATCCCTCCATTTTAAAGGAATATACGACCAGTTGATGCATGCTGTGTATAGATTATACAGCAACGGGGCTATATAGTCCAACACTTGCTGCAACTCAGCCGGGATTATACCATCAGGTCCCGGAGATTTATAGGGCCTGAAGCTTTTTATCGCCCAGATTAATGTTGGCATATTTATTATTTTCGAAGCAATTTCAGATGCTTGGGCGTCAGAACGTTCCAAAGCTTGAAACGGCGTCATGGAATTGCCCGGAAAATGCGTGTTTAAAAGGAGATCCAGCGACTCTCCACTGGAGGAAGACCACACCCCATTAGGATCTTTCAGGTATCCTAGGGTGCAAGGAGAAGAAGCCAGAACCTTGCGCAGCCTGGATGCCTCAGAAACGTCTTCTATGTTTCCACAGAAGTTTTTCCAAGAATCACATTTGGCATTTCTGATCATCTTTTTATAACTCTTAAGTTGCAGCCTGTATGCAGACCAGTCCTCGTCCGCTCTTGAAAATTTAGCCTTATTAAAGAGCTTTCTGCAGGAATCTCTGCTCGTCTGCAACTCATTTGACCACCAAGGTGGCTTTTTTTTCCCTCTAGGCTTTGCAGAAGGGCAAGACGCATCCAGGCACCTATTACAAACATTTGTTATATGGTCAACCAGACAGTCAATTTCCGCTAAACTATGCGGTTCAGATAGGGGTACTTCATCCAAAAGCAAAGAAAAAGTCTCCCTATATTTCACCCAGTTTGTTCTTCTCAGATTTCTAGAGACTGTCTCAACCGGGGCACGCTCCCTGAGTAAAAACTCAATGTACCGATGATCTGAGAAAGAATGCTCTTCCAAAACTCTCCAGTCATCAATTCTATCAGACAATGTATCTGATACAAGTGTTACGTCAAGAACCTCTTGCCGCGTACTTGTAACGAAAGTTGGTTCACTACCCTTGTTACAAATATACAGGTTAGTGCTTAACAAAAACTCCAAAAGTGATTCGCCTCTATCATTTGTGTCTGTACTACCCCATATCGAATGATGTGCATTAGCATCACAGCACACTAGTAACTGGTGTCCCCTAGATTCAGACTCCCGAATCAGACCGCCAACCTTCTCCGGGGGTATTGGCCCCGGATTAGGAAAATACGCAGAGGCGAGCCAAATAGATTTCCCATGAAGCTCTAAGCTAGCCGCTGTAACATCCATATCACTAAAAGTTGATAAAAAGAATATATTTAAGCCATTTTTCGCCAAGATGCAGGCTCTTGGTGAGCCCTCACCTTTGGCAACCATCAACTTAAACCCAGGGGTCTTCAATCCGCAAACCCTGCCACCCCGCACCCAGGGCTCTTGGATAAAAACCAAGTCAACTGCTCCTGTCGTCAGGCGCAGCAATAGTGCAGCTGAGGCTGCCTTACAGTGATGGAGGTTTATTTGTAGGAACCGCAACATCTTGCTTTTTTTCCACCATCCTTTCCACCACCGTGTTATTGGCTTCATCCTCCGTGTTATCATAGAGGTCGCATTCGTCCCCAGATTCGGTTTCGAATAAGCCAGATATGTGTCCCATCTGTTCTGAATCGGAGGCAACAGAACTCTCCGAATTCCTCACTGCATGGGCCTCGTCCTGAATGTCACCCATAGTGGCATCAGCTTTATCCTCCGTGCCATCACAGAGGTCGCATTCGTTGCCAGATTCGGTTTCGAAAATGCCAGATGCATCTCCCATCAGCCTAGAATCGGTCAGCTGAATATCAACCTTTTCCAGATTCTCCTCCCCAGCCGACTCTGCCACTGGCTTGTCTGCTTCCAAAATAGGCTTCTGGTCGCCCTTGTAGACATTGACTCTTATATGAAAAAAGCCAAATCTAATAATGCCGTCAGTCCTGGCTAAAAGCGGAAGCGATTCCTCATTAACCAAGACCACTGCTTGACGACGAGCGCCCTCCATCTCACCCAATCTGGCAATTTGCCAATTCTGAGTTGGAAGGTCAGGATTGCAGACTTTTATCATCTTTAGAATCACCGCAGTGTCACTTGTAGCCATTGGGATCCATGCATGAGCTCTGGGTTGCGAGGGGATATCATGTTTTTCCACAACGTCCAGTCTGGCTCCAGGCCATAACTCTCCCACTTGGCTAATGGCAACCTTAAACACGGCTGCGGATCTTTCGTTTCCAAAAGCAACGAGTTTTACTCGCCCCTGATACCAACCTGCGTTGACAGTAGTAGGGAGAAAATCAGGCATACTCTCAAGAAGCCTATAGTAGATTTCATTTAGTTTAGTTTCAACTAAACTCCACTTGTCCCTTGGAATACTACAATCCCCATTTTGCCTGTTTATCACAGCCCTAACGAAGTTACCTTTCACCACTTCACTAAAAGACTGAGTCCAGACGTTGCCGGTCACCTTAGATCTTTTAGGTAAAGGTTTCTCGTCGGGCGAGCGCAACCTTTTACCAGACTTCGATGACGAGGCCGAAACAGCGCTCTGTTTGTCAGATGCGCGCATTGCCGAAAGTTTGTCCTGTTCTTCAATGACTCCTTTCGCCCATGATAGCGACGCCTTCTCACGTTCGGAGAGCTTCGTTCCATCGAGTTGGCTTAGTCTGTTAATTATTTTCAAACAAAGCCTTCTCTGGTTGTGCCTGACCTTTGATGGCTTAAGTTTCTTTTTCTTTTTACCACCAATATTAGGCTGAGCACCCCTACCAGAATCAAGGCCGGACTTCAAGGTCGCAACCCTAAGACCAGTGCTAGGACCAGCACCAGTCGGTGAGGCAGAGCCTCGAACTAAATCGGTATCATTTGTGTCCATATTTTCATTTTCCTTGATGTGGTAATGAAAATATCACAAAAATACCTATTACGAACAAACCTATTACGAACAATTTTAGTAATTCAATTTATAGCACGGAGTTAAAATAAAACACGTCCACACTCGTCAACAGTTGAACGATTATCATATATATATTTTCGGGTTACTTGTAATAACTTGAAATGGCTATATCAAGGTTACCATTATTTCGATTTCAAATGCCTTTGCACGAATTTAAATCTTTTTCAATAAAGTTTAAATAGAAGAAAAGAGATTGCTCGATTTTAAATTTTTAAAAAAATTTATTTTTTCAAAAATGATAAACTTGTAATTTTTCGTAGTCTGGAGACCTTTTACTTTCATCGGCTGTATCTCTGCAACTATTGCTCCGATTTTGTCAAAATAACAAAAAAATAAAAGATTGAGACTTTATCTTTCCTCTGGAACCAAATGTGAGACAATCGGGCTGGTACTTACAGAGATATATGCATTTATGCAAAGTTTTTTTTTCATTTTTATGAGAAACCCATTATTTAAGGTTTTTTGGAGACCCTCATTTTTAAATTACTATAACTCGGTAAATAATGATCCGATTTTGACTCTATAAAAACTAGAATGCATAAGTATATTAGCTTTATCATGACAGAAAAAAATTAAGACTATCGGACTAGTATTAACAGATATTTATGCATTCATATCAAAAATATTTTCGGGTTACTTGTAATAACTTGAAATGGCTATATCAAGGTTACCATTATATCGATTTCAAATGCCTTTGCACGAATTTAAATATTTTTCAATAAAGTTTAAATAGAATAAAAGAGATTGCTCGATTTTAAATTTTTAAAAAAAAATATTTTTTCAAAAATGATAAACTTGTAATTTTTCGTAGTCTGGAGACCTTTTACTTTCAACGGCTGTATCTCTGCAACTATTGCTCCGATTTTGTCAAAATAAAAAAAAAATAAAAGATTGAGACTTTATCTTTCCTCTGGAACCAAATGTGAGACAATCGGGCTGGTACTTACAGAGATATATGCATTTATGCAAAGATTTTTTTTCATTTTTATGAGAAACCCATTATTTAAGGTTTTTTGGAGACCCTCATTTTTAAATTGCTATAACTCGGTAAATAACGATCCGATTTTGACTCTATAAAAACTAGAAGGCATAAGTATATTAGCTTTATCATGACAGAAAAAAATTAAGACTATCGGACTAGTATTAACAGATATTTATGCATTCATATCAAAAATATTTTCGGGTTACTTGTAATAACTTGAAATGGCTATATCAAGGTTACCATTATATCGATTTCAAATGCCTTTGCACGAATTTAAATCTTTTTCAATAAAGTTTAAATAGAATAAAAGAGATTGCTCGATTTTAAATTTTTAAAAAAATTTATTTTTTCAAAAATGATAAACTTGTAATTTTTTGTAGTCTGGAGACCTTTTACTTTCAACGGCTGTATCTCTGCAACTATTGCGCCGATTTTGTAAAAATAACAAAAAAATAAAAGATTGAGACTATATCTCTCCTCTGGAACCAAATGTGAGACAATCGGGCTGGTACTTACAGAGATATATGCATTTATGCAAAGTTTTTTTTTCATTTTTATGAGAAACCCATTATTTAAGGTTTTTTGGAGACCCTCATTTTTAAATTACTATAACTCGGTAAATAATGATCCGATTTTGACTCTATAAAAACTAGAATGCATAAGTATATTAGCTTTATCATGACAGAAAAAAATTAAGACTATCGGACTAGTATTAACAGATATTTATGCATTCATATCAAAAATATTTTCGGGTTACTTGTAATAACTTGAAATGGCTATATCAAGGTTACCATTATATCGATTTCAAATGCCTTTGCACGAATTTAAATCTTTTTCAATAAAGTTTAAATAGAATAAAAGAGATTGCTCGATTTTAAATTTTTAAAAAAATTTATTTTTTCAAAAATGATAAACTTGTAATTTTTCGTAGTCTGGAGACCTTTTACTTTCAACGGCTGTATCTCTGCAACTATTGCTCCGATTTTGTCAAAATAACAAAAAAATAAAAGATTGAGACTTTATCTTTCCTCTGGAACCAAATGTGAGACAATCGGGCTGGTACTTACAGAGATATATGCATTTATGCAAAGTTTTTTTTTTCATTTTTATGAAAAACCCATTATTTAAGGTTTTTTGGAGACCCTCATTTTTAAATTGCTATAACTCGGTAAATAATGATCCGATTTTGACTCTATAAAAACTAGAAGGCATAAGTATATTAGCTTTATCATGACAGAAAAAAATTAAGACTATCGGACGAGTATTAACAGATATTTATGCATTCATATCAAAAATATTTTCGGGTTACTTGTAATAACTTGAAATGGCTATATCAAGGTTACCATTATTTCGATTTCAAATGCCTTTGCACGAATTTAAATCTTTTTCAATAAAGTTTAAATAGAATAAAAGAGATTGCTCGATTTTAAATTTTTAAAAAAATTTATTTTTTCAAAAATGATAAACTTGTAATTTTTCGTAGTCTGGAGACCTTTTACTTTCAACGGCTGTATCTCTGCAACTATTGCTCCGATTTTGTCAAAATAACAAAAAAATAAAAGATTGAGACTTTATCTTTCCTCTGGAACCAAATGTGAGACAATCGGGCTGGTACTTACAGAGATATATGCATTTATGCAAAGTTTTTTTTTTTCATTTTTATGAGAAACCCATTATTTAAGGTTTTTTGGATACCCTCATTTTTAAATTGCTATAACTCGGTAAATAATGATCCGATTTTGACTCTATAAAAACTAGAAGGCATAAGTATATTAGCTTTATCATGACAGAAAAAAATTAAGACTATCGGACTAGTATTAACAGATATTTATGCATTCATATCAAAAATATTTTCGGGTTACTTGTAATAACTTGAAATGGCTATATCAAGGTTACCATTATTTCGATTTCAAATGCCTTTGCACGAATTTAAATCTTTTTCAATAAAGTTTAAATAGAATAAAAGAGATTGCTCGATTTTAAATTTTTAAAAAAATTTATTTTTTCAAAAATGATAAACTTGTAATTTTTCGTAGTCTGGAGACCTTTTACTTTCAACGGCTGTATCTCTGCAACTATTGCTCCGATTTTGTCAAAATAACAAAAAAATAAAAGATTGAGACTTTATCTTTCCTCTGGAACCAAATGTGAGACAATCGGGCTGGTACTTACAGAGATATATGCATTTATGCAAAGTTTTTTTTTTAATTTTTATGAGAAACCATATATCGATTTCAAATGCCTTTGCACGAATTTAAATCTTTTTCAATAAAGTTTAAATAGAATAAAAGAGATTGCTCGATTTTAAATTTTTAAAAAAATTTATTTTTTCAAAAATGATAAACTTGTAATTTTTCGTAGTCTGGAGACCTTTTACTTTCAACGGCTGTATCTCTGCAACTATTGCTCCGATTTTGTCAAAATAACAAAAAAATAAAAGATTGAGACTTTATCTTTCCTCTGGAACCAAATGTGAGACAATCGGGCTGGTACTTACAGAGATATATGCATTTATGCAAAGTTTTTTTTCATTTTTATGAGAAACCCATTATTTAAGGTTTTTTGGAGACCCTCATTTTTAAATTGCTATAACTCGGTAAATAATGATGCTATTTTGACTCTATAAAAACTAGAATGCATAAGTATATTAGCTTTATCATGACAGAAAAAATTTAAGACTATCAGACTAGTATTAACAGATATTTATGCATTCATATCAAAAATATTTTCGGGTTACTTGTAATAACTTGAAATGGCTATATCAAGGTTACCATTCTATCGTTTTCTAATGCCTTTGCGCGAATTTAAATCTTTTTCAATAAAGTTTAAATAGAATAAAAGAGATTGCTCGATTTTAAATTTTAAAAAAAAATTATTTTTTCAAAAATGATAAACTTGTAATTTTTCGTAGTCTGGAGACCTTTTACTTTCAACGGCTGTATCTCTGCAACTATTGCTCCGATTTTGTCAAAATAACAAAAAAATAAAAGATTGAGACTTTATCTTTCCTCTGGAACCAAATGTGAGACAATCGGGCTGGTACTTACAGAGATATATGCATTTATGCAAAGTTTTTTTTTCATTTTTATGAGAAACCCATTATTTAAGGTTTTTTGGAGACCCTCATTTTTAAATTGCTATAACTCGGTAAATAATGATCCGATTTAGACTCTATAAAAACTAGAAGGCATAAGTATATTAGCTTTATCATGACAGAAAAAAATTAAGACTATCGGACTAGTATTAACAGATATTTATGCATTCATATCAAAAATATTTTCGGCTTACTTGTAATAACTTGAAATGGCTATATCAAGGTTACCATTATTTCGATTTCAAATGCCTTTGCACGAATTTAAATCTTTTTCAATAAAGTTTAAATAGAATAAAAGAGATTGCTCGATTTTAAATTTTTAAAAAAATTTATTTTTTCAAAAATGATAAACTTGTAATTTTTCGTAGTCTGGAGACCTTTTACTTTCAACGGCTGTATCTCTGCAACTATTGCTCCGATTTTGTCAAAATAACAAAAAAATAAAAGATTGAGACTTTATCTTTCCTCTGGAACCAAATGTGAGACAATCGGGCTGGTACTTACAGAGATATATGCATTTATGCAAAGTTTTTTTTTCATTTTTATGAGAAACCCATTATTTAAGGTTTTTTGGAGACCCTCATTTTTAAATTGCTATAACTCGGTAAATAATGATGCGATTTTGACTCTATAAAAACTAGAATGCATAAGTATATTAGCTTTATCATGACAGAAAATATTTAAGATTATCAGACTAGTATTAACAGATATTTATGCATTCATATCAAAAATATTTTCGGGTTACTTGTAATAACTTGAAATGGCTATATCAAGGTTACCATTATATCGATTTCAAATGCCTTTGCACGAATTTAAATCTTTTTCAATAAAGTTTAAATGGAATAAAAGAGATTGCTCGATTTTAAATTTTTAAAAAAAAATATTTTTTCAAAAATGATAAACTTGTAATTTTTCGTAGTCTGGAGACCTTTTACTTTCAACGGCTGTATCTCTGCAACTATTGCTCCGATTTTGTCAAATTAAAAAAAAATAAAAGATTGAGACTTTATCTTTCCTCTGGAACCAAATGTGAGATAATCGGGCTGGTACTTACAGAGATATATGCATTTATGCAAAGTTTTTTTTTCATTTTTATGAGAAACCCATTATTTAAGGTTTTTTGGAGACCCTCATTTTTAAATTGCTATAACTCGGTAAATAATGATCCGATTTTGACTCTATAAAAACTAGAAGGCATAAGTATATTAGCTTTATCATGACAGAAAAAAATTAAGACTATCGGACTAGTATTAACAGATATTTATGCATTCATATCAAAAATATTTTCGGGTTACTTGTAATAACTTGAAATGGCTATATCAAGGTTACCATTATATCGATTTCAAATGCCTTTGCACGAATTTAAATCTTTTTCAATAAAGTTTAAATAGAATAAAAGAGATTGCTCGATTTTAAATTTTTAAAAAAATTTATTTTTTCAAAAATGATAAACTTGTAATTTTTCGTAGTCTGGAGACCTTTTACTTTCAACGGCTGTATCTCTGCAACTATTGCTCCGATTTTGTAAAAGTAACAAAAAAATAAAAGATTGAGACTTTATCTTTCCTCTGGAACCAAATGTGAGACAATCGGGCTGGTACTTACAGAGATATATGCATTTATGCAAAGTTTTTTTTAATTTTTATGAGAAACCCATTATTTAAGGTTTTTTGGAGACCCTCATTTTTAAATTGCTATAACTCGGTAAATAATGATGCGATTTTGACTCTATAAAAACTAGAATGCATAAGTATATTAGCTTTATCATGACAGAAAAAATTTAAGACTATCAGACTAGTATTAACAGATATTTATGCATTCATATCAAAAATATTTTCGGGTTACTTGTAATAACTTGAAATGGCTATATCAAGGTTACCATTCTATCGTTTTCTAATGCCTTTGCGCGAATTTAAATCTTTTTCAATAAAGTTTAAATAGAATAAAAGAGATTGCTCGATTTTAAATTTTTAAAAAAAATTATTTTTTCAAAAATGATAAACTTGTAATTTTTCGTAGTCTGGAGACCTTTTACTTTCAACGGCTGTATCTCTGCAACTATTGCTCCGATTTTGTCAAAATAACAAAAAAATAAAAGATTGAGACTTTATCTTTCCTCTGGAACCAAATGTGAGACAATCGGGCTGGTACTTACAGAGATATATGCATTTATGCAAAGTTTTTTTTTTCATTTTTATGAGAAACCCATTATTTAAGGTTTTTTGGAGACCCTCATTTTTAAATTGCTATAACTCGGTAAATAATGATCCGATTTTGACTCTATAAAAACTAGAAGGCATAAGTATATTAGCTTTATCATGACAGAAAAAAATTAAGACTATCGGACTAGTATTAACAGATATTTATGCATTCATATCAAAAATATTTTCGGGTTACTTGTAATAACTTGAAATGGCTATATCAAGGTTACCATTATTTCGATTTCAAATGCCTTTGCACGAATTTAAATCTTTTTCAATAAAGTTTAAATAGAATAAAAGAGATTGCTCGATTTTAAATTTTTAAAAAAATTTATTTTTTCAAAAATGATAAACTTGTAATTTTTCGTAGTCTGGAGACCTTTTACTTTCAACGGCTGTATCTCTGCAACTATTGCTCCGATTTTGTCAAAATAACAAAAAAATAAAAGATTGAGACTTTATCTTTCCTCTGGAACCAAATGTGAGACAATCGGGCTGGTACTTACAGAGATATATGCATTTATGCAAAGTTTTTTTTTTCATTTTTATGAGAAACCCATTATTTAAGGTTTTTTGGATACCCTCATTTTTAAATTGCTATAACTCGGTAAATAATGATCCGATTTTGACTCTATAAAAACTAGAAGGCATAAGTATATTAGCTTTATCATGACAGAAAAAAATTAAGACTATCGGACTAGTATTAACAGATATTTATGCATTCATATCAAAAATATTTTCGGGTTACTTGTAATAACTTGAAATGGCTATATCAAGGTTACCATTATTTCGATTTCAAATGCCTTTGCACGAATTTAAATCTTTTTCAATAAAGTTTAAATAGAATAAAAGAGATTGCTCGATTTTAAATTTTTAAAAAAATTTATTTTTTCAAAAATGATAAACTTGTAATTTTTCGTAGTCTGGAGACCTTTTACTTTCAACGGCTGTATCTCTGCAACTATTGCTCCGATTTTGTCAAAATAACAAAAAAATAAAAGATTGAGACTTTATCTTTCCTCTGGAACCAAATGTGAGACAATCGGGCTGGTACTTACAGAGATATATGCATTTATGCAAAGTTTTTTTAATTTTTATGAGAAACCATATATCGGTTTCAAATGCCTTTGCACGAATTTAAATCTTTTTCAATAAAGTTTAAATAGAATAAAAGAGATAGCTCGATTTTAAATTTTTAAAAAAATTTATTTTTTCAAAAATGATAAACTTGTAATTTTTCGTAGTCTGGAGACCTTTTACTTTCAACGGCTGTATCTCTGCAACTATTGCTCCGATTTTATCAAAATAGCAAAAAAATTAAAGATTGAGACTTTATCTTTCCTCTGGAACCAAATGTGAGACAATCGGGCTGGTACTTACAGAGATATATGCATTTATGCAAAGTTTTTTTTTCATTTTTATGAGAAACCCATTATTTAAGGTTTTTTGGAGACCCTCATTTTTAAATTGCTATAACTCGGTAAATAATGATGCGATTTTGACTCTATAAAAACTAGAATGCATAAGTATATTAGCTTTATCATGACAGAAAAAATTTAAGACTATCAGACTAGTATTAACAGATATTTATGCATTCATATCAAAAATATTTTCGGGTTACTTGTAATAACTTGAAATGGCTATATCAAGGTTACCATTCTATCGTTTTCTAATGCCTTTGCGCGAATTTAAATCTTTTTCAATAAAGTTTAAATAGAATAAAAGAGATTGCTCGATTTTAAATTTTAAAAAAAAATTATTTTTTCAAAAATGATAAACTTGTAATTTTTCGTAGTCTGGAGACATTTTACTTTCAACGGCTGTATCTCTGCAACTATTGCTCCGATTTTGTCAAAATAACAAAAAAATAAAAGATTGAGACTTTATCTTTCCTCTGGAACAAAATGTGAGACAATCGGGCTGGTACTTACAGAGATATATGCATTTATGCAAAGTTTTTTTTTCATTTTTATGAGAAACCCATTATTTAAGGTTTTTTGGAGACCCTCATTTTTAAATTGCTATAACTCGGTAAATAATGATCCGATTTAGACTCTATAAAAACTAGAAGGCATAAGTATATTAGCTTTATCATGACAGAAAAAAATTAAGACTATCGGACTAGTATTAACAGATATTTATGCATTCATATCAAAAATATTTTCGGGTTACTTGTAATAACTTGAAATGGCTATATCAAGGTTACCATTATTTCGATTTCAAATGCCTTTGCACGAATTTAAATCTTTTTCATTAAAGTTTAAATAGAATAAAAGAGATTGCTCGATTTTAAATTTTTAAAAAAATGTATTTTTTCAAAAATGATAAACTTGTAATTTTTCGTAGTCTGGAGACCTTGTACTTTCAACGGCTGTATCTCTGCAACTATTGCTCCGATTTTGTCAAAATAACAAAAAAATAAAAGATTGAGACTTTATCTTTCCTCTGGAACCAAATATGAGACAATCGGGCTGGTACTTACAGAGATATATGCATTTATGCAAAGTTTTTTTTTCATTTTTATGAGAAACCCATTATTTAAGGTTTTTTGGATACCCTCATTTTTAAATTGCTATAACTCGGTAAATAATGATCCAATTTTGACTCTATACAAACTAGAAGGCATAAGTATATTAGCTTTATCATGACAGAAAAAAATTAAGACTATCGGACTAGTATTAACAGATATTTATGCATTCATATCAAAAATATTTTCGGGTTACTTGTAATAACTTGAAATGGCTATATCAAGGTTACCATTATTTCGATTTCAAATGCCTTTGCACGAATTTAAATCTTTTTCAATAAAGTTTAAATAGAATAAAAGAGATTGCTCGATTTTAAATTTTTAAAAAAATTAATTTTTTCAAAAATGATAAACTTGTAATTTTTCGTAGTCTGGAGACCTTTTACTTTCAACGGCTGTATCTCTGCAACTATTGCTCCGATTTTGTCAAAATAACAAAAAAATAAAAGATTGAGACTTTATCTTTCCTCTGGAACCAAATGTGAGACAATCGGGCTGGTACTTACAGAGATATATGCATTTATGCAAAGTTTTTTTTTCATTTTTATGAGAAACCCATTATTTAAGGTTTTTTGGAGACCCTCATTTTTAAATTGCTATAACTCGGTAAATAATGATGCGATTTTGACTCTATAAAAACTAGAATGCATAAGTATATTAGCTTTATCATGACAGAAAAAATTTAAGATTATCAGACTAGTATTAACAGATATTTATGCATTCATATCAAAAATATTTTCGGGTTACTTGTAATAACTTGAAATGGCTATATCAAGGTTACCATTCTATCGTTTTCTAATGCCTTTGCACGAATTTAAATCTTTTTCAATAAAGTTTAAATAGAATAAAAGAGATTGCTCGATTTTAAATTTTTCAAAAAAATTATTTTTTCAAAAATGATAAACTTGTAATTTTTCGTAGTCTGGAGACCTTTTACTTTCAACGGCTGTATCTCTGCAACTATTGCTCCGATTTTGTCAAAATAACAAAAAAATAAAAGATTGAGACTTTATCTTTCCTCTGGAACCAAATGTGAGACAATCGGGCTGGTACTTACAGAGATATATGCATTTATGCAAAGTTTTTTTTTTCATTTTTATGAGAAACCCATTATTTAAGGTTTTTTGGAGACCCTCATTTTTAAATTACTATAACTCGGTAAATAATGATCCGATTTTGACTCTATAAAAACTAGAATGCATAAGTATATTAGCTTTATCATGACAGAAAAAAATTAAGACTATCGGACTAGTATTAACAGATATTTATGCATTCATATCAAAAATATTTTCGGGTTACTTGTAATAACTTGAAATGGCTATATCAAGGTTACCATTATATCGATTTCAAATGCCTTTGCACGAATTTAAATCTTTTTCAATAAAGTTTAATTCGAATAAAAGAGATTGCTCGATTTTAAATTTTTAAAAAAAATTATTTTTTCAAATATGATAAACTTGTAATTTTTCGTAGTCTGGAGACCTTTTACTTTCAACGGCTGTATCTCTGCAACTATTGCTCCGATTTTGTCAAAATAACAAGAAAATAAAAGATTGAGACTTTATCTTTCCTCTGGAACCAAATGTGAGACAATCGGGCTGGTACTTACAGAGATATATGAGCAATTGTCATTAACTTTTAATATTTAAGAAAAAAAAAATTGCGATTTTTTTTTCGTGGCACATTGATAAGACTTTGTAGGTAAATAACATTATAAATAAGTAATTCAAATCCGTCCACGTGCATTAATTTGAGCGATCGCACCCAAAACTATTGCGGTTTAAAGATAAAATTTTTAAAAAAATTGTCAAAACTACATTTTTTATCCGAAGTTAACCAAACGTACCATTTTGTACTATGCTTACCCAGAGCTAAAATACATATTCAAACATGCATAAAATATTTGCTAGATATCGAGATATTTGCATTTAACCATTTTTTTTTCGGCACATTTTACAATATTTTGGAAATAAAAATGTTTCCAGCGGTTTTATTTTTTTTAGAAAAATATTACCAAATGCATTAACAAAATCTCAACAAATTCTTAGTTAACACCATTATTCTATCTCTAATAGGTAAGAAACAGCAGTGGTTTAAAGGGAACATTTTTGAAAAAAAAAAATTTAATAATATTGAATTTATTTTTTTTTTAATATTAAATGTCTGATTTTACAGTGTTGTCCTTCACTGAATATTGAAACTATTCAAAGTATGATTAATAATGCTAATATTAAGGTTATTACGAAATATTTTAACGTTATTACTAATTTCATCAAGGTTATAAAAAATTTTGGCGATTTTTCGCGATTTTCGCGACTGCAAAAATCAATGGACTAATTTTGAAATATTATTTGAATAAGACATATCAAAATCTATCAAAATACATTTCTTTTCTACTTTATTTAAGTAATGTAAGATTTTATATAACCATTAAATTTAAAGGTATCAAAAATTTAAAACCACCGAAAAACCGCTTAAACGTTAAATTTTTTCGGGTGCGAATTAATTGAAGATAGAGAATTAAAAAGACTACCAAACGCGCCTTTCACTGACCAATTTCTATAAGCGGCCTGGATGTGCCTTACAAAAAAGTGAAAACTGAAAAACACCGCGGAATTCGCCAATATTAACTTTTGATCAATCTTGCTTTCCATGATTTATTATATTTGCACATACCATTGTTTCTACATGTTCAACCTTCAGCCATGCACATTTGGCTGTCAAATAATGCAAAACTAAAATATCGAAATTTTGCAAAAAATTTAAAAAGTTCATAAAATTTTTGCAATTGAATATTTTTTGGGTGCGTTTGTAAATCAAGTGGGAAATGGTAAATTATAAAGTTCACAAAGCATTCGGAACCATTCGGAATAAAACTGGGAGTGTGCCTCGCAAAAAACAGACTTTTTAAAAAATTCACGTTTTTTCTTCCCATTTTTGGAGAGCTGCAGCTTCGTAACCATTGCGAGCACATCACTCGAATCGGTCTCAGATTGTGCATATTTACAAGGGCTTTTACGATGTGCATTTAAATTTTAAAATTAAAGTTTGCACCAAAAGCTACAATCAAAAAACCTCTTAAAATTGAAATTTGAAAAAAGTTGGTATCAAAGATTTAGGTCCATGTAACTTTTTTCTTATTGATGGCACATCCACTGAACCTACACCAAATAATTGCCCAAGTCTACTGATTAAACTATATTAAATTTGGAGCAATAGCTTTAACGCACCCAACAATATGGAACTTTGAACGAAACATATCATGAGAGTATCAAGCGATTTTTTTACATTTTTCAACTTTGCACGTTCCTTACCATAAGATAATGAGACTATTTGCGCTGTGCCTTTGCAGAATTACTCACTATGGTTCCCTTAACATATCTACATTCACAGGTACCTCCTAGTTTACAAATAAAAATGTTATTGCGAAATTAGTAAAATATCACAAGCGTTAAAAGTTAATGACAAAAGTCCATATGCATTTATGCAAAGTTTTTTTTATTTTTATGAGAAACCCATTATTTAAGGTTTTTTGGAGACCCTCATTTTTAAATTGCTATAACTCAGTAAATAATGATGCGATTTTGACTCTATAAAAACTAGAATGCATAAGTATATTAGCTTTATCATGACAGAAAAAATTTAAGATTATCAGACTAGTATTAACAGATATTTATGCATTCATATCAAAAATATTTTTGGGTTACTTGTAATAACTTGAAATGGCTATATCAAGGTTACCATTCTATCGTTTTCTAATGCCTTTGCGCGAATTTAAATCTTTTTCAATAAAGTTTAAATAGAATAAAAGAGATTGCTCGATTTTAAATTTTTAAAAAAAATTATTTTTTCAAAAATGATAAACTTGTAATTTTTCGTAGTCTGGAGACCTTTTACTTTCAACGGCTGTATCTCTGCAACTATTGCTCCGATTTTGTCAAAATAACAAAAAAATAAAAGATTGAGACTTTATCTTTCCTCTGGAACCAAATGTGAGACAATCGGGCTGGTACTTACAGAGATATATGCATTTATGCAAAGTTTTTTTTTTCATTTTTATGAGAAACCCATTATTTAAGGTTTTTTGGATACCCTCATTTTTAAATTGCTATAACTCGGTAAATAATGATCCGATTTTGACTCTATAAAACTAGAAGGCATAAGTATATTAGCTTTATCATGACAGAAAAAAATTAAGACTATCGGACTAGTATTAACAGATATTTATGCATTCATATCAAAAATATTTTCGGGTTACTTGTAATAACTTGAAATGGCTATATCAAGGTTACCATTATTTCGATTTCAAATGCCTTTGCACGAATTTAAATCTTTTTCAATAAAGTTTAAATAGAATAAAAGAGATTGCTCGATTTTAAATTTTTAAAAAAATTTATTTTTTCAAAAATGATAAACTTGTAATTTTTCGTAGTCTGGAGACTTTTTACTTTCAACGGCTGTATCTCTGCAACTATTGCTCCGATTTTGTCAAAATAACAAAAAAATAAAAGATTGAGACTTTATCTTTCCTCTGGAACCAAATGTGAGACAATCGGGCTGGTACTTACAGAGATATATGCATTTATGCAAAGTTTTTTTTTCATTTTTATGAGAAACCCATTATTTAAGGTTTTTTGGAGACCCTCATTTCTAAATTGCTATAACTCGGTAAATAATGATCCGATTTTGACTCTATAAAAACTAGAAGGCATAAGTATATTAGCTTTATCATGACAGAAAAAAATTAAGACTATCGGACTAGTATTAACAGATATAATAATGATCCGATTTTGACTCTATAAAAACTAGAAGGCATAAGTATATTAGCTTTATCATGACAGAAAAAAATTAAGACTATCGGACTAGTATTAACAGATATTTATGCATTCATATCAAAAATATTTTCGGGTTACTTGTAATAACTTGAAATGGCTATATCAAGGTTACCATTATTTCGATTTCAAATGCCTTTGCACGAATTTAAATCTTTTTCAATAAAGTTTAAATAGAATAAAAGAGATTGCTCGATTTTAAATTTTTAAAAAAATTTATTTTTTCAAAAATGATAAACTTGTAATTTTTCGTAGTCTGGAGACCTTTTACTTTCAACGGCTGTATCTGCGATTTTGACTCTATAAAAACTAGAATGCATAAGTATATTAGCTTTATCATGACAGAAAAAATTTAAGACTATCAGACACAGGCGTATGCAGGATTGTTTTTTCAGGGCCCAACAACAACAACAAAAAAAAATTTGTTGTTCTTTTCGTGAGATTTGTGTTTTCCAATACATATAAAAAAAATTATTTTTGTTGTTGTTGTTGGGCCCCCCCCTCTGAATACGTCGTTGCTATCAGACTAGTATTAACAGATATTTATGCATTCATATCAAAAATATTTTTGGGTTACTTGTAATAACTTGAAATGGCTATATCAAGGTTACCATTCTATCGTTTTCTAATGCCTTTGCGCGAATTTAAATCTTTTTCAATAAAGTTTAAATAGAATAAAAGAGATTGCTCGATTTTAAATTTTTAAAAAAATTTATTTTTTCAAAAATGATAAACTTGTAATTTTTCGTAGTCTGGAGACCTTTTACTTTCAACGGCTGTATCTCTGCAACTATTGCTCCGATTTTGTCAAAATAACAAAAAAATAAAAGATTGAGACTTTATCTTTCCTCTGGAACCAAATGTGAGACAATCGGGCTGGTACTTACAGAGATATATGCATTTATGCAAAGTTTTTTTTTTCATTTTTATGAGAAACCCATTATTTAAGGTTTTTTGGATACCCTCATTTTTAAATTGCTATAACTCGGTAAATAATGATCCGATTTTGACTCTATAAAAACTAGAAGGCATAAGTATATTAGCTTTATCATGACAGAAAAAAATTAAGACTATCGGACTAGTATTAACAGATATTTATGCATTCATATCAAAAATATTTTCGGGTTACTTGTAATAACTTGAAATGGCTATATCAAGGTTACCATTATTTCGATTTCAAATGCCTTTGCACGAATTTAAATCTTTTTCAATAAAGTTTAAATAGAATAAAAGAGATTGCTCGATTTTAAATTTTTAAAAAAATTTATTTTTTCAAAAATGATAAACTTGTAATTTTTCGTAGTCTGGAGACTTTTTACTTTCAACGGCTGTATCTCTGCAACTATTGCTCCGATTTTGTCAAAATAACAAAAAAATAAAAGATTGAGACTTTATCTTTCCTCTGGAACCAAATGTGAGACAATCGGGCTGGTACTTACAGAGATATATGCATTTATGCAAAGTTTTTTTTTTCATTTTTATGAGAAACCCATTATTTAAGGTTTTTTGGAGACCCTCATTTCTAAATTGCTATAACTCGGTAAATAATGATCCGATTTTGACTCTATAAAAACTAGAAGGCATAAGTATATTAGCTTTATCATGACAGAAAAAAATTAAGACTATCGGACTAGTATTAACAGATATTTATGCATTCATATCAAAAATATTTTCGGGTTACTTGTAATAACTTGAAATGGCTATATCAAGGTTACCATTATTTCGATTTCAAATGCCTTTGCACGAATTTAAATCTTTTTCAATAAAGTTTAAATAGAATAAAAGAGATTGCTCGATTTTAAATTTTTAAAAAAATTTATTTTTTCAAAAATGATAAACTTGTAATTTTTCGTAGTCTGGAGACCTTTTACTTTCAACGGCTGTATCTCTGCAACTATTGCTCCGATTTTGTCAAAATAACAAAAAAATAAAAGATTGAGACTTTATCTTTCCTCTGGAACCAAATTTGAGACAATCGGGCTGGTACTTACAGAGATATATGCATTTATGCAAAGTTTTTTTTTAATTTTTATGAGAAACCCATTATTTAAGGTTTTTTGGATACCCTCATTTTTAAATTGCTATAACTCGGTAAATAATGATCCGATTTTGACTCTATAAAAACTAGAAGGCATAAGTATATTAGCTTTATCATGACAGAAAAAAATTAAGACTATCGGACTAGTATTAACAGATATTTATGCATTCATATCAAAAATATTTTCGGGTTACTTGTAATAACTTGAAATGGCTATATCAAGGTTACCATTATTTCGATTTCAAATGCCTTTGCACGAATTTAAATCTTTTTCAATAAAGTTTAAATAGAATAAAAGAGATTGCTCGATTTTAAATTTTTAAAAAAATTTATTTTTTCAAAAATGATAAACTTGTAATTTTTCGTAGTCTGGAGACCTTTTACTTTCAACGGCTGTATCTCTGCAACTATTGCTCCGATTTTGTCAAAATAACAAAAAAATAAAAGATTGAGACTTTATCTTTCCTCTGGAACCAAATGTGAGACAATCGGGCTGGTACTTACAGAGATATATGCATTTATGCAAAGTTTTTTTTTTCATTTTTATGAGAAACCCATTATTTAAGGTTTTTTGGAGACCCTCATTTTTAAATTGCTATAACTCAGTAAATAATGATGCGATTTTGACTCTATAAAAACTAGAATGCATAAGTATATTAGCTTTATCATGACAGAAAAAATTTAAGACTATCAGACTAGTATTAACAGATATTTATGCATTCATATCAAAAATATTTTCGGGTTACTTGTAATAACTTGAAATGGCTATATCAAGGTTACCATTCTATCGTTTTCTAATGCCTTTGCGCGAATTTAAATCTTTTTCAATAACGTTTAAATAGAATAAAAGAGATTGCTCGATTTTAAATTTTTAAAAAAAATTATTTTTTCAAAAATGATAAACTTGTAATTTTTCGTAGTCTGGAGACCTTTTACTTTCAACGGCTGTATCTCTGCAACTATTGCTCCGATTTTGTCAAAATAACAAAAAAATAAAAGATTGAGACTTTATCTTTCCTCTGGAACCAAATGTGAGACAATCGGGCTGGTACTTACAGATATATATGCATTTATGCAAAGTTTTTTTTTTCATTTTTATGAGAAACCCATTATTTAAGGTTTTTTGGAGACCCTCATTTTTAAATTGCTATAACTCGGTAAATAATGATCCGATTTTGACTCTATAAAAACTAGAAGGCATAAGTATATTAGCTTTATCATGACAGAAAAAAATTAAGACTATCGGACTAGTATTAACAGATATTTATGCATTCATATCAAAAATATTTTCGGGTTACTTGTAATAACTTGAAATGGCTATATCAAGGTTACCATTATTTCGATTTCAAATGCCTTTGCACGAATTTAAATCTTTTTCAATAAAGTTTAAATAGAATAAAAGAGATTGCTCGATTTTAAATTTTTAAAAAAATTTATTTTTTCAAAAATGATAAACTTGTAATTTTTCGTAGTCTGGAGACCTTTTACTTTCAACGGCTGTATCTCTGCAACTATTGCTCCGATTTTGTCAAAATAACAAAAAAATAAAAGATTGAGACTTTATCTTTCCTCTGGAACCAAATTTGAGACAATCGGGCTGGTACTTACAGAGATATATGCATTTATGCAAAGTTTTTTTTTAATTTTTATGAGAAACCCATTATTTAAGGTTTTTTGGATACCCTCATTTTTAAATTGCTATAACTCGGTAAATAATGATCCGATTTTGACTCTATAAAAACTAGAAGGCATAAGTATATTAGCTTTATCATGACAGAAAAAAATTAAGACTATCGGACTAGTATTAACAGATATTTATGCATTCATATCAAAAATATTTTCGGGTTACTTGTAATAACTTGAAATGGCTATATCAAGGTTACCATTATTTCGATTTCAAATGCCTTTGCACGAATTTAAATCTTTTTCAATAAAGTTTAAATAGAATAAAAGAGATTGCTCGATTTTAAATTTTTAAAAAAATTTATTTTTTCAAAAATGATAAACTTGTAATTTTTCGTAGTCTGGAGACCTTTTACTTTCAATGGCTGTATCTCTGCAACTATTGCTCCGATTTTGTCAAAATAACAAAAAATAAAAGATTGAGACTTTATCTTTCCTCTGGAACTAAATGTGAGACAATCGGGCTGGTACTTACAGAGATATATGCATTTATGCAAAGTTTTTTTTTCATTTTTATGAGAAACCCATTATTTAAGGTTTTTTGGAGACCCTCATTTTTAAATTGCTATAACTCGGTAAATAATGATGCGATTTTGACTCTATAAAAACTAGAATGCATAAGTATATTAGCTTTATCATGAAAGAAAAAATTTAAGACTATCAGACTAGTATTAACAGATATTTATGCATTCATATCAAAAATATTTTCGGGTTACTTGTAATAACTTGAAATGGCTATATCAAGGTTACCATTCTATCGTTTTCTAATGCCTTTGCACGAATTTAAATCTTTTTCAATAAAGTTTAAATAGAATAAAAGAGATTGCTCGATTTTAAATTTTTAAAAAAATTTATTTTTTCAAAAATGATAAACTTGTAATTTTTCGTAGTCTGGAGACCTTTTACTTTCAACGGCTGTATCTCTGCAACTATTGCTCCGATTTTGTCAAAATAACAAAAAAATAAAAGATTGAGACTTTATCTTTCCTCTGGAACCAAATGTGAGACAATCGGGCTGGTACTTACAGAGATATATGCATTTATGCAAAGTTTTTTTTTCATTTTTATGAGAAACCCATTATTTAAGGTTTTTTGGAGACCCTCATTTTTAAATTACTATAACTCGGTAAATAATGATCCGATTTTGACTCTATAAAAACTAGAATGCATAAGTATATTAGCTTTATCTCATGACAGAAAAAATTAAGACTATCGGACTAGTATTAACAGATATTTATGCATTCATATCAAAATATTTTCGGGTTACTTGTAATAACTTGAAATGGCTATATCAAGGTTACCATTATATCGATTTCAAATGCCTTTGCACGAATTTAAATCTTTTTCAATAAAGTTTAATTCGAATAAAAGAGATTGCTCGATTTTAAATTTTTAAAAAAAAATTATTTTTTCAAAAATGATAAACTTGAAATTTTTCGTAGTCTGGAGACCTTTTACTTTCAACGGCTGTATCTCTGCAACTATTGCTCCGATTTTGTCAAAATAACAAAAAAATAAAAGATGAGACTTTATCTTTCCTCTGGAACCAAATGTGAGGACAATCGGGCTGGTACTTACAGACATATATGCATTTATGCAAAGTTTTTTTCATTTTTATGAGAAACCCATTATTTAAGGTTTTTTGGAGACCCTCATTTTTAAATTGCTATAACTCGGTAAATAATGATCCGATTTTGACTCTATAAAAACTAGAAGGCATAAGTATATTAGCTTTATCATGACAGAAAAAAATTAAGACTATCGGACTAGTATTAACAGATATTTATGCATTCATATCAAAAATATTTTCGGGTTACTTGTAATAACTTGAAATGGCTATATCAAGGTTACCATTATATCGATTTCAAATGCCTTTGCACGAATTTAAATCTTTTTCATAAAGTTTAAATAGAATAAAAGAGATTGCTCGATTTTAAATTTTTAAAAAAAATTATTTTTTCAAAAATGATAAACTTGTAATTTTTCGTAGTCTTGAGACCTTTTACTTTCAACGGCTGTATCTCTGCAACTATTGCTCCGATTTTGTCAAAAAAATAAAAGATTGAGACTTTATCTTTCCTCTGGAACCAAATGTGAGACAATCGGCTGGTACTTACAGAGATATATGCATTTATGCAAAGTTTTTTTTTTCATTTTTATGAGAAACCCATTATTTAAGGTTTTTTGGAGACCCTCATTTTTAAATTGCTATAACTCGGTAAATAATGATCCGATTTTGACTCTATAAAAACTAGAAGGCATAAGTATATTAGCTTTATCATGACAGAAAAATATTAAGACTATCGGACTAGTATTAACAGATATTTATGCATTCATATCAAAATATTTTCGGGTTACTTGTAATAACTTGAAATGGCTATATCAAGGTTACCATTATATCGATTTCAAATTCCTTTGCACGAATTTAAATCTTTTTCCATAAAGTATATATAGAATAAAAGAGATTGCTCGATTTTAAATTTTTAAAAAAATTTATTTTTTCAAAATGATAAACTGGTAATTTTTCGTAGTCTGGAGACCTTTTACTTTCAACGGCTGTATCTCTGCAACTATTTCTCCGATTTTGTCAAAATAACAAAAAATAAAAGATTGAGACTTTATCTTTCCTCTGGAACCAAATGTGAGACAATCGGCTGGTACTTACAGAGATATATGCATTTATGCAAAGTTTTTTTTTTCATTTTTATGAGAAACCCATTATTTAAGGTTTCTTGGAGACCCTCATTTTTAAATTGCTATAACTCGGTAAATATGATGCGATTTTGACTCTATAAAAACTAGAATGCATAAGTATATTAGCTTTATCATGACAGAAAAAATTCAAGACTATCAGACTAGTATTAACAGATATTTATGCATTCATATCAAAAATATTTTCGGGTTACTTGTAATAACTTGAAAATGGCTATATCAAGGTTACCTTTCTATCGTTTTCTAATGCCTTTGCGCGAATTTAAATCTTTTTCAATAAAGTTTAAAATAGAATAAAGAGATTGCTCGATTTTAAATTTTTAAAAAAAATATTTTTTCAAAAATTATAAACTTGTAATTTTTCGTAGCCTGGAGACCTTTTACTTTCAACGGCTGTATCTCTGCAACTATTGCTCCGATTTTGTCAAAATAACAAAAAAATAAAAGATTGAGAATTTATCTTTCCTCTGGAAACAAATGTGAGACAATCGGGCTGGTACTTACAGAGATATATGCATTTTATGCAAAGTTTTTTTTTTTCATTTTTATGAGAAACCCATTATTTAAGGTTTTTTGGAGACCCTCATTTTTAAATTGCTATAACTCGGTAAATAATGATCCGATTTTGACTCTATAAAAACTAGAAGGCATAAGTATATTAGCTTTATCAGACAGAAAAAAATTAAGACTATCGGACTAGTATTAACAGATATTTATGCATTCATATCAAAAATATTTTCGGGTTACTTGTAATAACTTGAAATGGCTATATCAAGGTTACCATTATTTCGATTTCAAATGCCTTTGCACGAATTTAAATCTTTTTCAATAAAGTTTAAATAGAATAAAAGAGATTGCTCGATTTAAATTTTAAAAAAATTTATTTTTTTCAAAAATGATAAACTTGTAATTTTTCGCAGTCTGGAGACCTTTTACTTTCAACGGCTGTATCTCTGCAACTATTGCTCCGATTTTGTCAAAATAACAAAAAAAATAAAAGATTGAGACTTTATCTTTCCTCTGGAACCAAATGTGAGACAATCGGGCTGGTACTTACAGAGATATATGCATTTATGCAAGTTTTTTTTTCATTTTTATGAGAAACCCATTATTTAAGGTTTTGTGGAGACCATCATTTTTAAATTGCTATAACTCGGTAAATAATGATGCGATTTGACTCTATAAAAACTAGAATGCATAAGTATATTAGCTTTATCATGACAGAAAAATTTAAGACTATCAGACTAGTATTAACAGATATTTATGCATTCATATCAAAAAATATTTTCGGGTTACTTGTAATAACTTGAAATGGCTATATCAAGGTTACCATTCTATCGTTTTCTAATGCCTTTGCGCGAATTTAAATCTTTTTCAATAAAGTTTAAATAGAATAAAGAGATTGCTCGATTTTAAATTTTTAAAAAAATTTATTTTTTCAAAAATGATAAACTTGTAAGTAATTTTTCGTAGTCTGGAGACCTTTTACTTTCAACGGCTGTATCTCTGCAACTATTGCTCCGATTTTGTCAAAATAACAAAAAAATAAAAGATTGAGACTTTATCTTTCCTCTGGAACCAAATGTGACACAATCGGGCTGGTACTTACAGAGATATATGCATTTATGCAAAGTTTTTTTTTTTTAATTTTTATGAGAAACCCATTATTTAAGGTTTTTTGGAGACCCTCATTTTTAAATTGCTATAATTCGGTAAATAATGATCCGATTTTGACTCTATAAAAACTAGAAGGCATAAGTATATTAGCTTTATCATGACAGAAAAATATTAAGACTATCGGACTAGTATTAACAGATATTTATGCATTCATATCAAAAATATTTTCGGGTTACTTGTAATAACTTGAAATGGCTATATCAAGGTTACCATTATATCGATTTCAAATGCCTTTGCACGAATTTAAATCTTTTTCAATAAAGTTTATATAGAATAAAAGAGATTGCTCGATTTTAAATTTTAAAAAAAATTTATTTTTTCAAAAATGATAAACTTGTAATTTTTTGTAGTCTGGAGACCTTTTACTTTCAACGGCTGTATCTCTGCAACTATTGCTCCGATTTTGTCAAAATAACAAAAAAATAAAAGATTGAGACTTTATCTTTCCTCTGGAACCAAATGTGAGACAATCGGGCTGGTACTTACAGAGATATATGCATTTATGCAAAGTTTTTTTTTTCATTTTTATGAGAAACCAATTATTTAAGGTTTCTTGGAGACCCTCATTTTTAAATTGCTATAACTCGGTAAATAATGATGCGATTTTGACTCTATAAAAACTAGAATGCATAAGTATATTAGCTTTATCATGACAGAAAAAATTTAAGACTATCAGACTAGTATTAACAGATATTTATGCATTCATATCAAAAATATTTTCGGGTTACTTGTAATAACTTGAAATGGCTATATCAAGGTTACCCTTCTATCGTTTTCTAATGCCTTTGCGCGAATTTAAATCTTTTTCAATAAAGTTTAAATAGAATAAAAGAGATTGCTCGATTTTAAATTTTTAAAAAAAATTATTTTTTCAAAAATTATAAACTTGTAATTTTTCGTAGTCTGGAGACCTTTTACTTTCAACGGCTGTATCTCTGCAACTATTGCTCCGATTTTGTCAAAATAACAAAAAAATAAAAGATTGAGACTTTATCTTTCCTCTGGAAACAAATGTGAGACAATCGGGCTGGTACTTACAGAGATATATGCATTTATGCAAAGTTTTTTTTTTCATTTTTATGAGAAACCCATTATTTAAGGATTTTTGGAGACCCTCATTTTTAAATTGCTATAACTCGGTAAATAATGATCCGATTTTGACTCTATAAAAACTAGAAGGCATAAGTATATTAGCTTTATCATGACAGAAAAAAATTAAGACTATCGGACTAGTATTAACAGATATTTATGCATTCATATCAAAAATATTTTCGGGTTACTTGTAATAACTTGAAATGGCTATATCAAGGTTACCATTATTTCGATTTCAAATGCCTTTGCACGAATTTAAATCTTTTTCAATAAAGTTTAAATAGAATAAAAGAGATTGCTCGATTTTAAATTTTTAAAAAAATTTATTTTTTCAAAAATGATAAACTTGTAATTTTTCGTAGTCTGGAGACCTTTTACTTTCAACGGCTGTATCTCTGCAACTATTGCTCCGATTTTGTCAAAATAACAAAAAAATAAAAGATTGAGACTTTATCTTTCCTCTGGAACCAAATGTGAGACAATCGGGCTGGTACTTACAGAGATATATGCATTTATGCAAAGTTTTTTTTTTCATTTTTATGAGAAACCCATTATTTAAGGTTTTTTGGAGACCCTCATTTTTAAATTGCTATAACTCGGTAAATAATGATGCGATTTTGACTCTATAAAAACTAGAATGCATAAGTATATTAGCTTTATCATGACAGAAAAAATTTAAGACTATCAGACTAGTATTAACAGATATTTATGCATTCATATCAAAAATATTTTCGGGTTACTTGTAATAACTTGAAATGGCTATATCAAGGTTACCATTCTATCGTTTTCTAATGCCTTTGCGCGAATTTAAATCTTTTTCAATAAAGTTTAAATAGAATAAAAGAGATTGCTCGATTTTAAATTTTTAAAAAAAAATATTTTTTCAAAAATGATAAACTTGTAATTTTTCGTAGTCTGGAGACCTTTTACTTTCAACGGCTGTATCTCTGCAACTATTGCTCCGATTTTGTCAAAATAACAAAAACATAAAAGATTGAGACTTTATCTTTCCTCTGGAACCAAATGTGAGACAATCGGACTGGTACTTACAGAGATATATGCATTTATGCAAAGTTTTTTTTTCATTTTTATGAGAAACCCATTATTTAAGGTTTTTTGGAGACCCTCATTTTTAAATTGCTATAACTCGGTAAATAATGATCCGATTTTGACTCTATAAAAACTAGAAGGCATAAGTATATTAGCTTTATCATGACAGAAAAAAATTAAGACTATCGGACTAGTATTAACAGATATTTATGCATTCATATCAAAAATATTTTCGGGTTACTTGTAATAACTTGAAATGGCTATATCAAGGTTACCATTATTTCGATTTCAAATGCCTTTGCACGAATTTAAATCTTTTTCAATAAAGTTTAAATAGAATAAAAGAGATTGCTCGATTTTAAATTTTTAAAAAAAATTATTTTTTCAAAAATGATAAACTTGTAATTTTTCGTAGTCTGGAGACCTTTTACTTTCAACGGCTGTATCTCTGCAACTATTGCTCCGATTTTGTCAAAATAACAAAAAAATAAAAGATTGAGACTTTATCTTTCCTCTGGAACCAAATGTGAGACAATCGGGCTGGTACTTACAGAGATATATGCATTTATGCAAAGTTTTTTTTTTCATTTTTATGAGAAACCCATTATTTAAGGTTTTTTGGAGACCCTCATTTTTAAATTACTATACCTCGGTAAATAATGATCCGATTTTGACTCTATAAAAACTAGAATGCATAAGTATATTAGCTTTATCATGACAGAAAAAAATTAAGACTATCGGACTAGTATTAACAGATATTTATGCATTCATATCAAAAATATTTTCGGGTTACTTGTAATAACTTGAAATGGCTATATCAAGGTTACCATTATATCGATTTCAAATGCCTTTGCACGAATTTAAATCTTTTTCAATAAAGTTTAATTCGAATAAAAGAGATTGCTCGATTTTAAATTTTTAAAAAAAATATTTTTTCAAAAATGATAAACTTGTAATTTTTCGTAGTCTGGAGACCTTTTACTTTCAACGGCTGTATCTCTGCAACTATTGCTCCGATTTTGTCAAAATAACAAAAAAATAAAAGATTGAGACTTTATCTTTCCTCTGGAACCAAATGTGAAACAATCGGGCTGGTACTTACAGAGATATATGCATTTATGCAAAGTTTTTTTTTAATTTTTATGAGAAACCCATTATTTAAGGTTTTTTGGAGACCCTCATTTTTAAATTGCTATAACTCGGTAAATAATGATCCGATTTTGACTCTATAAAAACTAAAAGGCATAAGTATATTAGCTTTATCATGACAGAAAAAAATTAAGACTATCGGACTAGTATTAACAGATATTTATGCATTCATATCAAAAATATTTTCGGGTTACTTGTAATAACTTGAAATGGCTATATCAAGGTTACCATTATATCGATTTCAAATGCCTTTGCACGAATTTAAATCTTTTTCAATAAAGTTTAAATAGAATAAAAGAGATTGCTCGATTTTAAATTTTTAAAAAAAATTATTTTTTCAAAAATGATAAACTTGTAATTTTTCGTAGTCTGGAGACCTTTTACTTTCAACGGCTGTATCTCTGCAACTATTGCTCCGATTTTGTCAAAATAACAAAAAAATAAAAGATTGAGACTTTATCTTTCCTCTGGAACCAAATGTGAGACAATCGGGCTGGTACTTACAGAGATATATGCATTTATGCAAAGTTTTTTTTTCATTTTTATGAGAAACCCATTATTTAAGGTTTTTTGGAGACCCTCATTTTTAAATTGCTATAACTGGGTAAATAATGATCCGATTTTGACTCTATAAAAACTAGAAGGCATAAGTATATTAGCTTTATCATGACAGAAAAAAATTAAGACTATCGGACTAGTATTAACAGATATTTATGCATTCATATCAAAAATATTTTCGGGTTACTTGTAATAACTTGAAATGGCTATATCAAGGTTACCATTATATCGATTTCAAATGCCTTTGCACGAATTTAAATCTTTTTCAATAAAGTTTAAATTGAAAAAAAGAGATTGCTCGATTTAAATTTTTTAAAAAAATTTATTTTTTCAAAAATGATAAACTTGTAATTTTTCGTAGTCTGGAGACCTTTTACTTTCAACGGCTGTATCTCTGCAACTATTGCTCCGATTTTGTCAAAATAACAAAGAAATAAAAGATTGAGACTTTATCTTTCCTCTGGAACCAAATGTGAGACAATCGGGCTGGTACTTACAGAGATATATGCATTTATGCAAAGTTTTTTTTTTCATTTTTATGAGAAACCCATTATTTAAGGTTTTTTGGAGACCCTCATTTTTAAATTGCTATAACTCGGTAAATAATGATGCGATTTTGACTCTATAAAAACTAGAATGCATAAGTATATTAGCTTTATCATGACAGAAAAAATTTAAGACTATCAGACTAGTATTAACAGATATTTATGCATTCATATCAAAAATATTTTCGGGTTACTTGTAATAACTTGAAATGGCTATATCAAGGTTACCATTCTATCGTTTTCTAATGCCTTTGCACGAATTTAAATCTTTTTCAATAAAGTTTAAATAGAATAAAAGAGATTGCTCGATTTTAAATTTTTAAAAAAATTTATTTTTTCAAAAATGATAAACTTGTAATTTTTCGTAGTCTGGAGACCTTTTACTTTCAACGGCTGTATCTCTGCAACTATTGCTCCGATTTTGTCAAAATAACAAAAACATAAAAGATTGAGACTTTATCTTTCCTCTGGAACCAAATGTGAGACAATCGGGCTGGTACTTACAGAGATATATGCATTTATGCAAAGTTTTTTTTTCATTTTTATGAGAAACCCATTATTTAAGGTTTTTTGGAGACCCTCATTTTTAAATTACTATAACTCGGTAAATAATGATCCGATTTTGACTCTATAAAAACTAGAATGCATAAGTATATTAGCTTTATCATGACAGAAAAAAATTAAGACTATCGGACTAGTATTAACAGATATTTATGCATTCATATCAAAAATATTTTCGGGTTACTTGTAATAACTTGAAATGGCTATATCAAGGTTACCATTATATCGATTTCAAATGCCTTTGGACGAATTTAAATCTTTTTCAATAAAGTTTAATTCGAATAAAAGAGATTGCTCGATTTTAAATTTTTAAAAAAAATTATTTTTTCAAAAATGATAAACTTGTAATTTTTCGTAGTCTGGAGACCTTTTACTTTCAACGGCTGTATCTCTGCAACTATTGCTCCGATTTTGTCAAAATAACAAAAAAATAAAAGATTGAGACTTTATCTTTCCTCTGGAACCAAATGTTAGACAATCGGGCTGGTACTTACAGAGATATAGGCATTTATGCAAAGTTTTTTTTTTCATTTTTATGAGAAACCCATTATTTAAGGTTTTTTGGAGACCCTCATTTTTAAATTGCTATAACTCGGTAAATAATGATCCGATTTTGACTCTATAAAAACTAGAAGGCATAAGTATATTAGCTTTATCATGACAGAAAAAAATGAAGACTATCGGACTAGTATTAACAGATATTTATGCATTCATATCAAAAATATTTTCGGGTTACTTGTAATAACTTGAAATGGCTATATCAAGGTTACCATTATATCGATTTCAAATGCCTTTGCACGAATTTAAATCTTTTTCAATAAAGTTTAAATAGAATAAAAGAGATTGCTCGATTTTAAATTTAAAAAAAAAATTATTTTTTCAAAAATGATAAACTTGTAATTTTTCGTAGTCTGGAGACCTTTTACTTTCAACGGCTGTATCTCTGCAACTATTGCTCCGATTTTGTCAAAATAACAAAAAAATAAAAGATTGAGACTTTATCTTTCCTCTGGAACCAAATGTGAGACAATCGGGCTGGTACTTACAGAGATATATGCATTTATGCAAAGTTTTTTTTTTCATTTTTATGAGAAACCCATTATTTAAGATTTTTTGGAGACCCTCATTTTTAAATTGCTATAACTCGGTAAATAATGATCCGATTTTGACTCTATAAAAACTAGAATGCATAAGTATATTAGCTTTATCATGACAGAAAAAAATTAAGACTATCGGACTAGTATTAACAGATATTTATGCATTCATATCAAAAATATTTTCGGGTTACTTGTAATAACTTGAAATGGCTATATCAAGGTTACCATTATATCGATTTCAAATGCCTTTGCACGAATTTAAATCTTTTTCAATAAAGTTTAAATAGAATAAAAGAGATTGCCCGATTTTAAATTTTTAAAAAAATTTATTTTTTCAAAAATGATAAACTTGTAATTTTTCGTAGTCTGGAGACCTTTTACTTTCAACGGCTGTATCTCTGCAACTATTGCTCCGATTTTGTCAAAATAACAAAAAAATAAAAGATTGAGACTTTATCTTTCCTCTGGAACCAAATGTGAGACAATCGGGCTGGTACTTACAGAGATATATGCATTTATGCAAAGTTTTTTTTTCATTTTTATGAGAAACCCATTATTTAAGGTTTTTTGGAGACCCTCATTTTTAAATTGCTATAACTCGGTAAATAATGATGCGATTTTGACTCTATAAAAACTAGAATGCATAAGTAAGACTAGTATTAACAGATATTTATGCATTCATATCAAAAATATTTTCGGGTTACTTGTAATAACTTGAAATGGCTATATCAAGGTTACCATTATATCGATTTCAAATGCCTTTGCACGAATTTAAATCTTTTTCAATAAAGTTTAATTCGAATAAAAGAGATTGCTCGATTTTAAATTTTTAAAAAAATTATTTTTTCAAAAATGATAAACTTGTAATTTTTCGTACTCTGGAGACCTTTTACTTTCAACGGCTGTATCTCTGCAACTATTGCTCCGATTTTGTCAAAATAACAAAAAAATAAAAGATTGAGACTTTATCTTTCCTCTGGAACCAAAGAGATATATGCATTTATGCAAAGTTTTTTTTTTCATTTTTATGAGAAACCCATTATTTAAGGTTTTTTGGAGACCCTCATTTTTAAATTGCTATAACTCGGTAAATTATGATCTGATTTTGACTCTATAAAAACTAGAAGGCATAAGTATATTAGCTTTATCATGACAGAAAAAATTAAAACTATCGGACTAGTATTAGAAGATATTTATGCATTCATATCAAAAATATTTTCGGGTTACTTGTAATATATGAAATGGCTATATCAAGGTTACCATTATATCGATTTCAAATGCCTTTGCACGAATTTAAATCTTTTTCAATAAAGTTTAAATAGAATAAAAGAGATTGCTCGATTTTAAATTTAAAAAAAAATATATTTTTTCAAAAATGATAAACTTGTAATTTTTCGTAGTCTGGAGACCTTTTACTTTCAACGGCTGTATCTCTGCAACTATTGCTCCGATTTTGTCAAAATAACAAAAAAATAAAAGATTGAGACTTTGTCTCTCCTCTGGAACCAAATGTGAGACAATCGGGCTGGTACTTACAGAGATATATGCATTTATGCAAAGTTTTTTTTTTCATTTTTATGAGAAACCCATTATTTAAGGTTTTTTGGAAACCCTCATTTTTAAATTGCTATAACTCGGTAAATAATGATCCGATTTTGACTCTATAAAAACTAGAAGGCATAAGTATATTAGCTTTATCATGACAGAAAAAAATTAAGACTATCGGACTAGTATTAACAGATATTTATGCATTCATATCAAAAATATTTTCGGGTTACTTGTAATAACTTGAAATGGCTATATCAAGGTTACCATTATTTCGATTTCAAATGCCTTTGCACGAATTTAAATCTTTTTCAATAAAGTTTAAATAGAATAAAAGAGATTGCTCGATTTTAAATTTTTAAAAAAATTTATTTTTTCAAAAATGATAAACTTTAAATTTTTCGTAGTCTGGAGACCTTTTACTTTCAACGGCTGTATCTCTGCAACTATTGCTCCGATTTTGTCAAAAGAACAAAAAAATAAAAGATTGAGACTTTATCTTTCCTCTGGAACCAAATGTGAGACAATCGGGCTGGTACTTACAGAGATATATGCATTTATGCAAAGTTTTTTTTTCATTTTTATGAGAAACCCATTATTTAAGGTTTTTTGGAGACCCTCATTTTTAAATTGCTATAACTCGGTAAATAATGATGCGATTTTGACTCTATAAAAACTAGAATGCATAAGTATATTAGCTTTATCATGACAGAAAAAATTTAAGACTATCAGACTAGTATTAACAGATATTTATGCATTCATATCAAAAATATTTTCGGGTTACTTGTAATAACTTGAAATGGCTATATCAAGGTTACCATTCTATCGTTTTCTAATGCCTTTGCACGAATTTAAATCTTTTTCAATAAAGTTTAAATAGAATAAAAGATATTGCTCGATTTTAAATTTTTAAAAAAATTTATTTTTTCAAAAATGATAAACTTGTAATTTTTCGTAGTCTGGAGACCTTTTACTTTCAACGGCTGTATCTCTGCAACTATTGCTCCGATTTTGTCAAAATAACAAAAAAATAAAAGATTGAGACTTTATCTTTCCTCTGGAACCAAATGTGAGACAATCGGGCTGGTACTTACAGAGATATATGCATTTATGCAAAGTTTTTTTTTTTTCATTTTTATGAGAAACCCATTATTTAAGGTTTTTTGGAGACCCTCATTTTTAAATTGCTATAACTCGGTAAATAATGATCCGATTTTGACTCTATAAAAACTAGAAGGCATAAATATATTAGCTTTATCATGACAGAAAAAAAATAAGACTATCGGACTAGTATTAACAGATATTTATGCATTCATATCAAAAATATTTTCGGGTTACTTGTAATAACTTGAAATGGCTATATCAAGGTTACCATTATTTCGATTTCAAATGCCTTTGCACGAATTTAAATCTTTTTCAATAAACTTTAAATAGAATAAAAGAGATTGCTCGATTTTAAATTTTTAAAAAAAATTATTTTTTCAAAAATGATAAACTTGTAATTTTTCGTAGTCTGGAGACCTTTTACTTTCAACGGCTGTATCTCTGGAACTATTGCTCCGATTTTGTCAAAAAAACAAAAAAATAAAAGATTGAGACTTTATCTTTCCTCTGGAACCAAATGTGAGACAATCGGGCTGGTACTTACAGAGATATATGCATTTATGCAAAGTTTTTTTTTTCATTTTTATGAGAAACCCATTATTTTTGGTTTTTTGGAGGCCCTCATTTTTAAATTGCTATAACTCGGTAAATAATGATCCGATTTTGACTCTATAAAAACTAGAAGGCATAAATATATTAGCTTTATCATGACAGAAAAAAAATAAGACTATCGGACTAGTATTAACAGATATTTATGCATTCATATCAAAAATATTTTCGGGTTACTTGTAATAACTTGAAATGGCTATATCAAGGTTACCATTATATCGATTTCAAATGCCTTTGCACGAATTTAAATCTTTTTCAATAAAGTTTAAATAGAATAAAAGAGATTGCTCGATTTTAAATTTTTAAAAAAATTTATTTTTTCAAAAATGATAAACTTGTAATTTTTCGTAGTCTGGAGACCTTTTACTTTCAACGGCTGTATCTCTGCAACTATTGCTCCGATTTTGTCAAAATAACAAAAAAATAAAAGATTGAGACTTTATCTTTCCTCTGGAACCAAATATGAGACAATCGGGCTGGTACTTACAGAGATATATGCATTTATGCAAAGTTTTTTTTTCATTTTTATGAGAAACCCATTATTTAAGGTTTTTTGGAGACCCTCATTTTTAAATTGCTATAACTCGGTAAATAATGATGCGATTTTGACTCTATAAAAACTAGAATGCATAAGTATATTAGCTTTATCATGACAGAAAAAAATTAAGACTATCGGACTAGTATTAACAGATATTTATGCATTCATATCAAAAATATTTTCGGGTTACTTGTAATAACTTGAAATGGCTATATCAAGGTTACCATTATTTCGATTTCAAATGCCTTTGCACGAATTTAAATCTTTTTCAATAAAGCTTAAATAGAATAAAAGAGATTGCTCGATTTTAAATTTTTAAAAAAATTTATTTTTTCAAAAATGATAAACTTGTAATTTTTCGTAGTCTGGTGACCTTTTACTTTCAACGGCTGTATCTCTGCAACTATTGCTCCGATTTTGTCAAAATAACAAAAAAATAAAATATTGAGACTTTATCTTTCCTCTGGAACCAAATGTGAGACAATCGGGCTGGTACTTACAGAGATATATGCATTTATGCAAAGTTTTTTTTTTCATTTTTATGAGAAACCCATTATTTAAGGTTTTTTGGAGACCCTCATTTTTAAATTGATATAACTCGGTAAATAATGATGCGATTTTGACTCTATAAAAACTAGAATGCATAAGTATATTAGCTTTATCATGACAGAAAAAATTTAAGACTATCAGACTAGTATTAACAGATATTTATGCATTCATATCAAAAATATTTTCGGGTTACTTGTAATAACTTGAAATGGCTATATCAAGGTTACCATTCTATCGTTTTCTAATGCCTTTGCACGAATTTAAATCTTTTTCAATAAAGTTTAAATAGAATAAAAGAGATTGCTCGATTTAAAATTTTTAAAAAAATTTATTTTTTCAAAAATGATAAACTTGTAATTTTTCGTAGTCTGGAGACCTTTTACTTTCAACGGCTGTATCTCTGCAACTATTGCTCCGATTTTGTCAAAATAACAAAAAAATAAAAGATTGAGACTTTATCTTTCCTCTGGAAAGAAATGTGAGACAATCGGGCTGGTACTTACAGAGATATATGCATTTATGCAAAGTTTTTTTTTTCATTTTTATGAGAAACCCATTATTTAAGGTTTTTTGGAGACCCTCATTTTTAAATTGCTATAACTCGGTAAATAATGATCCGATTTTGACTCTATAAAAACTAGAAGGCATAAGTATATTAGCTTTATCATGACAGAAAAAAATTAAGACTATCGGACTAGTATTAACAGATATTTATGCATTCATATCAAAAATATTTTCGGGTTACTTGTAATAACTTGAAATGGCTATATCAAGGTTACCATTATTTCGATTTCAAATGCCTTTGCACGAATTTAAATCTTTTTCAATAAAGTTTAAATAGAATAAAAGAGATTGCTCGATTTTAAATTTTTAAAAAAATTTATTTTTTCAAAAATGATAAACTTGTAATTTTTCGTAGTCTGGAGACCTTTTACTTTCAACGGCTGTATCTCTGCAACTATTGCTCCGATTTTTTCAAAATAACAAAAAAATAAAAGATTGAGACTTTATCTTTCCTCTGGAACCAAATGTGAGACAATCGGGCTGGTACTTACAGAGATATATGCATTTATGCAAAGTTTTTTTTTTCATTTTTATGAGAAACCCATTATTTAAGGTTTTTTGGAGACCCTCATTTTTAAATTGCTATAACTCGGTAAATAATGATGCGATTTTGACTCTATAAAAACTAGAATGCATAAGTATATTAGCTTTATCATGACAGAAAAAATTTAAGACTATCAGACTAACATTAACAGATATTTATGCATTCATATCAAAAATATTTTCGGGTTACTTGTAATAACTTGATATGGCTATATCAAGGTTACCATTCTATCGTTTTCTAATGCCTTTGCACGAATTTAAATCTTTTTCAATAAAGTTTAAATAGAATAAAAGAGATTGCTCGATTTTAAATTTTTAAAAAAATTTATTTTTTCAAAAATGATAAACTTGTAATTTTTCGTAGTCTGGAAACCTTTTACTTTCAACGGCTGTATCTCTGCAACTATTGCTCCGATTTTGTCAAAATAACAAAAAAATAAAAGATTGAGACTTTATCTTTCCTCTGGAACCAAATGTGAGACAATCGGGCTGGTACTTACAGAGATATATGCATTTATGCAAAGTTTTTTTTTTTCATTTTTATGAGAAACCCATTATTTAAGGTTTTTTGGAGACCCTCATTTTTAAATTACTATAACTCGGTAAATAATGATCCGATTTTGACTCTATAAAAACTAGAATGCATAAGTATATTAGCTTTATCATGACAGAAAAAAATTAAGACTATCGGACTAGTATTAACAGATATTTACGCATTCATATCAAAAATATTTTCGGGTTACTTGTAATAACTTGAAATGGCTATATCAAGGTTACCATTATATCGATTTCAAATGCCTTTGCATGACTTAAAATCTTTTTCAATAAAGTTTAAATAGAATAAAAGAGATTGCTCGATTTTAAATTTTTAAAAAAATTTATTTTTTCAAAAATGATAAACTTGTAATTTTTCGTAGTCTAGAGACCTTTTACTTTCAACGGCTGTATCTCTCCAACTATTGCTCCGATTTTGTCAAAATAACAAAAAAATAAAAGATTGAGACTTTATCTTTCCTCTGGAACCAAATGTGAGACAATCGGGCTGGTACTTACAGAGATATATGCATTTATGCAAAGTTTTTTTTTCATTTTTATGAGAAACCCATTATTTAAGGTTTTTTGGAGACCCTCATTTTTAAATTGCTATAACTCGGTAAATAATGATGCGATTTTGACTCTATAAAAACTAGAATGCATAAGTATATTAGCTTTATCATGACAGAAAAAATTTAAGACTATCAGACTAGTATTAACAGATATTTATGCATTCATATCAAAAATATTTTCGGGTTACTTGTAATAACTTGAAATGGCTATATCAAGGTTACCATTCTATCGTTTTCTAATGCCTTTGCGCGAATTTAAATCTTTTTCAATAAAGTTTAAATAGAATAAAAGAGATTGCTCGATTTTAAATTTTTAAAAAAAATTATTTTTTCCAAAATGATAAACTTGTAATTTTTCGTAGTCTGGAGACCTTTTACTTTCAACGGCTGTATCTCTGCAACTATTGCTCCGATTTTGTCAAAATAACAAAAAAATAAGAGATTGAGACTTTATCTTTCCTCTGGAACCAAATGTGAGACAATCGGGCTGGTACTTACAGAGATATATGCATTTATGCAAAGTTTTTTTTTTCATTTTTATGAGAAACCCATTATTTAAGGTTTTTTCGAGACCCTCATTTTTAAATTGCTATAACTCGGTAAATAATGATCCGATTTTGACTCTATAAAAACTAGAAGGCATAAGTATATTAGCTTTATCATGACAGAAAAAAATTAAGACTATCGGACTAGTGTTAACAGATATTTATGCATTCATATCAAAAATATTTTCGGATTACTTGTAATAACTTGAAATGGCTATATCAAGGTTACCATTATTTCGATTTCAAATGCCTTTGCACGAATTTAAATCTTTTTCAATAAAGTTTAAATAGAATAAAAGAGATTGCTCGATTTTAAATTTTTAAAAAAATTTATTTTTTCAAAAATGATAAACTTGTAATTTTTCGTAGTCTGGAGACCTTTTACTTTCAACGGCTGTATCTCTGCAACTATTGCTCCGATTTTGTCAAAATAACAAAAAAAAAAATAAAAGATTGAGACTTTATCTTTCCTCTGGAACCAAATGTGAGACAATCGGGCTGGTACTTACAGAGATATATGCATTTATGCAAAGTTTTTTTTTTCATTTTTATGAGAAACCCATTATTTAAGGTTTTTTGGAGACCCTCATTTTTAAATTGCTATAACTCGGTAAATAATGATCCGATTTTGACTCTATAAAAACTAGAAGGCATAAGTATATTAGCTTTATCATGACAGAAAAAAATTAAGACTATCGGACTAGTATTAACAGATATTTATGCATTCATATCAAAAATATTTTCGGGTTACTTGTAATAACTTGAAATGGCTATATCAAGGTTACCATTATATCGATTTCAAATGCCTTTGCACGAATTTAAATCTTTTTCAATAAAGTTTAAATAGAATAAAAGAGATTGCTCGATTTTAAATTTTTAAAAAAAATTATTTTTTCAAAAATGATAAACTTGTAATTTTTCGTAGTCTGGAGACCTTTTACTTTCAACGGCTGTATCTCTGCAACTATTGCTCCGATTTTGTCAAAATAACAAAAAAATAAAAGATTGAGACTTTATCTTTCCTCTGGAACCAAATGTGAGACAATCGGGCTGGTACTTACAGAGATATATGCATTTATGCAAAGTTTTTTTTTCATTTTTATGAGAAACCCATTATTTAAGGTTTTTTGGAGACCCTCATTTTTAAATTGCTATAACTCGGTAAATAATGATGCGATTTTGACTCTATAAAAACTAGAATGCATAAGTATATTAGCTTTATCATGACAGAAAAAAATTAAGACTATCGGACTAGTATTAACAGATATTTATGCATTCATATCAAAAATATTTTCGGGTTACTTGTAATAACTTGAAATGGCTATATCAAGGTTACCATTATATCGATTTCAAATGCCTTTGCACGAATTTAAATCTTTTTCAATAAAGTTTAAATAGAATAAAAGAGATTGCTCGATTTTAAATTTTTAAAAAAATTTATTTTTTCAAAAATGATAAACTTGTAATTTTTCGTAGTCTGGAGACCTTTTACTTTCAACGGCTGTATCTCTGCAACTATTGCTCCGATTTTGTCAAAATAACAAAAAAATAAAAGATTGAGACTTTATCTTTCCTCTGGAAACAAATGTGAGACATTCGGGCTGGTACTTACAGAGATATATGCATTTATGCAAAGTTTTTTTTTATTTTTATGAGAAACCCATTATTTAAGGTTTTTTGGAGACCCTCATTTTTAAATTGCTATAACTCGGTATATAATGATGCGATTTTGACTCTATAAAAACTAGAATGCATAAGTATATTAGCTTTATCATGACAGAAAAAATTTAAGACTATCAGACTAGTATTAACAGATATTAATGCATTCATATCAAAAATATTTTCGGGTTACTTGTAATAACTTGAAATGGCTATATCAAGGTTACCATTCTATCGTTTTCTAATGCCTTTGCACGAACTTAAATCTTTTTCAAAAAAGTTTAAATAGAATAAAAGAGATTGCTCGATTTTAAATTTTTAAAAAAATTTATTTTTTCAAAAATGATAAACTTGTAATTTTTCGTAGTCTGGAGACCTTTTACTTTCAACGGCTGTATCTCTGCAACTATTGCTCCGATTTTGACAAAATAACAAAAAAAAAAAAAAGATTGAGACTTTATCTTTCCTCTGGAACCAAATGTGAGACAATCGGGCTGGTACTTACAGAGATATATGCATTTATGCAAAGTTTTTTTTTTTTTCATTTTTATGAGAAACCCATTATTTAAGGTTTTTTGGAGACCCTCATTTTTAAATTGCTATAACTCGGTAAATAATGATCCGATTTTGACTCTATAAAAACTAGAAGGCATAAGTATATTAGCTTTATCATGACAGAAAAAAATTAAGACTATCGGACTATTATTAACAGATATTTATGCATTCATATCAAAAATATTTTCGGGTTACTTGTAATAACTTGAAATGGCTATATCAAGGTTACCATTATATCGATTTCAAATGCCTTTGCACGAATTTAAACCTTTTTCAATAAAGTTTAAATAGAATAAAGAGATTGCTCGATTTTAAATTTTTAAAAAAAATTATTTTTTCAAAAATGATAAACTTGTAATTTTTCGTAGTCTGGAGACCTTTTACTTTCAACGGCTGTATCTCTGCAACTATTGCTCCGATTTTATCAAAATAACAAAAAAATAAAAGATTGAGACTTTATCTTTCCTCTGGAACCAAATGTGAGACAATCGGGCTGGTACTTACAGAGATATATGCATTTATGCAAAGTTTTTTTTTCATTTTTATGAGAAACCCATTATTTAAGGTTTTTTGGACACCCTCATTTTTAAATTGCTATAACTCGGTAAATAATGATCCGATTTTGACTCTATAAAAACTAGAAGGCATAAGTATATTAGCTTTATCATGACAGAAAAAAATTAAGACTATCGGACTAGTATTAACAGATATTTATGCATTCATATCAAAAATATTTTCGGGTTACTTGTAATAACTTGAAATGGCTATATCAAGGTTACCATTATATCGATTTCAAATGCCTTTGCACGAATTTAAATCTTTTTCAATAAAGTTTAAATAGAATAAAAGAGATTGCTCGATTTTAAATTTTTAAAAAAATTTATTTTTTCAAAAATGATAAACTTGTAATTTTTCGTAGTCTGGAGACCTTTTACTTTCAACGGCTGTATCTCTGCAACTATTGCTCCGATTTTGTCAAAATAACAAAAAAATAAAAGATTGAGACTTTATCTTTCCTCTGGAACCAAATGTGAGACAATCGGGCTGGTACTTACAGAGATATACTTATGCATTTTTGCAAAGTTTTTTTTTTCATTTTTATGAGAAACCCATTATTTAAGGTTTTTTGGAGACCCTCATTTTTAAATTGCTATAACTCGGTAAATAATGATGCGATTTTGACTCTATAAAAACTAGAATGCATAAGTATATTAGCTTTATCATGACAGAAAAAATTTAAGACTATCAGACTAGTATTAACAGATATTTATGCATTCATATCAAAAATATTTTCGGGTTACTTGTAATAACTTGAAATGGCTATATCAAGGTTACCATTCTATCGTTTTCTAATGCCTTTGCACGAATTTAAATCTTTTTCAATAAAGTTTAAATAGAATAAAAGAGATTGCTCGATTTTAAATTTTTTAAAAAATTTATTTTTTCAAAAATGATAAACTTGTAATTTTTCGTAGTCTGGAGACCTTTTACTTTCAACGGCTGTATCTCTGCAACTATTGCTCCGATTTTGTCAAAATAACAAAAAAATAAAAGATTGAGACTTTATCTTTCCTCTGGAACCAAATGTGAGACAATCGGGCTGGTACTTACAGAGATATATGCATTTATGCAAAGTTTTTTATTCATTTTTATGAGAAACCCATTATTTAAGGTTTTTTGGAGACCCTCATTTTTAAATTGCTATAACTCGGTAAATACTGATCCGATTTTGACTCTATAAAAACTAGAAGGCATAAGTATATTAGCTTTATCATGACAGAAAAAAAATTAAGACTATCGGACTAGTATTAACAGATATTTATGCATTCATATCAAAAATATTTTCGGGTTACTTGTAATAACTTGAAATGGCTATATCAAGGTTACTATTATTTCGATTTCAAATGCCTTTGCACGAATTTAAATCTTTTTCAATAAAGTTTAAATGGAATAAAAGAGATTGCTCGATTTTAAATTTTTAAAAAAATTTATTTTTTCAAAAATGATAAACTTGTAATTTTTCGTAGTCTGGAGACCTTTTACTTTCAACGGCTGTATCTCTGCAACTATTGCTCCGATTTTGTCAAAATAACAAAAAAAATAAAAGATTGAGACTTTATCTTTCCTCTGGAACCAAATGTGAGACAATCGGGCTGGTACTTACAGAGATATATGCATTTATGCAAAGTTTTTTTTTCATTTTTATGAGAAACCCATTATTTAAGGTTTTTTGGAGACCCTCATTTTTAAATTGCTATAACTCGGTAAATAATGATGCGATTTTGACTCTATAAAAACTAGAATGCATAAGTATATTAGCTTTATCATGACGGAAAAAATTTAAGACTATCAGACTAGTATTAACAGATATTTATGCATTCATATCAAAAATATTTTCGGGTTACTTGTAATAACTTGAAATGGCTATATCAAGGTTACCATTCTATCGTTTTCTAATGCCTTTGCACGAATTTAAATCTTTTTTAATAAAGTTTAAATAGAATAAAAGAGATGGCTCGATTTTAAATTTTTAAAAAAATTTATTTTTTCAAAAATGATAAACTTGTAATTTTTCGTAGTCTGGAGACCTTTTACTTTCAACGGCTGTATCTCTCCAACTATTGCTCCGATTTTGTCAAAATAACAAAAAAAATAAAAGATTGAGACTTTATCTTTCCTCTGGAACCAAATGTGAGACAATCGGGCTGGTACTTACAGAGATATATGCATTTGTGCAAAGTTTTTTTTTCATTTTTATGAGAAACCCATTATTTAAGGTTTTTTGGAGACCCTCATTTTTAAATTACTATAACTCGGTAAATAATGATCCGATTTTGACTCTATAAAAACTAGAATGCATAAGTATATTAGCTTTATCATGACAGAAAAAAATTAAGACTATCGGACTAGTATTAACAGATATTTATGCATTCATATCAAAAATATTTTCGGGTTACTTGTAATAACTTGAAATGGCTATATCAAGGTAACCATTATATCGATTTCAAATGCCTTTGCACGAATTTAAATCTTTTTCAATAAAGTTTAATTCGAATAAAAGAGATTGCTCGATTTTAAATTTTTAAAAAAAATTATTTTTTCAAAAATGATAAACTTGTAATTTTTCGTAGTCTGGAGACCTTTTACTTTCAACGGCTGTATCTCTGCAACTATTGCTCCGATTTTGTCAAAATAACAAAAAAATAAAAGATTGAGACTTTATCTTTCCTCTGGAACCAAATGTGAGACAATCGGGCTGGTACTTACAGAGATATATGCATTTATGCAAAGTTTTTTTTTTTCATTTTTATGAGAAACCCATTATTTAAGGTTTTTTGGAGACCCTCATTTTTAAATTGCTATAACTCGGTAAATAATGATCCGATTTTGACTCTATAAAAACTAGAAGGCATAAGTATATTAGCTTTATCATGACAGAAAAAAATTAAGACTATCGGACTAGTATTAACAGATTTTTATGCATTCATATCAAAAATATTTTCGGGTTACTTGTAATAACTTGAAATGGCTATATCAAGGTTACCATTATATCGATTTCAAATGCCTTTGCACGAATTTAAATCTTTTTCAATAAAGTTTAAAAAGAATAAAAGAGATTGCTCGATTTTAAATTTTTAAAAAAAAATATTTTTTCAAAAATGATAAACTTGTAATTTTTCGTAGTCTGGAGACCTTTTACTTTCAACGGCTGTATCTCAGCAACTATTGCTCCGATTTTGTCAAAATAACAAAAATATAAAAGATTGAGACTTTATCTTTCCTCTGGAACCAAATGTGAGACAATCGGGCTGGTACTTACAGAGATATATGCATTTATGCAAAGTTTTTTTTTCATTTTTATGAGAAACCCATTATTTAAGGTTTTTTGGAGACCCTCATTTTTAAATTGCTATAACTCGGTAAATACTGATCCGATTTTGACTCTATAAAAACTAGAATGCATAAGTATATTAGCTTTATCATGACAGAAAAAAATTAAGACTATCGGACTAGTATTAACAGATATTTATGCATTCATATCAAAAATATTTTCGGGTTACTTGTAATAACTTGAAATGGCTATATCAAGGTAACCATTATATCGATATCAAATGCCTTTGCACGAATTTAAATCTTTTATAATAAAGTTTAAATAGAATAAAAGAGATTGCTCGATTTTAAATTTTTAAAAAAATTTATTTTTTCAAAAATGATAAACTTGTAATTTTTCGTAGTCTGGAGACCTTTTACTTTCAACGGCTGTATCTCAGCAACTATTGCTCCGATTTTGTCAAAATAACAAAAATATAAAAGATTGAGACTTTATCTTTCCTCTGGAACCAAATGTGAGACAATCGGGCTGGTACTTACAGAGATATATGCATTTATGCAAAGTTTTTTTTCATTTTTATGAGAAACCCATTATTTAAGGTTTTTGGAGACCCTCATTTTTAAATTGCTATAACTCGGTAAATAATGATGCGATTTTGACTCTATAAAAACTAGAATGCATAAGTATATTAGCTTTATCATAACATAAAAAATTTAAGACTATCAGACTAGTATTAACAGATATTTATGCATTCATATCAAAAATATTTTCGGGTTACTTGTAATAACTTGAAATGGCTATATCAAGGTTACCATTCTATCGTTTTCGAATGCCTTTGCACGAATTTAAATCTTTTTCAATAAAGTTAAAATAGAATAAAAGAGATTGCTCGATTTTAAATTTTTAAAAAATTTATTTTTTCAAAAATGATAAACTTGTAATTTTTCGTAGTCTGGAGACCTTTTACTTTCAACGGCTGTATCTCTGCAACTATTGCTCCGATTTTGTCAAAATAACAAAAAAATAAAAGATTGAGACTTTATCTTTCCTCTGGAACCAAATGTGAGACAATCGGGCTGGTACTTACAGAGATATATGCATTTATGCAAAGTTTTTTTTTAATTTTTATGAGAAACCCATTATTTAAGGTTTTTTGGAGACCCTCATTTTTAAATTACTATAACTCGGTAAATAATGATCCGATTTTGACTCTATAAAAACTAGAATGCATAAGTATATTAGCTTTATCATGACAGAAAAAAATTAAGACTATCGGACTAGTATTAACAGATATTTATGCATTCATATCAAAAATATTTTCGGGTTACTTGTAATAACTTGAAATGGCTATATCAAGGTTACCATTATATCGATTTCAAATGCCTTTGCACGAATTTAAATCTTTTACAATAAAGTTTAATTCGAATAAAAGAGATTGCTCGATTTTAAATTTTAAAAAAAAAATATTTTTTTCAAAAATGATAAACTTGTAATTTTTCGTAGTCTGGAGACCTTTTACTTTCAACGGCTGTATCTCTGCAACTATTGCTCAGATTTTGTCAAAATAACAAAAAAATAAAAGATTGAGACTTTATCTTTCCTCTGGAACCAAATGTGAGACAATCGGGCTGGTACTTACAGAGATATATGCATTTATGCAAAGTTTTTTTTTCATTTTTATGAGAAACCCATTATTTAAGGTTTTTTGGAGACCCTCATTTTTAAATTGCTATAACTCGGTAAATAATGATCCGATTTCGACTCTATAAAAACTAGAAGGCATAAGTATATTAGCTTTATCATGACAGAAAAAAATTAAGACTATCGGACTAGTATTAACAGATATTTATGCATTCATATCAAAAATATTTTCGGGTTACTTGTAATAACTTGAAATTGCTATATCAAGGTTACCATTATATCGATTTCAAATGCCTTTGCACGAATTTAAATCTTTTTCAATAAAGTTTAAATAGAATAAAAGAGATTGCTCGATTTTAAATTTTTAAAAAAAATTATTTTTTCAAAAATGATAAACTTGTAATTTTTTGTAGTCTGGAGACCTTTTACTTTCAACGGCTGTATCTCTGCAACTATTGCTCCGATTTTGTCAAAATAACAAAAAAATAAAAGATTGAGACTTTATCTTTCCTCTGGAACCAAATGTGAGACAAACGGGCTGGTACTTACAGAGATATATGCATTTATGCAAAGTTTTTTTTTTCATTTTTATGAGAAACCCATTATTTAAGGTTTTTTGGAGACCCTCATTTTTAAATTGCTATAACTCGGTAAATAATGATGCGATTTTGACTCTATAAAAACTAGAATGCATAAGTATATTAGCTTTATCATGACAGAAAAAATTTAAGAATATCAGACTAGTATTAACAGATATTTATGCATTCATATCAAAAATATTTTCGGGTTACTTGAAATAACTTGAAATGGCTATATCAAGGTTACCATTCTATCGTTTTCTAATGCCTTTGCGCGAATTTAAATCTTTTTCAAAAAGTTTAAATAGAATAAAAGAGATTGCTCGATTTTAAATTTTTAAAAAAAAATATTTTTTCAAAAATGATAAACTTGTAATTTTTCGTAGTTTGGAGACCTTTTACTTTCAACGGCTGTATCTCTGCAACTATTGCTCCGATTTTGTCAAAATAACAAAAAAATAAAAGATTGAGACTTTCTCTTTCCTCTGGAACCAAATGTGAGACAATCGGGCTGGTACTTACAGAGATATATGCATTTATGCAAAGTATTTTTTTTCATTTTTATGAGAAACCCATTATTTAAGGTTTTTGGAGAGCCTCATTTTTAAATTGCTATAACTCGGTAAATAATAGCCCTGTTTTCGCATAACCGTATATACGCTTACCCATACAAGTTTTAAATTATCCACGCTTATTTTTAACTTGTATAATTATCGGCTTTAAAATGAAGCGTCGATAAAAAGTGATGCCAAGTTCACATTTTTATTGAAATGTCAAAGACACAAACCTTTTTCTTTGTTAATAGCAAATACACAAACCTTTTTCACAAAAGTGATGCCAAGTAAATTTTGTTAAACGTGGATGCGTTTTCGGTTAATGTTAACATATATACGGCTATGCGAAAACAGGGCTAATGATCCGATTTTGACTCTATAAAAACTAGAAGGCATAAGAATATTAGCTTTATCATGACAGAAAAAAATTAAGACTATCAGACTAGTATTAACAGATATTAATGCATTCATATCAAAAATATTTTCGGGTTACTTGTAATAACTTGAAATGGCTATATCAAGGTTACCATTATTTCGATTTCAAATGCCTTTGCACGAATTTAAATCTTTTTCAATAAAGTTTAAATAGAATAAAAGAGATTGCTCGATTTTAAATTTTTAAAAAAATTTATTTTTTCAAAAATGATAAACTTCTAATTTTTCGTAGTCTGGAGACCTTTTACTTTCAACGGCTGTATCTCTGCAACTATTGCTCCGATTTTGTCAAAATAACAAAAAAATAAAAGATTGAGACTTTATCTTTCCTCTGGAACCAAATGTGAGACAATCGGGCTGGTACTTACAGAGATATATGCATTTATGCAAAGTTTTTTTTTTTTTAATTTTTATGAGAAACCCATTATTTAAGGTTTTTTGGAGACCCTCATTTTTAAATTGCTATAACTCGGTAAATAATGATGCGATTTTGACTCTATAAAAACTAGAATCCATTAGTATATTAGCTTTATCATGACAGAAAAAATTTAAGACTATCAGACTAGTATTAACAGATATTTATGTAAAATAGTTTAAATAAAGTTCAGAATTAATTTATGAATTCAAAATGTTTATATTAATTTATTAATTCAAATGTTTATTAAATATAAGTGTTAAAATTAGAAGTGAGTTTAAACGGGATGAAATAGAAAATTATTTATGACCACGGCACGACGTTACGATTCAACTGACTGCTGACGACTGACTGAAGCAACTGAACTTGACATTTAGCTTTACACTCGGCCATCCTGCTCTTCATCTGACCCAGATGACAATAAATCATCATTAGATTCAGCAAACCTCCACAACTTCATATTATCGCAACTAGTTGACGTTTTTCTAGGACCATCAAAATCTCCAACTTTCTCTACATCATATCGATTATTTCGTTTTACTTTAGTGATTTTATACGGTCCTAAAAATTCACTGGCAAGCTTCTTTCCAGCAACAAATTGAGTACGCTTTATTGCAACCAAGTCACCCATATGATAATCACTTTGTTGCTTACATTTTTTATCATAATTCATTTTGTATTGTTGTTGAGCTTTCATGATTTGCTGTTTAGTCTCTGCTCGTAAGCCCTCTCTTTCTTCGTGAAAATTAGTAATTAACTCTTCTTGAAGCTTATTGAGAATATTATCACTGACATCTGAGTTCATTTTCACACCAAACATAATTTCAAACGGCGATGACTTTGTAGTACTATGGACACAAGAATTAATTGCTTTTTGCACCTGACCAACATATTTGTACCACTTAGACGTATCATCTGACGATAACTTGGCAATAATAGAGATAATGGAACGGTTTACCCTTTCAATTTGACCGTTTCCTCGAGCAACACCAGTCGTTATTAAAACCTGCTCTATGTTGTTTTGTTTACAAAATTCACTAAAAACATTTGAAGTGAATGCAGACCCTTTATCGCTTATTATTCGTCGTGGAAAGCCAAAAACATCTGACCAATTTTTAAGGTTTCGAATAACTTCTTCAGCACCCGTAGACTTTGTTGGAAATAACCATACGAATTTGGAAAAAGCATCTACAGCTGCAAATATATATTTGTACAGCTTTGATGTTGCGTCCATTGGTCCAAGGTGATCTACGTGAAGTGTGTGTAGCGGCACCTCTCCCTTATCGATGCAGTTTAAAAATCCCTCACGTTTTCCAAGCTTTTTGTTGTGTATAATGCATTTAATACAATTTGATAGAAACTGATTTACTTTTTTTTCTAAATGCGGTATAAAAAACTGCTGTTGTATACGATGCATTGTTTTTTGTACTGAGAAATGACCTTGTTCGTGTGCATTTTTAATTACATCCACTTCCATTGACTTCGGTACTAAAAGTAAATCATTTCCAGCAACACTTTTATACACTACACCACCCTTTACTTTATAATCACCATAAGGCCCTGAATTTAGAATTATAGCTATAGCTTTAACGCCATCGTCATCTTGTTGAAGTTTAGCAATTCTAGCCGAAATATCTGAATGTACGATCATGACCTCTACAGGGTAGCGACTTAGTCCATCAACGTGTTTTAACCTATTTCCAGCTCGGTGCTCAATAGTATATGTAAAATCTTGAATATACAGTATCCACTGTGCCACGTCTCTTGGTACATCTCTTTTAGCCGTTGTTTGTTTAAAAGCAGCGCAATCCGTTACCAGTTTAAAATTAATTCCGAGAAGATAATGACGAAATTTTTTAAAAGAAAGGTATGCAGCTTTAACTTCTAATATATAACTGTGTTGATTTTGTTCTTGTGGGGAAGTTTTTTTACTCCAAAAGAAAACTGGATGCAACTGATTCTCGTACATTTGTAAAAGTGCAGCACCAAAACCATATTTTGAAGCATCTGTATGCAATTCCGTCACAGCTTCTCTGTCGTAAATTTTAAGAACCGGTTCCTTAACGAGGGCCATCTTTAAATGACGAATCGCTTTCAATTCTTCTTCATCGATTACAAATTTAGCGTCTTTTTTGAGTAAATTTGTTAATGGCCGGGCAATATCTGCATAGCCTTGGATAAATCTTCGAAAGTATCCCGTAATACCTAAAAATGATTGAATATCTCTGATGGTTTTAGGCTGAGGGAATTTATCAATCGCTTTTGTTTTATCTTTACCAGGCCAAATCATTCCACCCTCCACAGTATGTCCTAGAAAATCAATTTTGGGTTGAAGAAAATGACATTTTGACCATTTAATTTTTAAATTAAACTGTGCTGCAGTGTCCAAAACAAGCTTTAGTTTCTTTAGACAACCTTCCGCAGTACTATCATAAATTACGATATCGTCCATATATAGCTCCATGGTACCATTGTTGATTAGTGGTTGAAAAATGTAACTCACACATCTAATAAAATTTGCTGGCGAATTACAGAAACCAAAGGGCGCTTTGTTAAACTCAAACAAGCCTTCCTTTGTAACAAACGCTGTATAATGCTTGCTTGATTCTTCTATTGGAACGTGAAAAAATCCATTTTCGAGATCCATTACTGTAAAAAATTTAGAATTTTGTAGCTTTTCTAAAACTTCATCAATCAACGGCACAGGAAAACAATCTTTTAACACCATATTATTCAATTGACGAAAATCTACACAGACTCTATAATCCCCACTTTTTTTCTTTACCACCACGATTCTACTTGCCATTGAAGATGTTGATGGTCTAACAATACCATTAGCCAACCACTCCTCCACTTGCGTTCGCACAGCCTCTTGTTCATTAATTGGTAATCTGGATGGTGAATGACGAAACGGTTTAATATCGCCATCTGGCACAATTTTCATTACAACTGGACATTCTTCTGCAACTGATGATGGCTTATAATTTGATACTAATTCAGCAACTTCATCTTTATACTTCGGTGGAACGTTTAACTCAGCTGAAGTTATATTATAAATCGAAAAATCGTTACCGCTTTGCAAGTCAACCTGATTTTCAAATTTAAAACCGTTACCGTCCGACATAAATTTAAATTTGCTTATAAAATCGTATCCAAGAAGCGCGTCATATTTAATTGTGTTATCCGGCACGATAAGAAAATTATGGTACGTTTTCACACTATCAACGCACACCATACCGTTAATGTACCCGACAGGCTCTGTCGATACATTACCAAGTCCAAAAAGTACAGAACAACTTTGATTTAAAACACTATTTTTAAAATGTTGTTTATATACGCTTTCTTTCATTAAGGTTACATCTGACCCAGTATCCACTAAGCAATAAATTTGTTTATTTTCAAAAAGTATTGGCTTTAAACGTTTTTTATCTATTATCACATTAACTGCGTTATTAGTTGTTGTTATTTTCTGATTTTTTACGTCGCAATTTTTGGATATATGTCCAACTTTATTGCATGAAAAACATTTCATTTGTTCTTTACATTCTGTTTTTTTATGATCAGCTGATCCACAATTTAAACAAAATTCTTTTTTGACAAACTGCTTATTTTCGGTTTTGTTTTTGTTTTCTATTTTGTTTTTATTTTCCGTTTTGCCTTTACTTGTTTGTTCTTCAGGTTTAGTCAGTTCATAAATTGCGTACTGGTCTCTAAGCTCCTTAAATGATTTTGCGTTGTAAAAAGAAAATTTTAGCTCTGTTTTTAAATTCAATCCATCCACAATATATCTTATTACTGAAACATCTTCTACCTTTCCTGCTGCTGCAATTTTCCTCATATGCAAAACATATTCATGAAACGTTTCACTTTCCAACTTTTTACGACTTGCAAGCTGTTTGTGTACATCAGCACTACTAAATGTTTTTTTAAATTCATCTGTAATCACCTCTTTTAAAGTTGAATAATCTGAAACAGAAATTGCTTCCAAAAACAACTTTGCAGCGCCAGTCATTTTATTTCTAGCTTGAACATACTTCTGTTGTTCATTAAGATTATACGTGCCTGCGTTGATTTCAAAATTTTCAAACCATTGTTTCACTGCAATGGAATCGCCATCAAAATCAGGAACTATTTTTCCGAAATCATCATTGGAAATATTTGACTTATTTTTATTTTCTTCTTCGTTCATTATTTTCAGAGTTAAAAGCTTTATTAACTGACTCAATTCACTATTCTCACCAACAGAGCTTTCATTATTTTTAGTTTCCATGTTTTGTTCAAAATCACTTTGGTCTTCAACTTCCCTTCGTTTTAGTTGCTGTGCTCTTGCTCTTGTATGGTGAATTCTTAAATTTGTTGGTTTTTGCTTTTTTACTTTAACTCTCATTTAGTAACGGATCATAAAAATCATAAAAAAAATTGTTTGCACAATTGTAGAAAACGGAATTTTTTGTTCAATGCAAAAACAACACTAAATTTAAAATTCCTTTTGTTGTTCTTTTTTGTACGTATGGGTTCTTTGTTGTTTTTTTTTTATAGGTTGAGCCCCCAAATGTAAAATAGTTTAAATAAAGTTCAGAATTAATTTATGAATTCAAAATGTTTATATTAATTTATTAATTCAAATGTTTATTAAATATAAGTGTTAAAATTAGAAGTGAGTTTAAACGGGATGAAATAGAAAATTATTTATGACCACGGCACGACGTTACGATTCAACTGACTGCTGACGACTGACTGAAGCAACTGAACTTGACATTTAGCTTTACATTTATGCATTCATATCAAAAATATTTTCGGGTTACTTGTAATAACTTGAAATGGCTATATCAAGGTTACCATTCTATCGCTTTCTAATGCCTTTGCGCGAATTTAAATCTTTTTCAATAAAGTTTAAATAGAATAAAAGAGATTGCTCGATTTTAAATTTTAAAAAAAAAAATATTTTTTCAAAAATGATAAACTTGTAATTTTTCGTAGTCTGGAGACCTTTTACTTTCAACGGCTGTATCTCTGCAACTATTGCTCCGATTTTGTCAAAATAACAAAAAAATAAAAGATTGAGACTTTATCTTTCCTCTGGAACCAAATGTGAGACAATCGGGCTGGTACTTACAGAGATATATGCATTTATGCAAAGTTTTTTTTTTCATTTTTATGAGAAACCCATTATTTAAGGTTTTTTGGAGACCCTCATTTTTAAATTGCTATAACTCGGTAAATAATGATCCGATTTTGACTCTATAAAAACTAGAAGGCATAAGTATATTAGCTTTATAATGACAGAAAAAAATTAAGACTATCGGACTAGTATTAACAGATATTTATGCATTCATATCAAAAATATTTTCGGGTTACTTGTAATAACTTGAAATGGCTATATCAAAGTTACCATTATTTCGATTTCAAATGCCTTTGCACGAATTTAAATCTTTTTCAATAAAGTTTAAATAGAATAAAAGAGATTGCTCGATTTTAAATTTAAAAAAAAAAATATTTTTTCAAAAATGATAAACTTGTAATTTTTCGTAGTCTGGAGACCTTTTACTTTCAACGGCTGTATCTCTGCAACTATTGCTCCGATTTTGTCAAAATAACAAAAAAATAAAAGATTGAGACTTTATCTTTCCTCTGGAACCAAATGTGAGACAATCGGGCTGGTACTTACAGAGATATATGCATTTATGCAAAGTTTTTTTTTTATTTTTATGAGAAACCCATTATTTAAGGTTTTTTGGAGACCCTCATTTTTAAATTGCTATAACTCGGTAAATAATGATGCGATTTTGACTCTATAAAAACTAGAATGCATAAGTACAGTGTATCACAAAAGTATTTTGCCTATGCAAAATATAATGAAATTTAATTAAAAAAACGCTATAAAAAATATTTATTTTAAAAAATAAATATATGTTTTATTAAATATTAAATAAGGGGAGATTAAACTTTAATTCTGTATCTTTAAACACTTAACTTTAATTTTTTATGCATGAGATTTTAAAGAAAATATCAAATTATCACTCATTTTTCAGCTGACAAAAGTATTTTGCTTTTTTAATTTTACTATATAATTTGTTTAATTTATTAAAAAAATTTACTATTTTAATATTTTGAATGGTATTTATTGTTAGCCAGAACTAATTCCAGACGTCTAGGCATTGATTCCACTAAATTCAAAAAATTTTGAATAAGTATTTTGTAGCATTCTACTTCTGGTGCTTGTTTTAAAGTAGTTTTAATTGAAATGTTGTGTTACATGTGTTTTCCGCCGAAATAAGCCCAAATTTTTTCGAAAGGATTCATGTCGGGACTTTGTGGTGGTATTGCCGGATGTTTGGCGTTGTATAAAAACCACTTTTTAACGTCAAAAGCTGTGTGTTTTGACTCATTATCACGATTGAAGTAAAACCCTTTTCACTATAGTCCCATTTGGTCAGCACTGGTAAGTTAATTTTTCCTCAAAATGGATAAATCTCTACATGACTATCCACAGTTTCATTAATAAACACTAACTGGCCCATTTCAAGGTCGACATAAAGTCTTAAAAGACCAGAGAACCACCACCATGTTTTACCGTTGATTTTATATTTTTTTTATTTAAGGATTTTTGTTCGAGTAAAACTATTATTATTATGTAAATTTAAATCGAGTTAGTTTGTAAGTTATTTTTGATTTATTAATGTAGAATATTGTATTGTTGAGATGCTGTAAGAGACTTAAAGTCTTATTTGTATCAATGAAATCAATAAATTAAATTAAATTAAATTAATTATTTGGCTTTCGCAAGACCATACGTCGTTCATCACACCCAAAAATGTTGAATTTGGTTTCGTCACTGCTCATTTGAGTTTTTCAAGACTTTATTGGGTCAGATGGACGACGTATGGTCTTGAGAAAGCCAAATAAATCCTTAAATATAAAATCAAAGGTAAAACATGGTGGTGGTTCTCTGGTCTTTTAAGACTTTATGTCGACCTTGAAATGGGCCAGTTAGTGTTTATTAATGAAACTGTGGATAGTCATGTAGAGATTTATCCATTTTGAGGAAAAATTAACTTACCAGTGCTGACCAAATGGGACTATAGCGAAAAGGGTTTTACTTCAATCGTGATAATGAGTTAAAACACACAGCTTTTGACGTTAAAAAGTGGTTTTTATACAACGCCAAACATCCGGCAACACCACCACAAAGTCCCGACATGAATCCTTTCGAAAATCTTTGGGCTTATTTCGGCGGAAAAATCATGTAACACAACATTTCAATTAAAACTACTTTAAAACAAGCACCAGAAGTAGAATGGTACAAAATATTTATTCAAATTTTTTTGAATTTAGTGGAATCAATGCCTAGACGTCTGGAATTAGTTCTGGCTAACAATAAATACCATTCAAAATATTAAAATTGTTAATTTTTTTAATAAATTGAAAAAATTACATAGTAAAATTAAAAAAGCAAAATACTTTTGTGAGCTGAAATATGAGTGATAATTTGATATTTTCTTTAAAATCTCATGAGTAAAAAATTAAAATTAAGTGTTTAAAGATACAGAATTAAAGTTTAATGTTCCCTTATTTAATATTTAATAAAACATATATTTATTTTTAAAAATAAATATTTTTTTATAACGTTTTTTTATTAAATTATATTATATTTTGCATAGGCAAAATACTTTTGTGATACACTGTATATTAGCTTTATCATGACAGAAAAAAATTAAGACTATCAGACTAGTATTAACAGATATTTATGCATTCATATCAAAAATATTTTCGGGTTACTTGTAATAACTTGAAATGGCTATATCAAGGTTACCATTCTATCGTTTTCTAATGCCTTTGCACGAATTTAAATCTTTTTCAATAAAGTTTAAATAGAATAAAAGAGATTGCTCGATTTTAAATTTTAAAAAAAAAATATTTTTTCAAAAATGATAAACTTGTAATTTTTCGTAGTCTGGAGACCTTTTACTTTCAACGGTATCTCTGCAACTATTGCTCCGATTTTGTCAAAATAACAAAAAAATAAAAGATTGAGACTTTATCTTTCCTCTGGAACCAAATGTGAGACAATCGGGCTGGTACTTACAGAGATATATGCATTTATGCAAAGTTTTTTTTTTCATTTTTATGAGAAACCCATTATTTAAGGTTTTTTGGAGACCCTCATTTTTAAATTGCTATAACTCGGTAAATAATGATGCGATTTTGACTCTATAAAAACTAGAATGCATAAGTATATTAGCTTTATCATGACAGAAAAAATTTAAGACTATCAGACTAGTATTAACAGATATTTATGCATTCATATCAAAAATATTTTCGGGTTACTTGTAATAACTTGAAATGGCTATATCAAGGTTACCATTCTATCGTTTTCTAATGCCTTTGCGCGAATTTAAATCTTTTTCAATAAAGTTTAAACAGAATAAAAGAGATTGCTCGATTTTAAATTTTAAAAAAAATATTTTTTCAAAAATGATAAACTTGTAATTTTTCGTAGTCTGGAGACCTTTTACTTTCAACGGCTGTATCTCTGCAACTATTGCTCCGATTTTGTCAAAATAACAAAAAAATAAAAGATTGAGACTTTATCTTTCCTCTGGAACCAAATGTGAGACAATCGGGCTGGTACTTACAGAGATATATGCATTTATGCAAAGTTTTTTTTTTAATTTTTATGAGAAACCCATTATTTAAGGTTTTTTGGAGACCCTCATTTTTAAATTGCTATAACTCGGTAAATAATGATCCGATTTTGACTCTATAAAAACTAGAAGGCATAAGTATATTAGCTTTATCATGACAGAAAAAAATTAAGACTATCGGACTAGTATTAACAGATATTTATGCATTCATATCAAAAATATTTTCGGGTTACTTGTAATAACTTGAAATGGCTATATCAAGGTTACCATTATTTCGATTTCAAATGCCTCTGCACGAATTTAAATCTTTTTCAATAAAGTTTAAATAGAATAAAAGAGATTGCTCGATTTTAAATTTTTAAAAAAATTTATTTTTTCAAAAATGATAAACTTGTAATTTTTCGTAGTCTGGAGACCTTTTACTTTCAACGGCAACTATTGCTCCGATTTTGTCAAAATAACAAAAAAATAAAAGATTGAGACTTTATCTTTCCTCTGGAACCAAATGTGAGACAATCGGGCTGGTACTTACAGAGATATATGCATTTATGCAAAGTTTTTTTTTCATTTTTATGAGAAACCCATTATTTAAGGTTTTTTGGAGACCCTCATTTTTAAATTGCTATAACTCGGTAAATAATGATGCGATTTTGACTCTATAAAAACTAGAATGCATAAGTATATTAGCTTTATCATGACAGAAAAAATTTAAGACTATCAGACTAGTATTAACAGATATTTATGCATTCATATCAAAAATATTTTCGGGTTACTTGTAATAACTTGAAATGGCTATATCAAGGTTACCATTCTATCGTTTTCTAATGCATTTGCACGAATTTAAATCTTTTTCAATAAAGTTTAAATAGAATAAAAGAGATTGCTCGATTTTAAATTTTTAAAAAAATTTATTTTTTCAAAAATGATAAACTTGTAATTTTTCGTAGTCTGGAGACCTTTTACTTTCAACGGCTGTATCTCTGCAACTATTGCTCCGATTTTGTCAAAATAACAAAAAAATAAAAGATTGAGACTTTATCTTTCCTCTGGAACCAAATGTGAGACAATCGGGCTGGTACTTACAGAGATATATGCATTTATGCAAAGTTTTTTTTTCATTTTTATGAGGAACCCATTATTTAAGGTTTTTTGGAGACCCTCATTTTTAAATTACTATAACTCGGTAAATAGTGATCCGATTTTGACTCTATAAAAACTAGAATGCATAAGTATATTAGCTTTATCATGACAGAAAAAAATTAAGACTATCGGACTAGTATTAACAGATATTTATGCATTCATATCAAAAATATTTTCGGGTTACTTGTAATAACTTGAAATGGCTATATCAAGGTTAACATTATATCGATTTCAAATGCCTTTGCACGAATTTAAATCTTTTTCAATAAAGTTTAATTCGAATAAAAGAGATTGCTCGATTTTAAATTTTTAAAAAAAATTATTTTTTCAAAAATGATCAACTTGTAATTTTTCGTAGTCTGGAGACTTTTTACTTTCAACGGCTGTATCTCTGCAACTATTGCTCCGATTTTGTCAAAATAACAAAAAAATAAAAGATTGAGACTTTATCTTTCCTCTGGAACCAAATGTGAGACAATCGGGCTGGTACTTACAGAGATATATGCATTTATGCAAAGTTTTTTTTTAATTTTTATGAGAAACCCATTATTTAAGGTTTTTTGGAGACCCTCATTTTTAAATTGCTATAACTCGGTAAATAATGATCCGATTTTGACTCTATAAAAACTAGAAGGCATAAGTATATTAGCTTTATCATGACAGAAAAAAATTAAGACTATTGGACTAGTATTAACAGATATTTATGCATTCATATCAAAAATATTTTCGGGTTACTTGTAATAACTTGAAATGGCTATATCAAGGTTACCATTATATCGATTTCAAATGCCTTTGCACGAATTTAAATCTTTTTCAATAAAGTTTAAATAGAATAAAAGAGATTGCTCGATTTTAAATTTTAAAAAAAATTATTTTTTCAAAAATGATAAACTTGTAATTTTTCGTAGTCTGGAGATCTTTTACTTTCAACGGCTGTATCTCTGCAACTATTGCTCCGATTTTGTCAAAATAACAAAAAAATAAAAGATTGAAGCTTTATCTTTCCTCTGGAACCAAATGTGAGACAATCGGGCTGGTACTTACAGAGATATATGCATTTATGCAAAGTTTTTTTTTTTTCATTTTTATGAGAAACCCATTATTTAAGGTTTTTTGGAGACCCTCATTTTTAAATTGCTATAACTCGGTAAATAATGATCCGATTTTGACTCTATAAAAACTAGAAGGCATAAGTATATTAGCTTTATCATGACAGAAAAAAATTAAGACTATCGGACTAGTATTAACAGATATTTATGCATTCATATCAAAAATATTTTCGGGTTACTTGTTGTTTAAATAAACATGCTGTCTTTTATGTAATTCTATATTCATAGTTTATGAACCCCCTGAAAGAATTTTACTTAGTGATAACAGTTTTTAAACCATTAAGATATGTCTGTTGTCACAGTCGTAAATCTCAAGTTTTCGACTTTATCTGTTTATTTTTATGACTTGGTTCTCACAGTCTTAAAATTCATGTTTATCACTTGTCTCTGACTGATAAACAAGTGAAAGTGATAATTAAAGAACTACACAGGGGGCTGCTTGTGCGCAGCTGTAGAATTACTAGCTCTAGGGTAGTTTTAAGATTTGTATTCTAGGTTCTTAAGGTTTAATTTTTAATAAAGTTTTAGTATGAAATTTCAACTCGCTCGTGTTTGATTTACAAACATTTTGATCCTTCGTAAAAGTAGAATCAGTTTAAAAAAAAAAAAAATCCGGAAAACATTTTTTATTAGTGTCTTACGTAACAGCACGGTAAAACTTAAAAAGTCGCGTTTTAAACACGAAAATTATCAACGGCATTTAAAGTGTGGTAAAATTTTTTTTTCTCGATAAACATAAACAAAAATTTCGGGAAAATAAAATAAAAAGGGTTTTGAAATTACACATCAAAAACTATAAAAAAAAAAATTTCTCGATAAACATAAACAAAAATTTCGGGAAAATAAAAAAAAAAAGTTTTTTGAAATTACAAATCAAAAACTATTAAAAACAAAAGAATTTTTTCTCGATAAACATAAACAAAAATTTCGGGAAAATAAAATAAAAAGTTTTTTGAAATTACTAATCAAAAACTATTAAAAACAAAAGATTTTTTTCTTCGATAAACATAAACAAAAATTTCGGGAAATTAATTAATAAAAATAAAAAATGACATCTCCCGTTCAATTATATAAACTCCAAAGCCAAATACGCACGGAGATTTTGGCAATTTTGGACAAAGCGGAAAGGAAAGGTGTGTAATATGCAGTGATGTTTGATATTGTAAAGTTTGATGTTGTCCAAAAAAAAGGGTTGACGTAGTGAGACACGAAGCCCCTATATTCACATGTTTTTTATGAAAAAGTTGTTAAAAAAATAACTTTCACAATGTTTGGATGGTGAAGGTCGACGGGACCCATCAGTGCAACTAGCTCAGAGGTTTGGGGAGGTTCTTGACCCTTTCCATACCAAACCACACTACTATTATTTATATAGAGTCCCTCTAAAGAAGATAGTTTGAAAATACTTATATGGACCAAAACTAAGACTATTTACTCTAATTACCCCCAAAGTTACCTATTAAATGAAATTTACGAAAAAAAAATAAAATATGCTGTTAAACGATTTTTTCAGGGCAGATCTTTTGCCCGGGCTCTCAACCCTCCCTACCATGTTCCTTTAAGCCAACAAAATATTGCAGGAACCCAAACCGTACATTATCCTATCATATCCCTAAGGAGACGTCCTTAATAATTTAGCAAGCCATTGCAAGATGATTTAAGATTTCAATAATTCATATTTATTGGGAAAATTTTAGTTTTAATTTCTAAAGATATAAATTTTGTATCGCTTATCACCAAGTACACAAATTCAAAAAGTATAACCAGTTAATTATCATTATTAAATATTCAAAAATCCTATTTTTCTATGTTATTAATATAAAATTATTACAAAAGTTAAAAAAAAAAATAAACTAAACTTGCACAGGAAAAATACCGATTATAGGGTGCCCGTTATGTTTAAAAAACAAAACATATTGATTTTTTTACAAATTTGGTTTTTACTCTCGGTTTTTATATACGTTTTTAGATATTTGCGAGTTTAAAAAAAATAATTTTTGTGTGTAATGTGTAATGGAATAGTTGACTGTAAGTAATTAAAAACAAATTCTGTAATACCGAAACTTTGGGTACATAAATATTATAATTGACATATATTTTTAAAGAAAGTGTGTTTTTTATTAATAAAAAAATATAATTGCTGTTACCATTTTTGAAAAGATTTTATTAACGATAAATTGTTGTGATAAGTTTTTATTGTTGTAAGATATTTTTTTTTTTTTTCACATCAAATCGAGTGAATACTTTTGCAGTTACGAAAAAAAAACAAATATAATTAATTGAAATGTAACCTAGAGGGGAAAGAAGACAATTACGAAATTCTTGACCCTCTGGTTCATAGCCCTTCAAAAAACAGCAATTATATCCTTTAGTATTGAAACAAAGTAAATAAAACCATAATTGTTTGTGAGGGTGAAAAAAAATTGGAAGTTTAGATGGAACCAAAATTATATACTATAGATGTATTATATAAAAACAAAAATTTTATAAATTTTTTTTTTTTTTTTTGTTACGATTATTTTCTTAAAGGGTTAATTATTGGAATACTTTAAATATTTATAAAAAAAAATAGCAAATTGAAAAAGAAACCAAACAATTATAATTCTATTTGCTTTTTGTTTTGATTCGGGATCAATGAACTTTTTACATAACAGTGATTTTATTAATTTAACAAAGAATTTGCATGCAAAAGAAATTGACGAATTAACCAACAAGAAAGAAATTTAATGTTATGCTTCTTCTTTCATGGCCTATGTTGACATTGTCTAACATAGGAATGTTAAATTAACAGATCACTGTTTAAGAGAAATTTAATGTTGGGATAACTTACGTGTACAGAGCAGCTCGATGGAAGGCCTTTCAACGGGGAGATGTACAGGAAAGATGCTGAGGAATTACTGGGTTTTTTTTTAAGTTGTAATGATCACTTTGCTTTGTTTTTTTTTTTTTTTTTTTTTAACTTGTTTTCTTTAAACACACTTTCATTGTCTTTTTTTTTCAAATTCTTGGTACTTATTTTTTAATTTTTTTTTCTGTAGTTTTATTACTAACACAGTCAGGGGCGTATCCAGGATTTTATTTCGGTGGGGGCCCAACATTATTTTTAAATTTTTTTTTTACAAAAAATTTAGATAACATTTTTTAGAATTTTTCCCGATCTTTTCCTTGAACTGAATGTAACACAATGAGAATCTTCATTTTTGTGTAAGTTTACCACCGTTTGGGGGGAAATTACGATTTTTTTTATATTTTAGAATTTTTTGAGAGACTTAAGCATTTTTTTAAAGTGCGAATTTTATTAGATGCTGAAACATTTTTACAAAGAAGATTATCTGAAATTTTTTCAAAGAAAAGTCTAAGATTCTATCACAATTTGCAGTTAAGACAGATTTTGTAATAGAAAAAGTCAAAGACTCTAAATCATATTTCCAATGGAAAAAGTTTCTCGAAAAATTCAGTTTAGAAATTGATTCTATAAACATATTCATAAAATACTTTTCCAAAAGAAAAGACTCCGATTGTAAGACATTTTCCCATAATCTGAGATATTTCTAGTTTAGCACATTTTCTCAGATTCTACAACATTTCACACAAAAAATTTTAGATTCTGAGAAAATCTTCACTTTTTCTGTAAATAAAATGATTCAGATTCTGAGAACTTTTTAAAAAGAAAACAGTATAAAAAGTCTTAGATTCTAAAACATTTTTCCTATAGAAAAGGTCTAAGATTCTTAGACATTTTTCCTATAGAAAAAGTCTCCGATTCTTCGACATGTTTCTTACAGAAAAAGTCTCAGATTATTCGACATTTTTCCTATAGAAAATGTCTCCGGTTCTCAGACATTTTTTCTATAGAAAAAGTTTCAAATTCTGAGACATTTTTCCTATAAAAAGTCTCAGATTCTTATAGAAAAAGTCTCAGATTCTTCGACATGTTTCTTACAGAAAAATTCTCAGATTATTCGAAATTTTTCCTATAGAAAATGTCTCAGGTTCTCAGACATTTTTTCTGCAGAAAATTTCTTAGATTCTGACACATTTTTCCTATTGAAAAAGTCTAAGATGCTTAATCACTTTTCCTGTAGAACAAGTCTCAGATTCTGAAACATTTTGACTATAGGAAATTGCCAGATTCTGAAACATTTTTCATATAGAAAAAGCCTCAGATTCTGAGAAAATTTTCCTAAAGAAAAAGTCTCAGATTTGAAATATATTTCAAATAGCAAAATACTCAAATTTTGTGACATTATTCTTATAGAAAAATATATTTTTAAAATAGAAAGTTTCAGATTTTGAGCATTTTTCTATACAAAATGTCTCACCTTGTGTCTCTGAGACATTTTTCCTTTATTTGATTTTGAGATAATTTTCCTTAAGAAAAATTCGTTGATTCTGAAAGATTTTTCGTAAAAAAAGTCTAAAATTCTGAGACATTTTCCTGATTGTAAGAAAAATTCTCAGATTCAGAGACATTATTCCTATAGAAAGTTCTCAGCTTTTAAAACATTTTTCATACAGAAAATCCTCAGATTTTAAGATTTTTTTTATAGAAAAAATCTCAGATTTTGAGACATTTTTCAGATTCAGAGACATTTTTCCTATAGAAAGTTCCCAGATTCTAAAACATTTCTCATATAGAAAAGCCTCAGATTCTGAAACTTTTTTCATTTAGAAAAGCCTCAGATTCTGAAAATTTCTAATAGAAAAAGTACCAGATTCTGAGACATTTTTCCTATAGAAAAGGTTTTATATTCTGCAAAAAAGGCTAATATTTTAAGGCATTATTCCTATAGAAAAAGTCTTATTGTTAGTTAGATTCTCAGACATTCTTTTATAAAAAGTTTTAGATTCTGAGAAAATTTTTTTTAAGAAATAGTCTCGTTTTGAGACATTTTTCTAAATGACAAAGTCGCATTTTAAGATTTGACTTCATTTTACTTACAATTAGGTCCATTTTTTGTTTACATAAAAATTCAGGTTCTAAGTTATTTTTTCATTAGAATCCTAAGTTGAAAAGTTTCAAATTCTAAAAAAATTTTTTCAGATTTTGAGATTTTTTAACAGAAAAATTTTCAGTTTCAAAACATTTCTCTTCAAAAAATTTTAGATTCTTAAATGTTTTTAGATTTTTTTATGAAGTTTTTTAACATTGTACTTTTTATTTGATACCAAATCCTGAAATTTGTGAAATCATTTCGGGGGGGGCCCGGGCCCCCGGCCCCCCCCTGTATACGCCACTGCGAACTCAAGTAATTTTGTTCTTTTTCTTAAAGCAGATATGTTAGTTATATATATGTCAGAAAGCCAAAATTTTTCTGATTTTTTTTTTAGGTACAAACACACATTGAGAACACAAAAATTATTTCTTTTATAATTATAATTTCGGATCACTGTGCAAACGAGAATCTAGCGTATTTTTTTTTTTAAAGCTAATTTAATTCGTTTTCTCTTTTTTTTTTTTTTGTTTTTTTTTCTTCTTAATATTTTTTAAAATTTATAGAAAATTTCTATTTTAACATTTAAATTAAATTCTCTTTCATTACTTTAACTAAAATCTATTTTTTTTTTCACATACCGACTTTTACGCGTATAATTATCCGTTTTTTGTTTTTAAAATATAAATAATTAAAAAAAGTTATGTCTAATTTTTCACTTGTTAATATTTTGATTTTTTTTTAATTTAATATAAACACGCTTCCTTCTTCTACTACTTTATATATTCATACTGAGGTTGCTATCAAAGAAAACCAATTACTACGCAAGTTATTTTCGATTTTTCTCCCTCCTTCATACAGTTTCTGTTTTACTAGAATTCCAAGGGAATTATTGCTCAGAGAGTCCTAAGGGAAGAGAATTTCGAACTTTTAGACAAAAGTGAGACAAAGAGTTTGATCAATTTCTTTACCTTTTTTTTTTCTTTTGACTTTCAACACTGACGAAAACAGAAAAATAAGACGAGAAGGATTCTGCCTGTTGCTAGGCAGTGCAACTCCCACAGATATTGTCTGGAACGGATTTTGCGATGCAACTTTGTTTGTAAAAGATATTTTTGAATCTGTTCTTAAATATATACGTGGCTGTCTACAACAGTTTTTAGAATTTTGATAATATGCAATTCGATGCAGGTTAACCATCAGGTTGTTACCAAAAAATAAATGTATCAATTAATATTGTTCAATTGATTTTATTTTTAGTCAAAGGTATCCCAGAAGAAAACTTTATTTATATCTGCGAAATGTTTATTTTTTTTTTTTATTAAAAAAAATAACGAATAAAACAAATTAATTAGATTTACCATTTTTTTAATTAATCCAATTTGTAAAATTTTGGTGTATTTTCCTCTTTGAAAACTACGATCTGCAGATATTGATGGTCAAAAACGGAAAGATTGAATCATTTCCTTTTGTTAGCTGACAGCACTTTACGAAACCACATTTTATAGTTTTCGAACTTATATGTCAAATAGGTACTTATTATCAGCTGAGAGATACAATTGTTACCATAGCAACAGAATTCTATGACTGACAAAAAAAATGTAAGACTGAACCACAATTTAAAGGCAAAATGCTAGGTAACATTTATTAAAATCACATCAGGCTAATTAACGAATTAAGTTTTTACCTATTTTATTTTTTTATTGGTTTAAACAAAATTAAAAAAAAATATGACATCTATCGAATATTTTTGCAACTAATTTTTTAGATACCGTTTTAGCACAAAATACTCAACATGCATTTTCCAAATTAGATTTAGATATTCTGAATCCAATTCAATGTCTATGATTTTGCTGATTTAAATTTAACAAAAAATTAAACAGTTATAATGTTGTAAGTTGTGGTAAATTAAAATGTTAAGCAATAATTTTGTTTATGAAAGTTTTAGAGGAGAACTACCAATAAAATCATCGCTATTGATTTATAGGGTTGATATACTTAAAATGAAAAATTTGGTAAACAATAGAGATTGTACTTCACAAAACCGTATAATCTGACAGATACAATCTGCGAAGATTAGCCGGAAATCAACAATCACGTTTTGATGTCCTTCCCATGATACGTTCCACTACCTTTAATATCAACGTCCTCTAGGACATAATAATTATTTTCTAGTTTTTGGTTCACACGAGATTTTATAAAATTAGGACTTAATTTGGCACTAAAGTTTTTCGTGGCATCATTTTGCGCAAAGTTCCTACGATAAACGATTTGACCGACAGAGTATGTAATGGGTCTAGCCCTTAAATTATAGGATTGAACATTAGTTTCATACGCTTCTCGTATGTTCTCAGAAATTTTATTTCTTAAGAGGCTTAATTTGTCATCACGTTTTAGGGTCATACATGGCTCTTCTAAAGAGTCAATGGATCTTAACAGTTTGTACGAGGAAGCATGGGTAATCATGTCAAACCCGTAAAGGGCATAATAAGGGGTTAAGCCAAGCGATTGATGTAACGAATTCCAAAGCGCGCAACTTATTGCCGTCAAATTGATATCCCACTCTTTGTGGTCCTTTTTCAAATACGCTCTTATAGCCGCAATAATGGATCGATTGACCCGCTCAGAGGCATTACTCTGAGGAGAATATAGGGCAGTGTAAGTATGCGTTATCCCGTATTTTGTTAGAAATGCATTTAAATCATTTGCTTTAAATTGACTTCCGTTGTCGCTTATTATAACTTCTGGTACACCGTAATGGTGAAATATTTGACGCTCTAGAAAATCTATGATATTAGCGGAAGTAAATTTACGTAAAGGGCATAACCAGTGATATTTAGAAAAGTGGTCTAGGACGATTAACAGACCAATAAACCCTTGTTTGCTGCGGGGATATGGACCCAAAAGATCCACATAAATTCTTTGAAATGGTCGAATGGATGTTGCCATTTGACCCATTTCCGGTCGTAATATTTGGTTGGTAGCTTTTGTAGTTTTATAAATTTCGCATTTTCCTATATATTCTCGAACGTCCGACACTAATCTAGGCCAGTAAAAGTTTCGCCTTATCAATTCCACGGTCTTAGCAATCCCTCCATGTGCTGCAATAACAGAATCATGTGACCGTTTTAAAATATCCTGTTTAAGTCCTTCAGGAATACACAGCTTCCAAGAACGTTGATCTTCCTCTTCGATTCCGGTTGCAAATTTTACCCGAATGTAAATGTATCTATCAAGGATTTTAATGTCTGGGAAGTTTTGTGAGTTTTCTAGAAATTTTTGTTTTAATTCGAGATACGCCGAATCAAGGAAATGAACCGAATCTAAATCAACTTCGGGGCCTATGTTTTCTAGTGCATATATTTCACTCTCATGCATTCTGCTAAGCGCATCTGGGACTATATTATCTTTACCTTTTCGATGGCTTATGCAAAATTTATAGCTCTGCAATTTGAGTGCCCACCTTGCCAATCTACCTTTTAGATTTGCCTGTCTCAATAACCATACCAAACTGCTATGGTCAGTAATTACTTCAAATTCCTGTAGTTCTATATAACACCGGAAACGCTCAATCGCCTCTATAGCAGCTAAACATTCCTTTTCAGTAACTGAATAGTTACGCTGCGCTGAGTTAAGTTTTCTTGACATAAAGGCGATTGGGTTTTCGTTGTTTTCTACGTCTAGTTGAACCAAAACCGCGCCAATACCGAAATCGCTGGCATCACAGTGAACATAAAATTTCTTTGTGAAGTCAGGATTTTTTAGTACCGGTGCTGTTGTTAAAAGATATTTTATTTTGGTAAATGCCTGTTCCGCTTCATCAGTCCACTCAAACTTTTTCTTTTTTGATAAAAGCTCTGTTAAAGGGTAAGTTACATCTGCGAAGTTACAGATAAAACGACGATACCAGCCACAAAGGCCGAGAAATCCTCTCACCTGTTTAAGTGTCTTTGGGCTAGGCCAGTTCATAATGGATTCCACCTTTTCAGGATCTCTTGCTATGCCCCCGTCACCAATAATGTATCCGAGATACTTCACTTGTCGCACACAAAATTTACTTTTGTTGATATTTAGCGTTAAATTTGCCTTTTTAAATTGCTCCGCCAATCTGACTAAAATCGCCAAATGACTGTCGAACGTATCGGCGACTACACATACGTCGTCTAAATAACCAAACACGCAATGCTTTAAGTCGGCTGGAATTATCTCGTCCATAAGGCGACACATGGTTTGGGGGGCATTGCATAACCCGAATGGCATTACCGTGAATTGATATAACGGACGCCCCGGTAGCGTGAACGCCGTTATCGCTTTGGAATTCTGGTCTAATTCGATCTGCCAGTATGCATCTTTGAGGTCGATCTTTGAGATGATATTTGCTTTAGGAAGACGCGCGAATATACCCTCAATGCTGGGTAGTGGGTAAGCGTCTTTCAAGGTTACCTCGTTGATCTTCCTAGCATCCAAGCATAAACGCACCTTACCGGGTTTTACTACAAGTCGCATTGGAGAACTCCAAGCGCTAGAACTAGGCTCAATTACCCCTAAACTTAACATACGGTCGATCTCTGTAAAAATTAATTTTTCCACCGCGGGGGATACCGGGTAAAAACGTTGTTTAATTGGTCGTGCATTATTTACATCAATCGAATGTTTTATAAGAGAGGTTCGCCCTAAGCCTTGTAGCTCGAAGTTTGGATAAAGTGACTTGACGACCTCCAATTGCTGTTGTTGTCTGAGAGTCAAAGGGTAAAATTCTGAATCTGTTGATTCTAATGAAGCCTGAGTGTTATCTACGTTTAAACTTGAAATAACACCATTTATTAACCCGAAGGATTTCCAAAAATCCAAACCAAGAATTAGTCTATAATTCAAACTTGGGACGATATACAAAGTTATCTTTTTGGTTAAGTTTTTATACGACATATCAATTTCTATTAAATTGACGGGACCCATCAGTGCAACTAGCTCAGAGGTTTGGGGAGGTTCTTGACCCTTTCCATACCAAACCACACTACTATTATTTATATAGAGTCCCTCTAAAGAAGATAGTTTGAAAATACTTATATGGACCAAAACTAAGACTATTTACTCTAATTACCCCCAAAGTTAACTATTAAATGAAATTTACGAAAAAAAAATAAAATATGCTGTTAAACGATTTTTTCAGGGCAGATCTTTTGCCCGGGCTCTCAACCCTCCCTACCATGTTCCTTTAAGCCAACAAAATATTGCAGGAACCCAAACCGTACATTATCCTATCATATCCCTAAGGAGACGTCCTTAATAATTTAGCAAGCCATTGCAAGATGATTTAAGATTTCAATAATTCATATTTATTGGGAAAATTTTAGTTTTAATTTCTAAAGGTATAAATTTTGTATCGCTTATCACCAAGTACACACATTCAAAAAGTATAACCAGTTAATTATCATTATTAAATATTCAAAAATCCTATTTTTCTATGTTATTAATATAAAATTATTACAAAAGTTAAAAAAAAAAAAATAAACTAAACTTGCACAGGAAAAATACCGATTATAGGGTGCCCGTTATGTTTAAAAAACAAAACATATTGATTTTTTTACAAATTTGGTTTTTACTCTCGGTTTTTATATACGTTTTTAGATATTTGCGAGTTTAAAAAAAATAATTTTTGTGTGAAATGTGTAATGGAATAGTTGACTGTAAGTTAAAGACAAATTCTGTAATACCGAAACTTTGGGTTCATATATATTATAATTGACATATATTTTTAAAGAAAGTGTGTTTTTTATTAATAAAAAAATATAATTGCTGTTACCATTTTTGAAAAGATTTTATTAACGATTAATTGTTGTGATAAGTTTTTATTGTTGTAAGATATTTTTTTTTTTTCACGTCAAATCGAGTGAATACTTTTGCAGTTACGAAAAAAAAAACAAATATAATTAATTGAAATGTAACCTAGAGGGGAAAGAAGACAATTACGAAATTCTTGACCCTCTGGTTCATAGCCCTTCAAAAAACAGCAATTATATCCTTTAGTATTGAAACAAAGTAAATAAAACCATAATTGTTTGTGAGGGTGAAAAAAAATTGGAAGTTTAGATGGAACCAAAATTATATACTATAGATGTATTATCTAAAAACAAAAATTTTATAAATTTTTTTTTTTTTTTTTTTTGTTACGATTATTTTCTTAAAGGGTTAATTATTGGAATACTTTAAATATTTATAAAAAAAAAATAGCAAATTGAAAAAGAAACCAAACAATTATAATTCTATTTGCTTTTTGTTTTGATTCGGGATCAATGAACTTTTTACATAACAGTGATTTTATTAATTTAACAAAGAATTTGCATGCAAAAGAAATTGACGAATTAACCAACAAGAAAGAATTATAATGTTATGCTTCTTCTTTCATGGCCTATGTTGACATTGTCTAACATAGGAATGTTAAATTAACAGATCACTGTTTAAGAGAAATTTAATGTTGGGATAACTTACGTGTACAGAGCAGCTCGATGGAAGGCCTTTCAACGGGGAGATGTACAGGAAAGATGCTGAGGAATTACTGGGTTTTTTTTTTAAGTTGTAATGATCACTTTGCTTTGTTTTTTTTTTTTTTAACTTGTTTTCTTTAAACACACTTTCATTGTCTTTTTTTTTCAAATTCTTGGTACTTATTTTTTAATTTTTTTTTCTGTAGTTTTATTACTAACACAGTGTAACGAAATGACGTTATTTTTTTTTTTTTGTTTTTTCTGGCAAATATATACGAACTCAAGTAATTTTGTTCTTTTTCTTAAAGCAGATATGTTAGTTATATATATGTCAGAAAGCCAAATTTTTCTGATTTTTTTTAGATACAAACACACATTGAGAACACAAAAATTATTTCTTTTATAATTATAATTTCGGATCACTGTGCAAACGAGAATCTAGCGTATTTTTTTTTTTTTTTAAAGCTAATTTAATTCGTTTTCTCTTTTTTTTTTGTTTTTTTTTCTTCTTAATATTTTTTAAAATTTATAGAAAATTTCTATTTTAACATTTAAATTAAATTCTCTTTCATTACTTTAACTAAAATCTATTTTTTTTTCACATACCGACTTTTACGCGTATAATTATCCGTTTTTTGTTTTTAAAATATAAATAATTAAAAAAAGTTATGTCTAATTTTTCACTTGTTAATATTTTGATTTTTTTTTTAATTTAATATAAACACGCTTCCTTCTTCTACTACTTTATATATTCATACTGAGGTTGCTATCAAAGAAAACCAATTACTACGCAAGTTATTTTCGATTTTTCTCCCTCCTTCATACAGTTTCTGTTTTACTAGAATTCCAAGGGAATTATTGCTCAGAGAGTCCTAAGGGAAGAGAATTTCGAACTTTTAGACAAAAGTGAGACAAAGAGTTTGATCAATTTCTTTACCTTTTTTTTTCTTTTGACTTTCAACACTGACGAAAACAGAAAAATAAGACGAGAAGGATTCTGCCTGTTGCTAGGCAGTGCAACTCCCACAGATATTGTCTGGAACGGATTTTGCGATGCAACTTTGTTTGTAAAAGATATTTTTGAATCTGTTCTTAAATATATACGTGGCTGTCTTCAACAGTTTTTAGAATTTTGATAATACGCAATTCGATGCAGGTTAACCATCAGGTTGTTACCAAAAAATAAATGTATCAATTAATATTGTTCAATTGATTTTATTTTTAGTCAAAGGTATCCCAGAAGAAAACTTTATTTATATCTGCGAAATGTTTATTTTTTTTTTTATTAAAAAAAATAACGAATAAAACAAAACAATTAGATTTACCATTTTTTTAATTAATCCAATTTGTAAAATTTTGGTGTATTTTCCTCTTTGAAAACTACGATCTGCAGATATTGATGGTCAAAAACGGAAAGACTGAATCATTTCCTTTTGTTAGCTGACAGCACTTTACGAAACCACATTTTATAGGTACTTATTATCAGCTGAGAGATACAATTGTTACCATAGCAACAGAATTCTATGACTGACAAAAAAAATGTAAGACTGAACCAAAATTTAAAGGCAAAATGCTAGGTAACATTTATTAAAATCACATCAGGCTAATTAACGAATTAAGTTTTTACCTATTTTATTTTTTTATTGGTTTAAAAAAAATTAAAAAAAAATATGACATCTATCGAATATTTTTGCAACTAATTTTTTAGATACCGTTTTAGCACAAAATACTCAACATGCATTTTCCAAATTAGATTTAGATATTCTGAATCCAATTTAATGTCTATGATTTTTCTGATTTAAATTTAACAAAAAATTAAACAGTTATAATGTTGTAAGTTGTGGTAAATTAAAATGTTAAGCAATAATTTTGTTTATGAAAGTTTTAGAGGAGAACTACCAATAAAATCATCGCTATTGATTTATAGGGTTGATATACTTAAAATGAAAAATTTGGTAAACAATAGAGATTGTACTTCACAGGTGTCAGGAAAGCAGCATTAGAGGAAACGATCAAAAGTCTAAACAAGCTGTGGGAAGAATGCCAAGAGTCGAATGAAAAACTATTGGCACATGGAGCTAATGATGATCCGTACTTCAGGGAGAAGGTTTTTGAAACTACAAAAGGAGTAGTAGAGAAAGCAAGAAGCTTGTTAGAAAAACAAAAACTAGAGCCTGAAGAAAAACAAGAAGTCGTATTGGCATTGGAAGAAGAAAGTGCTAAAAAACAAGAAGTCGTATTGGCATTTGAAGAAGAAAGTGCTAAAAAACACGATGATGTGCATCAAAGTATGCAAGAATTCATGATGGGAATGCAACAACAGATGCAACAATTCATGAAGAAAATTGAGGCTAAACAAAAAAGACAGCCAGAGCAGCAACAACTGCAACAAAAAGAAAAGGAAGAAACTTTGACACAGCTGGAAAATAATACAGAGGTGTTAGAAAAAGATGTTACAGCAGTAAAGATGTCTAACTATAAAACAAGTGCAATGTTGATTCACTTTAGAAAACAAATAAAAAAGCTAGAGGAAAGTCTTAAGGAAGACCAGCAAGTCAGCAAAGTATATCTTTTGGAAAATTTAAAAAACTCCTGGCAAAAGCAGATCGAAGAAATTAAGAACCCAGCAAAATTTTCTGTTGCAAAGAACCGATTGTGGAACAGCTTATACTTCCCTAGAACCTGTTCTAATTCTTGTGCAACACCGATTCTTTAAACAAAGGGATTGCCCCAAAAGCAACAGGTGTTTGTAAGCAAAATTAGAACATATTTTTGTTCCTCGGAATCGGTTCTAGAAGTAAAATTTGGAACAGAAATGAGAATTAAAGAAATATTTTGAATTGCATTAATTTATTAAACAAAAATAACGACAATCATATATAACATGGAATATTTACATTTTTTAACACACATTTATCCTTTTTCGCCTCCAAAGTTGGATTTTAGGCCTTGCAATAATGACATACCAGAACATGGATTTTCTGCAAACAAAAATAAAAAACATGATATTATTAGTATTTGACCCGACCCAGACAATGAAAATTTAATTTACTCACCTTTGTTTCAACAATGTCCACTATTATATCCTGCTATTTTAGTAGAATTTCATGTTTTTTCTTGGTTAACAAAAATAAATTGATATTTATGTATTTTTAAATTTTTTTTGACACATAATTTTTTTTAATTCCTGAGAACCAAAATGTTATGAAACTTTGATTGCAGAGAACAAGCTTCGCAATAATTTTCACTTAACTTGTTCTGAATAATTAAAGTGTAATAGTGTATGGTTACCGAAGAACCTGTTCTAGAACAAGTGTTGTCAGAATCGGTTCTGAAAAATTTTCCTGGGAAGATTCATTGCGATTTGTCAGTAAACTTTTTAATAGAAGATGATATCGATGACGAATTAAAAAGCATTGAAAATTCGTACAAAATCAAACTAGACGATTTACTTTCAAAAATTTACAGTTTTACAAAAGAAAATAAATCGATAGCCTTGAAGCGAATCAACATTCCCTGCTTCAATGGCAATGTAGAAGAATGGAATTCTTTCCATGATCTATTCAAAAAATTAGTGGACGAAAATGGAAAATTAGGAGATGTTGAGAAATTGTTCCATCTAAAATCAAATCTAAAAGGCGATGCTTTAAAACTAATACAACATCTGCCTGTAACAGAATGTAATTATAAAGCTGCTTGGGACATTTTAACACAAAGATATGGCAACAAAAGAATTTTATTTACGAAACTGGTAGATAAAATTTTGGATCAACAGCATGTCAACAGTACTTCAGCAAACAGTTTGAAAAGCCTATTAGATACAACCAATGAGTGCCTACAAGCACTAAAAGCAATAGATATAAATTTGGGGGATGCTGATCCATTCATTGCTCGGATCATTATAAGAAAATTAGATAAAGATGGCTTGCTTTTGTATGAGCAAAATACCAAGAAGTCTAAGAAAATCCAGGTTTTAAACGATGTAATGGAATTTTTAGAACAACACTATCAAGCGCTAGAGGTGTCAACAAGTAAAAAATACAACAACTATCAAAAACAACAGGTTAGATCAACGTCTTATCTAACTGAAAAAATAGAAAAACAATGTTATTTTTGTAAAAAGCAAGGACATGAAACTCAAACATGCAAAAAATATTTGGCGCTTTCAATTGATGAAAGGCATTCTTGGGTTAAGAAACATGAACTTCGTTACAACTGCTTGAATCACAAGCGACACAAAAAATGCTTCAGCGAAAATAAATGTCAACATTGTGGGTTATTCCATAACTCAACAATTCACTTCAACAAACAAAAAGAGAAGGCGAACTCGATGTCAACAAATTCTGCAGATAATGTTCTACTTGCTACAGCACAAGTAAGGGTAAAATCTTTACATGGGGAGTTTGTAACGTTGAGAGCATTGATAGATCAGGGATCTCAAATCACAACAATAAGTGAAGAAGCTGCTCAAATATTAAATTTGCCCAGAATGAAAGCCAATACGAAAATTCATGGACTTGGCAATACAGTAGTTGGTATCGCGAAATCGAAAGTTAGTATAGAAATAAGACCTCGATTTTTAAGTAACGATAAAATTATGTCAGAGGCATTAATTCTACCATCTTTGGCATCAGCACATCCAGACACGTCATTTAAATATGACATTAAAAAATGGCAGAACTTTAATTTGGCAGACCCCAATTTCAACAAATCCGAAAGAATAGACATCGTCATTGGGGCGGATCTATTCGTGCATATTTTAGAAAACGGTTTTGGAACGATTTTGGGAAATCGAGGAAGTAAGTGAAGAAAAAAGCCAATCTGAAAATGATTTCTGTTTAACAAAATACTCAGAAACAACACTAAGAGATCGAGATGGCCGATTCATCGTTCAACTGCCATTTCAAGATGACTATGCACTAGGAGATTCTTACAAAAGATCTTTGGCACGCTTTATTAATCAAGAAAAACGTCTCGAGTTAAACCCATCTTTAAAAATCGAGTATAAAAACATAATAAATGATTACATCGCTAAGGGGCACATGGTAAAAGTAAAACAAGAAAAGCGAGGAAAACACTATTTACCTCATCAAGCAGTGTGTCGAGAAAGCAGTTTTACAACAAAAGTTAGAGTGGTATTTGACGCCTCATCCAAAACAAGTAATGGTAGAAGCTTAAACGATGTCCTCCATGTTGGTCCTAAACTACAAAAGGACATTTTTGACATCATAACGAAATGGCGATTATGGGAATATGTTATTTCCGCAGACATCGAACAAATGTTTCGACAAATAAAAATAAGTGAGCGGGATCAAGAATACCAGTACATTTTTTGGAGAGATGGTAAGAACGATCCGATCCAGCAGTACAAGCTTACGACCGTAACTTTTGGCACAGCTTCAGCACCGTATCTTGCAATAAGAACTCTACATGAAATAGCAAACCATTGCAAAATTGAAGATATATCTCAAAGGATAAAAGAAGATTTCTACATGGATGATCTTTTAACCGGAGCAAACACTATACAGCAGTGCAAAGATGTTCAAACAAAAATTGCATTGCACCTAGAAAAATTTGGTTTTCATCTGCGAAAATGGTCCTCAAATAATGAAGAAATTTTAAAATCCATAAATTCAACGGATAAAAATGAAGTCCTCGTCATTCAAGAAGATGAATGTTTAAAAACATTAGGTCTTCAATGGAATCCCAAATCTGATACGTTTTCTTTCAACATACATCTTAAAGAAAACGAACCTGTGACTAAGCGTAAAGCATTATCGTGTCTGGCAAAAATATTTGATCCTATTGGATGGTTGACTCCAATCACAGTAACTGCAAAGCTATTCATACAACATTTATGGAAAATTGAGTCCGATTGGGACGAGCCGCTGGATGAAAATTTAACAAAAGAATGGCATAAGTTCACGCAGTACTTATCATCACTTACTGCTATTAAAATCAACCGATGGCTAGGTGAGTCAATCCAGTATTCAATACAACTTCACGGCTTCGCAGACGCTTCAGAAAAGGCATATGCTGCAGTTGTGTATATCAAAACCGACTCAAAAATAACCATAGTAGCAGCAAAGAGCAAGGTAAATCCAATTAAAAATAAAAAAACCTTGCCAAAACTAGAATTATGTGCAGCTCATCTTCTGGCGAAGCTTTTGCACAAAATTAAAATTGTATTTGATGCCAATTCAAAAATTTATGCCTGGAGCGATTCCATGATCACTTTAGCATGGATAAAATCTTCAAAGGATAAAGATAAATTTATCAGGACCAGGGTTTCTGAAATAAATCAATTAATACCAATGGCTAAATGGGGATATGTGAAATCCAAAGAAAACCCTGCAGATATGGGTTCAAGGGGAATTCTACCACAAAAATTGATGCAAGAAACTCTATGGTGGAACGGACCGCCCTGGTTGTTAAAAAATGAAGAACAATGGTCATCAGATTCCCCAAAAGAAGTTTTCGTAGCGGTAGCGACCTCATCACAGCAATCCAATTATTTGTTCGAAATTACCAGTAAATTCTCGTCGTTTCGTAAAATAAAACGAATTTTCGGCTATGTACTTGGCTTTGTTAAAATTCTTAAGGGCGATAAAAGTCACCCTCCTTACTTAACTGCCGAAGAACTACAAGAAGCAGAAGCAATTATAGTAAAAAGCCTTCAAGAAGCCGAACTATCAGATGAAATGCGGCAATTAAAAAACGGCCATCTAGTAGATCATCGTAGCAAACTAGCTTCTTTGCATCCACGACTAGACGAAAATGGTGTTATGACAGTCGGAGGGCGACTGGAATTCTCCGACGTTCCATATAATATGAAACATCCTATGATTCTACAAAAATCTGCATTTGCAGATTTGGTTATAAATGAAGTTCACCACTTAACTCTTCATGGTGGCAATCGTATCGTTGAAAGCACCGTCAGACAAAAATACTGGATAATTGGTCTCAAAAATGCAATAAAGAAGTGTATCCGTAGATGCACAAAATGTTTACGATACAAAAAGAAGCGTCAACATCAACTTATGGGTGTACTCCCTCAGCACCGTGTAAACATTTCACATCCATTTACGCACTGTTGTATAGATTACGCAGGACCTTTACAAATAAAATGCTCTAATGGTAGAGGTCAGAAGTCCTTTAAAGGTTATGTGGCAGTCTTTATATGTATGGCTACTAAAGCTGTTCATCTTGAAGCGGTGAGTAGTTTGACAACAGAGGCTTTTCTGGGTGCATTAAGAAGATTATTTGCAAGACGAGGTAAGAGCAGTCATCTGTATTCCGACAACGGCACCAACTTTGTGGGTGCTGCAAAACAACTAGATAAAGACTTTGTAGCTGCAATTAAAAACAATTCGGGGATTGCTCCAATACTAGAAGAGGAAAAAATTAGATGGCACTTTATTCCCCCCGCAAGTCCTCACTTTGCAGGAATATGGGAAGCTGCAGTAAAATCAATGAAATATCATCTCAAAAGGATAATAGGTGAAAACAAGCTTACTTACGAAGAGCTAAGCACATTGCTATCACAAATTGAGGCAGTGTTAAATTCAAGACCACTACTCGAGTTAAACGGTAGTCCAGACGGAATTGATGTACTAACACCAGGCCACTTTCTGATTGGTCGGCCAATGATAGAAGTCCCTGATGAATATAAGGACTCCAAAATAAGTTGTTTAGATCGGTGGAAGCTTATTCAGAAGCTTAAAACTCAATTTTGGAAGCAGTGGAGAGGAGAATACTTATCCTCTTTGCAACACCGTTTTAAGTGGAAAACAAAAAATGCAAATCTTGAAAAAGGACAAGTCGTTATTATAAAAAATGAAGAAACCCATCCCGCTCGGTGGCCTCTTGGAAAAATAATAGAAGTACATCCCGGCACAGATGGCATAGTAAGGGTTGTTACCGTAAAAACAGAAAATAATATAATGATAAGGCCGATACATAAATTATGTCCGTTAGAACAACAGCAGGCAGATAAGGCTACACCCATTTCCAGTGATGGCTCATTACGCACTCCAGCCGATGATGAAGCTCCAACAACATCACACTCAAATTATACAAAAACACGGCTATCACCAATAAATACCTAAATTCTAATGATAACTATGTTAACCTTAGGTATGTTTTGGCCAACGAATGCTATTGATGTTGCTAAGGTACGAGGTCTTAAAAACACTACGGGGATTTATTTGGATCCCATAAACCAAATCAACGTTGCATCCTCCTCTTGGAACCTTGTTATTTATTATGAAATGAAGCCGTATTTTGATGTGTTAAGCAGAGCTTCGCAATTGATCGATCGATCTAAACAAATCTGTCCGAGACTCCAGACTTTTGAAGACCAATGTTGGACTGTTCTCAGCAATATGCAGTACCAAGTTGATAAAATTAATACAAACAACAAACTATTACTTAACGAAGAGTCAAGAGTAAAACGAGATGCTCCCTTAAAATTCATCGGCTCGTTTTACCACATTATTTTTGGTCTGATGGATGAAGACGATCGCCAAGCATTTGAGGCCAACATGAAGAATTTGCTAGCCAATCAACACGATCTTAAGGAGCTTGCAAAGAAGCAGACTTCAGTAGTAGATTCTACTGTTAACTTGCTGAAGAGGGCAACCGAAGAAGTAAACACCAATTTTTCTGATATAAAATCCAAAATCGAAAACATAAGTACAACCATGAATGAACACTATTACGTCTAAAGAGAGTCTATTAGATTTTTCATGATTACAAAACAAATGCATGATCTTATAGACGAATGCAACGAAGTTCAGAAGGAAGCAATTGATATGTTACTTGATGTAAATCATGGAAAAGTTCACCCAGCCCTGATAAGTCCTCAGCAATTACAAGCAGAAATTGGTAAAATTCGTGACGCCCTACCGGAAAAATATGTTCTGCCTGGAAAACATACCAACACTGAACTAAAGGAGATCTGGCATCTTCTAACTGGTAAAGGTATATTCGTTGGAAGCCAGCTCATTATAGATTTGAGGATACCTCTGTTTAATCGTCAAGCATCACAGTTTTATAAAATAGTTCCTGTACCATTCAAGTAGGATGACCAGGTTTTAATAGCAAAAATTAAAGCACCGTACATAGTATACAATTATGAACTTGACTCCTACACTTTTTGTCGCAAGCTATACTAAACGAGTGTAAGAAAACTCTCAGCAATCAAATCGTGTGTGAGGAAAACTTCCCGTGGGTAGCCGCCAACACAAATGAATGTGAGTTATCTCCAATAAAGCCTCACTATCCGTTGAACTGTTCGTATGACGTAGTAGATGAAATGTCCTATTGGGTTGAGCTACGTACCAAAGGTAATTGGCTATTCAAAATCTTCAGTAATACATCTGCACATGTTAAATGTTCCGATATGCAGCAAATGATAATACAACTCCCTCAGCAAGGTATTTTCTCCTTAAAAGAGCACTGTACGGCGAGGGTAAACGAAGTGACGCTGGTAGCTGCTCATAGAGTTCGTGGTGAAGTAAATAGTCAGTTCCATACATTCTTGACAAAGGATGTAAATCTAATTGAAGGCGGAATCATCAAACCAATGGGAAATGTCATAATCGATCACAGATTGCCAAGCTGCAGGGTTATATTGAAGACATAAAAAAAGAAAACATCCAGCTTAGAGGGTTAAAGTTTCATCACTTAAGCGGTCACACGTCACTTATTCTAGTTACTATTTTAGGTATTGTACTAATTATACTTTTTATAAGAAGACTATATAAAGTAAGACGCATAGCAGCAATTACTTTTGCCGCCCCGCAGAATGTTTAAATAAACATGCTGTCTTTTATGTAATTCTATATTCATAGTTTATGAACCCCCTGAAAGAATTTTACTTAGTGATAACAGTTTTTAAACCATTAAGATATGTCTGTTGTCACAGCCGTAAATCTCAAGTTTACGACTTTATCTGTTTATTTTTATGACTTGGTTCTCACAGTCTTAAAATTCATGTTTATCACTTGCCTCTGACTGATAAACAAGTGAAAGTGATAATTAAAGAACTATACAGGGGGCTGCTTGTGCGCAGCTGTTGAATTACTAGTTCTAGGGTAGTTTTAAGATTTGTATTCTAGGTTCTTAAGGTTTAATTTTTAAATAAAGTCTTAGTATGAAATGTCAACTCGCTCGTGTTTGATTTACAAACACTTGTAATAACTTGAAATGGCTATATCAAGGTTACCATTATATCGATTTCAAATGCCTTTGCACGAATTTAAATCTTTTTCAATAAAGTTTAAATAGAATAAAAGAGATTGCTCGATTTTAAATTTTAAAAAAAAAATATTTTTTTAATAATGATAAACTTGTAATTTTTCGTAGTCTGGAGACCTTTTACTTTCAACGGCTGTATCTCTGCAACTATTGCTCCGATTTTGTCAAAATAACAAAAAAATAAAAGATTGACACTTTATCTTTCCTCTGGAACCAAATGTGAGACAATCGGGCTGGCTATATCAAGGTTACCATTCTATCGTTTTCTAATGCCTTTGCACGAATTTAAATCTTTTTCAATAAAGTTTAAATAGAATAAAAGAGATTGCTCGATTTTAAATTTTTAAAAAAATTTATTTTTTCAAAAATGATAAACTTGTAATTTTTCGTAGTCTGGAGACCTTTTACTTTCAACGGCTGTATCTCTGCAACTATTGCTCCGATTTTGTCAAAATAACAAAAAAATAAAAGATTGAGACTTTATTTTTCCTCTGGAACCAAATGTGAGACAATCGGGCTGGTACTTACAGAGATATATGCATTTATGCAAAGTTTTTTTTTTCATTTTTATGAGAAACCCATTATTTAAGGTTTTTTGGAGACCCTCATTTTTAAATTACTATAACTCGGTAAATAATGATCCGATTTTGACTCTATAAAAACTAGAATGCATAAGTATATTAGCTTTATCATGACAGAAAAAAATTAAGACTATCGGACTAGTATTAACAGATATTTATGCATTCATATCAAAAATATTTTCGGGTTACTTGTAATAACTTAAAATGGCTATATCAAGGTTACCATTATATCGATTTCAAATGCCTTTGCACGAATTTAAATCTTTTTCAATAAAGTTTAATTCGAATAAAAGAGATTGCTCGATTTTAAATTTTAAAAAAAAAATATTTTTTCAAAAATGATAAACTTGTAATTTTTCGTAGTCTGGAGACCTTTTACTTTCAACGGCTGTATCTCTGCAACTATTGCTCCGATTTTGTCAAAATAACAAAAAAATAAAAGATTGAGACTTTATCTTTCCTCTGGAACCAAATGTGAGACAATCGGGCTGGTACTTACAGAGATATATGCATTTATGCAAAGTTTTTTTTTTCATTTTTTTGAGAAACCCATTATTTAAGGTTTTTTGGAGACCCTCATTTTTAAATTGCTATAACTCGGTAAATAATGATGCGATTTTGACTCTATAAAAACTAGAATGCATAAGTATATTAGCTTTATCATGACAGAAAAAATTAAAGACTATCAGACTAGTATTAACAGATATTATGCATTCATATCAAAAATATTTTCGGGTTACTTGTAATAACTTGAAATGGCTATATCAAGGTTACCATTCTATCGTTTTCTAATGCCTTTGCACGAATTTAAATCTTTTTCAATAAAGTTTAAATAGAATAAAAGAGACTGCTCGATTTTAAATTTTTAAAAAAAAATATTTTTTCAAAAATGATAAACTTGTAATTTTTCGTAGTCTGGAGACCTTTTACTTTCAACGGCTGTATCTCTGCAACTATTGCTCCGATTTTGTCAAAATAACAAAAAAATAAAAGATTGAGACTTTATCTTTCCTCTGAAACCAAATGTGAGACAATCGGGCTGGTACTTACAGAGATATATGCATTTATGCAAAGTTTTTTTTTCATTTTTATGAGAAACCCATTATTTAAGGTTTTTTGGAGACCCTCATTTTTAAATTGCTATAACTCGGTAAATAATGATCCGATTTTGACTCTATAAAAACTAGAAGGCATAAGTATATTAGCTTTATCATGACAGAAAAAAATTAAGACTATCGGACTAGTATTAACAGATATTTATGCATTCATATCAAAAATATTTTCGGGTTACTTGTAATAACTTGAAATGGCTATATCAAGGTTACCATTATTTCGATTTCAATCTTTTTCAATAAAGTTTAAATAGAATAAAAGAGATTGCTCGATTTTAAATTTTTAAAAAAATTTAGTTTTTCAAAAATGATAAACTTGTAATTTTTCGTAGTCTGGAGACCTTTTACTTTCAACGGCTGTATCTCTGCAACTATTGCTCCGATTTTGTCAAAATAACAAAAAAATAAAAGATTGAGACTTTATCTTTCCTCTGGAACCAAATGTGAGACAATCGGGCTGGTACTTACAGAGATATATGCATTTATGCAAAGTTTTTTTTTTCATTTTTATGAGAAACCCATTATTTAAGGTTTTTTGGAGACCCTCATTTTTAAATTGCTATAACTCGGTAAATAATGATCCGATTTCGACTCTATAAAAACTAGAAGGCATAAGTATATTAGCTTTATCATGACAGAAAAAAATTAAGACTATCGGACTAGTATTAACAGATATTTATGCATTCATATCAAAAATATTTTCGGGTTACTTGTAATAACTTGAAATGGCTATATCAAGGTTACCATTATATCGATTTCAAATGCCTTTGCACGAATTTAAATCTTTTTCAATAAAGTTTAAATAGAATAAAAGAGATTGCTCGATTTTAAATTTAAAAAAAAAAAATATTTTTTCAAAAATGATAAACTTGTAATTTTTCGTAGTCTGGAGACCTTTTACTTTCAACGGCTGTATCTCTGCAACTATTGCTCCGATTTCGTCAAAATAACAAAAAAATAAAAGATTGAGACTTTATCTTTCCTCTGGAACCAAATGTGAGACAATCGGGCTGGTACTTACAGAGATATATGCATTTATGCAAAGTTTTTTTTTTCATTTTTATGAAAAACCCATTATTTAAGGTTTTTTGGAGACCCTCATTTTTAAATTGCTATAACTCGGTAAATAATGATCCGATTTCGACTCTATAAAAACTAGAAGGCATAAGTATATTAGCTTTATCATGACAGAAAAAAATTAAGACTATCGGACTAGTATTAACAGATATTTATGCATTCATATCAAAAATATTTTCGGGTTACTTGTAATAACTTGAAATGGCTATATCAAGGTTACCATTATATCGATTTCAAATGCCTTTGCACGAATTTAAATCTTTTTCAATAAAGTTTAAATAGAATAAAAGAGATTGCTCGATTTTAAATTTAAAAAAAAAAAAATATTTTTTCAAAAATGATAAACTTGTAATTTTTCGTAGTCTGGAGACCTTTTACTTTCAACGGCTGTATCTCTGCAACTATTGCTCCGATTTCGTCAAAATAACAAAAAAATAAAAGATTGAGACTTTATCTTTCCTCTGGAACCAAATGTGAGACAATCGGGCTGGTACTTACAGAGATATATGCATTTATGCAAAGTTTTTTTTTTCATTTTTATGAAAAACCCATTATTTAAGGTTTTTTGGAGACCCTCATTTTTAAATTGCTATAACTCGGTAAATAATGATGCGATTTTGACTCTATAAAAACTAGAATGCATAAGTATATTAGCTTTATCATTACAGAAAAAATTTAAGACTATCAGACTAGTATTAACAGATATTTATGCATTCATATCAAAAATATTTTCGGGTTACTTGTAATAACTTGAAATGGCTATATCAAGGTTACCATTCTATCGTTTTCTAATGCCTTTGCACGAATTTAAATCTTTTTCAATAAAGTTTAAATAGAATAAAAGAGATTGCTCGATTTTAAATTTTTAAAAAAATTTATTTTTTCAAAAATGATAAACTTGTAATTTTTCGTAGTCTGGAGACCTTTTACTTTCAACGGCTGTATCTCTGCAACTATTGCTCCGATTTTGTCAAAATAACAAAAAAATAAAAGATTGAGACTTTATCTTTCCTCTGGAACCAAATGTGAGACAATCGGGCTGGTACTTACAGAGATATATGCATTTATGCAAAGTTTTTTTTCATTTTGATGAGAAACCCATTATTTAAGGTTTTTTGGAGACCCTCATTTTTAAATTGCTATAACTCGGCATAGATGGGACTAATTAATTAAAGGGACCAATTAATTGATGGTTTAATTGCCATTTAATTGATGTCAATGGTAATGAAATTTTTTTCACTACCATTGGTTATATCAATTGTACCAATTAAATTACTTATCAATTTAATTACTAATGATAATTAAAAAAAAAAATAATTACCATTGGTATGGCACCACTTAAAAAAAATAATTACCATTAGTAAAAGTCGTCACAATATTGTCTAAATCGTTAATATTTGGAAAAATCTGTTGATTTTTGATATATGGTGTTTTAGTTTTTCACATTTTATAAACCAATCACACATTTGATTGCCTTTGTACAACACAATATTTTAAATTTTTATTTGCGTTTTGTTTTTTGTTTTTTCTCTTTAACATTTTCATATTTTTTTGTAAAAACATACTTTGATGTTAAAATTTTTAACTTTTCAAAAAAATGTGCAAACCAATGGTTTTGAAACCAATTATAATTGGTGTTTTTCAACAATTGGTGCATTTCATTACCATTGGTAATTATTTTTTCAATTAAAAAAATTTAATTACCATTAAATGGTAATGAAAATTTTTTAATTACCATTGATATCAACCAATGGTAATTAAATTTCAATGGTAATGAAAAATTCCCATCTATGTAACTCGGTAAATAATGATCCGATTTTGACTCTATAAAGACTAGAAGGCATAAGTATATTAGCTTTATCATGACAGAAAAAAATTAAGACTATCGGACTAGTATTAACAGATAAGTATTTATGCATTCATATCAAAAATATTTTCGGGTTACTTGTAATAACTTGAAATGGCTATATCAAGGTTACCATTATATCGATTTCAAATGCCTTTGCACGAATTTAAATCTTTTTCAATAAAGTTTAAATAGAATAAAAGAGATTGCTCGATTTTAAATTTTTAAAAAAATTTATTTTTTCAAAAATGATAAACTTGTAATTTTTCGTAGTCTGGAGACCTTTTACTTTCAACGGCTGTATCTCTGCAACTATTGCTCCGATTTTGTCAAAATAACAAAAAAATAAAAGATTGAGACTTTATCTTTCCTCTGGAACCAAATGTGAGACAATCGGGCTGGTACTTACAGAGATATATGCATTTATGCAAAGTTTTTTTTTCATTTTTATGAGAAACCCATTATTTAAGGTTTTTTGGAGACCCACATTTTTAAATTACTATAACTCGGTAAATAATGATCCGATTTTGACTCTATAAAAACTAGAATGCATAAGTATATTAGCTTTATCATGACAGAAAAAATTTAAGACTATCAGACTAGTATTAACAGATATTTATGCATTCATATCAAAAATATTTTCGGGTTACTTGTAATAACTTGAAATGGCTATATCAAGGTTACCATTCTATCGTTTTCTAATGCCTTTGCGCGAATTTAAATCTTTTTCAATAAAGTTTAAATAGAATAAAAGAGATTGCTCAATTTTAAATTTTTAAAAAAAATTATTTTTTCAAAAATGATAAACTTGTAATTTTTCGTAGTCTGGAGACCTTTTACTTTCAACGGCTGTATCTCTGCAACTATTGCTCCGATTTTGTCAAAATAACAAAAAAATAAAAGATTGAGACTTTATCTTTCCTCTGGAACCAAATGTGAGACAATCGGGCTGGTACTTACAGAGATATATGCATTTATGCAAAGTTTTTTTTTTCATTTTTATGAGAAACCCATTATTTAAGGTTTTTTGGAGACCCTCATTTTTAAATTGCTATAACTCGGTAAATAATGATCCGCTTTTGACTCTATAAAAACTAGAAGGCATAAGTATATTAGCTTTATCATGGCAGAAAAAAATTAAGACTATCGGACTAGTATTAACAGATATTTATGCATTCATATCAAAAATATTTTCGGGTTACTTGTAATAACTTGAAATGGCTATATCAAGGTTACCATTATTTCGATTTCAAATGCCTTTGCACGAATTTAAATCTTTTTCAATAAAGTTTAAATAGAATAAAAGAGATTGCTCGATTTTAAATTTTTAAAAAAATTTATTTTTTCAAAAATGATAAACTTGTAATTTTTCGTAGTCTGGAGACCTTTTACTTTCAACGGCTGTATCTCTGCAACTATTGCTCCGATTTGTCGAAATAACAAAAAAATAAAAGATTGAGACTTTATCTTTCCTCTGGAACCAAATGTGAGACAATCGGGCTGGTACTTACAGAGATATATGCATTTATGCAAAGTTTTTTTTTCATTTTTATGAGAAACCCATTATTTAAGGTTTTTTGGAGACCCTCATTTTTAAATTGCTATAACTCGGTAAATAATGATGCGATTTTGACTCTATAAAAACTAGAATGCATAAGTATATTAGCTTTATTATGACAGAAAATATTTAAGACTATCAGACTAGTATTAACAGATATTTATGCATTCATATCAAAAATATTTTCGGGTTACTTGTAATAACTTGAAATGGCTATATCAAGGTTACCATTCTATCGTTTTCTAATGTCTTTGCACGAATTTAAATCTTTTTCAATAAAGTTTAAATAGAATAAAAGAGATTGCTCGATTTTAAATTTTTAAAAAAATTTATTTTTTCAAAAATGATAAACTTGTAATTTTTTGTAGTCTGGAACCCTTTTACTTTCAACGGCTGTATCTCTGCAACTATTGCTCCGATTTTGTCAAAATAACAAAAAAATAAAAGATTGAGACTTTATCTTTCCTCTGGAACCAAATGTGAGACAATCGGGCTGGTACTTACAGAGATATATGCATTTATGCAAAGTTTTTTTTTCATTTTTATGAGAAACCCATTATTTAAGGTTTTTTGGAGACCCTCATTTTTAAATTACTATAACTCGGTAAATAATGATCCGATTTTGACTCTATAAAAACTAGAATGCATAAATATATTAGCTTTATCATGACAGAAAAAAATTAAGACTATCGGACTAGTATTAACAGATATTTATGCATTCATATCAAAAATATTTTCGGGTTACTTGTAATAACTTGAAATGGCTATATCAAGGTTACCATTATATCGATTTCAAATGCCTTTGCACGAATTTAAATCTTTTTCAATTAAGTTTAATTCGAATAAAAGAGATTGCTCGATTTTAAATTTTAAAAAAAAAATATTTTTTCAAAAATGATAAACTTGTAATTTTTCGTAGTCTGGAGACCTTTTACTTTCAACGGCTGTATCTCTGCAACTATTGCTCCGATTTTGTCAAAATATCAAAAAAATAAAAGATTGAGACTTTATCTTTCCTCTGGAACCAAATGTGAGACAATCGGGCTGGTACTTACAGAGATATATGCATTTATGCAAAGTTTTTTTTTTCATTTTTATGAGAAACCCATTACACAGTGTTACAAAAATGAATGAAACAGAAAAACCTGGGATGCGATACTTGTTTTCTAGTAGGTGCTGTTGAGTACAACAAGATTCTGTCCTTGAAACATGCGAAACACCTCCAAAATCTTGAGTTACGGGTAAAAAACCGGTTTTTCGAACTTTTTACACTTATAAGCCAGTAACTTTGTTGAATATTAACCGATTTTGAATTTCTCAACGGTTTTAGAAAGAATAAACTAATATCTTTCGAAGTTGTGAAAATGACATTTAAGTAATATTAAAACAACTGTGCGTATTTTTCCAGCAAACTCAATTTTTCAAAAAAAAATCATTATTTTCTAAGTTTGAAGATGTTTTATCATATTTTTTTATTTAGGAACCGTACCATTTATGCATTTATTAATAAAGTATATATATTTAAGAGTAAATTACAACCTTGGTTTTTAAAATCGGCTAAAAATTGACTGAGTTATTAAACTTTTAATAAAAACAAAATTTTGTAATAAATGACTGCACAATGTTTTTCTACCATCCAACCATAATATGCGGGGTATACTCACTTTGTCATTCTGTGTGAAACACATCGAAATATCGATCTAGGGTGCCACAAAGTATATATTTTTGATCAGTGATCGATTCTACGACATTCTAGCTTTGTCCGTCTGTCTGACCGTCCGTTTGCCCATCTGTGGAAGACACGAAACTGTCTAAAATAAAAGAGCTAGACTCCTGAAGTTTTGACACGAATATGTGTTATGTTTATAGGACAGTAAAGTTTGTAAATGGACTAAACCGGACCAGGGGAAAAAAGTTTCCCCTTGGAGAACTAATGCAACCCCAGAAATACACTATTTTATTTTAAAGTTTTTTGTCTATTTGTTCAACAAATAAAACATTTTTGCGTCATATGAAGTTCATTGACCCGCTGTTGAACCAAGGGGATTAAACAATGCCATCTTTTTGGTCCGCTTTCCTTTTAGGTTAAACGAAAATTAAAAAAAAATATAAAATTTTATTATTTGAGTGTAAATATTATAATATATAAATTTGTAAACATTAATCGCTAGAGCATGCATCACCCACAACCCCACAAACCCGCGAAACGTCCTTGTAGTTTTTTTCATTTATCGCAAGGGAAATGTGTCCCAGGCAGGCCATACATCCGCGCCGCTGAGTTCCCCTTCTCAACAACAGTTTAGAACAAGAGCTTTCGCAAAACTTTTTTGCTTTAGAGTTCCATTGTCATTTATACAAGATTTACATTCCACTAAATTATCATGTATTCTACAAGTGGACGTCCGCACATGACGGACATCTCTTCAATGTCTTAGAATCGATCAATGATCAAAAAAATATATACTTTATGGGACTCTAGACCGATATTTCGCCATCTCTATAATGTCTTAGAATCGATCACTGATCAAAAAATTATATTCGATGTGAGACTCTAGACCGATATTTTGATGCGTTTCGCACCGAATGACAAAGTGAATATACCCCGTACTACGGTTAGAGGTAAAAACATTGTGCAGGCATTTATTCCAAAATTTTGTTTTTATTAAAAGTTTAGTAACTCGGTCAATTTTTTACCGATTTTAAAAACCAAAGTTGAGTTTTTTTCACAAATAAATATACTTTTTTAATAAATTCATAAATAATACGGTTCCTTAACAAAAAAATGTGTAAAAACATCTCCAAAGTTGAAAAATAGAAAATTTTTTTAAAAAAATTGAGTTTGTTGGAGAAATACGCATAGTTGTCTCAATATTACTTAAATATAATGTTCAGATCTTCGGAAGGCCTCACTTTCTTCTTTCTAAAACCGTCGATAAATTTAAAATCGGTTGGTTTTCAACAAAGTTACTGGCTTATAAGTGTAAAAAGTTCGAAAAACCGGTTTTTTACCCGTAACTCAAGATTTTGGAGGTGTTTCGCAAATTTCAAGTACAGGGTCTTATTGTACTCGACAACACCTACTAGAAAATAAGTATCGCATCCCAGGTTTTTTTTCGCTGTCACACAGTGTTATTTAAGGTTTTTTGGAGACACTCATTTTTAAATTGCTATAACTCGGTAAATAATGATCCGATTTTGACTCTATAAAAACTAGAAGGCATAAGTATATTAGCTTTATCATGACAGAAAAAAATTAAGACTATCGGACTAGTATTAACAGATATTTATGCATTCATATCAAAAATATTTTCGGGTTACTTGTAATAACTTGAAATGGCTATATCAAGGTTACCATTATATCGATTTCAAATGCCTTTGCACGAATTTAAATCTTTTTCAATAAAGTTTAAATAGAATAAAAGAGATTGCTCGATTTTAAATTTTTAAAAAAATTTATTTTTTCAAAAATGATAAACTTGTAATTTTTCGTAGTCTGGAGACCTTTTACTTTCAACGGCTGTATCTCTGCAACTATTGCTCCGATTTTGTCAAAATAACAAAAAAATAAAAGATTGAGACTTTATCTTTCCTCTGGAACCAAATGTGAGACAATCGGGCTGGTACTTACAGAGATATATAGGTTGTAAGTGGCTGCTGAAGTTTTACGTCAACACACGTAGACTCTGAGGTCCATTGTGATACCACGGGATCGTAATAGGTTTCCCTACTAGTCCCTGTCGCTAAACCAGTTTGAGCTTCTTATGAAACTCCTTAGATGTTGAATTTTGACATCCGACAAATCTGAAAGATCGTACAGCTCCCTAGATCCCAGTGAAGCAAGTCGCTGACCAGAAAGTGCCGGGCAATGGCAAATAATGTGTTCGATAGTTTCCAACTCCTCTTCATCCATGCAACTTCGGCAAAAGTCATTCGACGGCACATTTAACCGCTCTGCGTGCGGAGATACAGAGATATATGCATTTATGCAAAGTTTTTTTTTTCATTTTTATGAGAAACCCATTATTTAAGGTTTTTTGGAGACCCTCATTTTTAAATTGCTATAACTCGGTAAATAATGATGCGATTTTGACTCTATAAAAACTAGAATGCATAAGTATATTAGCTTTATCATGACAGAAAAAATTTAAGACTATCAGACTAGTATTAACAGATATTTATGCATTCATATCAAAAATATTTTCGGGTTACTTGTAATAACTTGAAATGGCTATATCAAGGTTACCATTCTATCGTTTTCTAATGCCTTTGCGCGAATTTAAATCTTTTTCAATAAAGTTTAAATAGAATAAAAGAGATTGCTCGATTTTAAATTTAAAAAAAAAAATTATTTTTTCAAAAATGATAAACTTGTAATTTTTCGTAGTCTGGAGACCTTTTACTTTCAACGGCTGTATCTCTGCAACTATTGCTCCGATTTTGTCAAAATAACAAAAAAATAAAAGATTGAGACTTTATCTTTCCTCTGGAACCAAATGTGAGACAATCGGGCTGGTACTTACAGAGATATATGCATTTATGCAAAGTTTTTTTTTTCATTTTTATGAGAAACCCATTATTTAAGGTTTTTTGGAGACCCTCATTTTTAAATTACTATAACTCGGTAAATAATGATCCGATTTTGACTCTATAAAAACTAGAATGCATAAGTATATTAGCTTTATCATGACAGAAAAAAATTAAGACTATCGGACTAGTATTAACAGATATTTATGCTTCCATATCAAAATATTTTCGGGTTACTTGTAATAACTTGAAATGGCTATATCAAGGTTACCATTATTTCGATTTCAAATGCCTTTGCACGAATTTAAATCTTTTTCAATAAAGTTTAAATAGAATAAAAGAGATTGCTCGATTTTAAATTTTTAAAAAAGTTTATTTTTTCAAAAATGATAAACTTGTAATTTTTCGTAGTCTGGAGACCTTTTACTTTCAACGGCTGTATCTCTGCAACTATTGCTCCGATTTTGTCAAAATAACAAAAAAATAAAAGATTGAGACTTTATCTTTCCTCTGGAACCAAATGTGAGACAATCGGGCTGGTACTTACAGAGATATATGCATTTATGCAAAGTTTTTTTTTTCATTTTTATGAGAAACCCATTATTTAAGGTTTTTTGGAGACCCTAATTTTTAAATTGCTATAACTCGGTAAATAATGATGCGATTTTGACTCTATAAAAACTAGAATGCATAAGTATATTAGCTTTATCATTACAGAAAAAATTTAAGACTATCAGACTAGTATTAACAGATATTTATGCATTCATATCAAAAATATTTTCGGGTTACTTGTAATAACTTGAAATGGCTATATCAAGGTTACCATTCTATCGTTTTCTAATGCCTTTGCACGAATTTAAATCTTTTTCAATAAAGTTTAAATAGAATAAAAGAGATTGCTCGATTTTAAATTTTTAAAAAAATTTATTTTTTCAAAAATGATAAACTTGTAATTTTTCTTAGTCTGGAGACCTTTTACTTTCAACGGCTGTATCTATGCAACTATTGCTCCGATTTTGTCAAAATAACAAAAAAATAAAAGATTGAGACTTTATCTTTCCTCTGGAACCTAATGTGAGACAATCGGGCTGGTACTTACAGAGATATATGCATTTATGCAAAGTTTTTTTTTTTCATTTTTATGAGAAACCCATTATTTAAGGTTTTTTGTAGACCCTCATTTTTAAATTACTATAACTCGGTAAATAATGATCCGATTTTGACTCTATAAAAACTAGAATGCATAAGTATATTAGCTTTATCATGACAGAAAAAAATTAAGACTATCGGACTAGTATTAAGAGATATTTATGCATTCATATCAAAAATATTTTCGTGTTACTTGTAATAACTTGAAATGGCTATATCAAGGTTGCCATTATATCGATTTCAAATGCCTTTGCACGAATTTAAATCTTTTTCAATAAAGTTTAATTCGAATAAAAGAGATTGCTCGATTTTAAATTTTTAAAAAAAAATATTTTTTCAAAAATGATAAACTTGTAATTTTTTCGTAGTCTGGAGACCTTTTACTTTCAACGGCTGTATCTCTGCAACTATTGCTCCGATTTTGTCAAAATAACAAAAAAAAATAAAAGATTGAGACTTTATCTTTCCTCTGGAACCAAATGTGAGACAATCGGGCTGGTACTTACAGAGATATATGCATTTATGCAAAGTTTTTTTTTTCATTTTTATGAGAAACCCATTATTTAAGGTTTTTTGGAGACCCTCATTTTTAAATTGCTATAACTCGGTAAATAATGATCCGATTTTGACTCTATAAAAACTAGAAGGCATAAGCATATTAGCTTTATCATGACAGAAAAAAATTAAGACTATCGGACTAGTATTAACAGATATTTATGCATTCATATCAAAAATATTTTCGGGTTACTTGTAATAACTTGAAATGGCTATATCAAGGTTACCATTATATCGATTTCAAATGCCTTTGCACGAATTTAAATCTTTTTCAATAAAGTTTAAATAGAATAAAAGAGATTGCTCGATTTTAAATTTTTAAAAAATTTATTTTTTCAAAAATGATAAACTTGTAATTTTTCGTAGTCTGGTAACCTTTTACTTTCAACGGCTGTATCTCTTCAACTATTGCTCCGATTTTGTCAAAATAACAAGCAAATAAAAGATTGAGACTTTATCTTTCCTCTGGAACCAAATGTGAGACAATCGGGCTGGTACTTACAGAGATATATGCATTTATGCAAAGTTTTTTTTTCATTTTTATGAGAAACCCATTATTTAAGGTTTTTTGGAGACCCTCATTTTTAAATTGCTATAACTCGGTAAATAATGATCCGATTTTGACTCTATAAAAACTAGAAGGCATAAGTATATTAGCTCTATCATGACATAAAAAAATTAAGACTATCGGACTAGTATTAACAGATATTTATGCATTCATATCAAAAATATTTTCGGGTTACTTGTAATAACTTGAAATGGCTATATCAAGGTTACCATTATATCGATTTCAAATGCCTTTGCACGAATTTAAATCTTTTTCAATAAAGTTTAAATAGAATAAAAGAGATTGCTCGATTTTAAATTTTTAAAAAAATTTATTTTTTCAAAAATGATAAACTTGTAATTTTTCGTAGTCTGGAGACCTTTTACTTTCAACAGCTGTATCTCTGCAACTATTGCTCCGATTTTGTCAAAATAACAAAAAAATAAAAGATTGAGACTTTATCTTTCCTCTGGAACCAAATGTGAGACAATCGGGCTGGTACTTACAGAGATATATGCATTTATGCAAAGTTTTTTTTTTCATTTTTATGAGAAACCCATTATTTAAGGTTTTTTGGAGACCCTCATTTTTAAATTGCTATAACTCGGTAAATAATGATGCGATTTTGACTCTATAAAAACTAGAATGCATAAGTATATTAGCTTTATCATGACAGAAAAAATTTAAGACTATCAGACTAGTATTAACAGATATTTATGAATTCATATCAAAAATATTTTCGGGTTACTTGTAATAACTTGAAATGGCTATATCAAGGTTACCATTATTTCGATTTCAAATGCCTTTGCACGAATTTAAATCTTTTTCAATAAAGTTTAAATAGAATAAAAGAGATTGCTCGATTTTAAATTTTTAAAAAAATTTATTTTTTCAAAAATGATAAACTTGTAATTTTTCGTAGTCTGGAGACCTTTTACTTTCAACGGCTGTATCTCTGCAACTATTGCTCCGATTTTGTCAAAATAACAAAAAAATAAAATATTGAGACTTTATCTTTCCTCTGGAACCAAATGTGAGACAATCGGGCTGGTACTTACAGAGATACACTCAGAAGCATAAGTCTGCGTACACAGGCTTTGCCTTACAAAAGCTACCAAAAAAATACGTTAATCGATAGATTTTTTTAACCAAAGCTAATGACACATTATTTTGTATATTTCAGACTATTAAAATAACAAAAAGCCAATTTTAAATAGTCCGCGGTTAACAGCAACCAAGCAAAAAAACAAAATCATTCCTTTAAAACCCGAAGCAAAAGTCTGCGTACATTATCGTTTGAGGTTAGTTTCCTAACTAAGTTTTTCATTTTTAACAACTAGTGGGATAGTCTTTGTGCTTTAGAACCTCTGCTAGTCTTTTCTGCATTGATTGTACCAATTTTCTAGTTTATGCGGATTTTATATTCCACCAAGCCTGCTCCATAACCTCTTCCAGCATCGTTTTTGATGTTATTTGATGTGTACCAATTTTTTCCGAGAATATCCAACAAATGATCAATAGAGTTGAGGTCTGGTGATTGGGAAGTAGTTTTTTTATTGTTTGGATGTATTATTAAGCAGCCAAATCTTCGCTATATCAGCGTTATATATGGAGTAATTTTTTTGTTTGAGGAGATAATCACCCTGGAGACCCAATCTGATCGCACTTTTCTTAAAATTACCTTTAAATATATCTAGGTAACCTTTCTTATCCATCATTGACTCAATTAATTGTATTTGTCCAACTCCACTTGCCGCCATGCACTATCAAACCATTATAACTCCACCCCTATATTTTACAGTACCCACAAGTTTTATCTTTTAAGAGATGTACCAGTTTTTCTTCACACAATTTGTTTTTCCATGATTCCAAATATACAAAACTAACTTTCATCTGGAAATTTGACCATTTCCCAGAATGAAAGACGTTTAAAAAGGAAATTTGTGTGGTAATGTAAAATATAGGGGTGGTGGTATAACAGTTTGGTGGTGAATAGTGGCAAGTGAAGTTGGACAAATGCAATTAATTGAGTCAATGATGGATAAGAAAGGTTACCTAGATATATTTAAAGGTAATTTTAAGAAAAGTGCGATCAGATTGGGTCTCCAGGGTGTTTATCTCCTCAAACAAAAAAATTACTCCATATATAACGCTGATATTGCGAAGATTTGGCTGCTTAATAATACATCCAAACAATAAAAAAACTACTTCCCAATCACCAGACCTCAACTCTATTGATCATTTGTTGGATATTTTCGGAAAAAAATGGTACACATCAAATAACATCAAAAACGATGCTGGAAGAGGTTATGGAGCAGGCTTGGTGGAATATAAAATCCGCATAAACTAGAAAATTGGTACAATCAATGCAGAAAAGACTAGCAGAGGTTCTAAAGCACAAAGACTATCCCACAAGTTGTTAAAAATGAAAAACTTAGTTAGGAAACTAACCTCAAACGATACTGTACGCAGACTTTTGCTTCGGGTTTTAAAGGAATGATTTTGTTTTTTTGCTTGGTTGCTGTTAACCGCGGACTATTTAAAATTGGCTTTTTGTTATTTTAATAGTCTGAAGTATACAAAATAATATATCATTAGCTTTGGTTAAAAAAATCTATCGATTAACGTATTTTTTTGGTGGTTTTTGTAAGGCAAAGCCTGTGTACGCAGACTTATGCTTCTGAGTGTATATGCATTTATGCAAAGTTTTTTTTTCATTTTTATGAGAAACCCATTATTTAAGGTTTTTTGGAGACCCTCATTTTTAAATTACTATAACTCGGTAAATAATGATCCGATTTTGACTCTATAAAAACTAGAATGCATAAGTATATTAGCTTTATCATGACAGAAAAAAATTAAGACTATCGGACTAGTATTAACAGATATTTATGCATTCATATCAAAAATATTTTCGGGTTACTTGTAATAACTTGAAATGGCTATATCAAGGTTACCATTATATCGATTTCAAATGCCTTTGCACGAATTTAAATCTTTTTCAATAAAGTTTAATTCGAATAAAAGAGATTCCTCGATTTTAAATTTTTAAAAAAAAATATTTTTTCAAAAATGATAAACTTGTAATTTTTCGTAGTCTGGAGACCTTTTACTTTCAACGGCTGTATCTCTGCAACTATTGCTCCGATTTTGTCAAAACAACAAAAAAATAAAAGATTGAGACTTTATCTTTCCTCTGGAACCAAATGTGAGACAATCGGGCTGGTACTTACAGAGATATATGCATTTATGCAAAGTTTTTTTTTCATTTTTATGAGAAACCCATTATTTAAGGTTTTTTGGAGACCCTCATTTTTAAATTGCTATAACTCGGTAAATAATGATCCGATTTTGACTCTATAAAAACTAGAAGGCATAAGTATATTAGCTTTATCATGACAGAAAAAAATTAAGACTATCGGACTAGTATTAACAGATATTTATGCATTCATATCAAACATATTTTCGGGTTACTTGTAATAACCTGAAATGGCTATATCAAGGTTACCATTATATCGATTTCAAATGCCTTTGCACGAATTTAAATCTTTTTCAATAAAGTTTAAATAGAATAAAAGAGATTGCTCGATTTTAAATTTTTAAAAAAAAATATTTTTTCAAAAATGATAAACTTCTAATTTTTCGTAGTCTGGAGACCTTTTACTTTCAACGGCTGTATCTCTGCAACTATTGCTCCGATTTTGTCAAAATAACAAAAAAATAAAAGATTGAGACTTTGTCTTTCCTCTGGAACCAAATGTGAGACAATCGGGCTGGGACTTACAGAGATATATGCATTTATGCAAAGTTTTTTTTTCATTTTTATGAGAAACCCATTATTTAAGGTTTTTTGGAGACCCTCATTTTTAAATTGCTATAACTCGGTAAATAATGATCCGATTTTAACTCTATAAAAACTAGAAGGCATAAGTATATTAGCTTTATCATGACAGAAAAAAATTAAGACTATCGGACTAGTATTAACAGATATTTATGCATTCATATCAAAAATATTTTCGGGTTACTTGTAATAACTTGAAATGGCTATATCAAGGTTACCATTATATCGATTTCAAATGCCTTTGCACGAATTTAAATCTTTTTCAATAAAGTTTAAATAGAATAAAAGAGATTGCTCGCTTTTAAATTTTTAAAAAAATTTATTTTTTCAAAAATGATAAACTTGTAATTTTTCGTAGTCTGGAGACCTTTTACTTTCAACGGCTGTATCTCTGCAACTATTGCTCCGATTTTGTCAAAATAACAAAAAAATAAAAGATTGAGACTTTATCTTTCCTCTGGAACCAAATGTGAGACAATCGGGCTGGTACTTACAGAGATATATGCATTTATGCAAAGTTTTTTTTTCATTTTTATGAGAAACCCATTATTTAAGGTTTTTTGGAGACCCTCATTTTTAAATTGCTATAACTCGGTAAATAATGATGCGATTTTGACTCTATAAAAACTAGAATGCATAAGTATATTAGCTTTATCATGACAGAAAAAATTTAAGACTATCAGACTAGTATTAACAGATATTTATGCATTCATATCAAAAATATTTTCGGGTTACTTGTAATAACTTGAAATGGCTAGATCAAGGTTACCATTCTATCGTTTTCTAATGCCTTTGCACGAATTTAAATCTTTTTCAATAAAGTTTAAATAGAATAAAAGAGATTGCTCGATTTTAAATTTTTAAAAAAATTTATTTTTTCAAAAATGATAAACTTGTAATTTTTCGTAGTCTGGAGACCTTTTACTTTCAACGGCTGTATCTCTGCAACTATTGCTCCGATTTTGTCAAAATAACAAAAAAATAAAAGATTGAGACTTTATCTTTCCTCTGGAACCAAATGTGAGACAATCGGGCTGGTACTTACAGAGATATATGCATTTATGCAAAGTTTTTTTTTCATTTTTATGAGAAACCCATTATTTAAGGTTTTTTGGAGACCCTCATTTTTAAATTACTATAACTCGGTAAATAATGATCCGATTTTGACTCTATAAAAACTAGAATGCATAAGTATTTCAGCTTTATCATGACAGAAAAAAATTAAGACTATCAGACTAGTATTAACAGATATTTATGCATTCATATCAAAAATATTTTCGGGTTACTTGTAATAATTTGAAATGGCTATATCAAGGTTACCATTATATCGATTTCAAATGCCTTTGCACGAATTTAAATCTTTTTGAATAAAGTTTAATTCGAATAAAAGAGATTGCTCGATTTTAAATTTAAAAAAAAAAAATATTTTTTCAAAAATGATAAACTTGTAATTTTTCGTAGTCTGGAGACCTTTTACTTTCAACTGCTGTATCTCTGCAACTATTGCTCCGATTTTGTCAAAATAACAAAAAAATAAAAGATTGAGACTTTATCTTTCCTCTGGAACCAAATGTGAGACAATCGGGCTGGTACTTACAGAGATATATGCATTTATGCAAAGTTTTTTTTTTCATTTTTATGAGAAACCCATTATTTAAGGTTTTTTGGAGACCCTCATTTTTAAATTGCTATAACTCGGTAAATAATGATCCGATTTTGACTCTATAAAAACTAGAAGGCATAAGTATATTAGCTTTATCATGACAGAAAAAAATTAAGACTATCGGACTAGTATTAACAGATATTTATGCATTCATATCAAAAATATTTTCGGGTTACTTGTAATAACCTGAAATGGCTATATCAAGGTTACCATTATATCGATTTCAAATGCCTTTGCACGAATTTAATTCTTTTTAATAAAGTTTAAATAGAATAAAAGAGATTGCTCGATTTTAAATTTTTAAAAAAAAATATTTTTTCAAAAATGATAAACTTCTAATTTTTCGTAGTCTGGAGACCTTTTACTTTCAACGGCTGTATCTCTGCAACTATTGCTCCGATTTTGTCAAAATAACAAAAAAATAAAAGATTGAGACTTTGTCTTTCCTCTGGAACCAAATGTGAGACAATCGGGCTGGTACTTACAGAGATATATGCATTTATGCAAAGTTTTTTTTTCATTTTTATGAGAAACCCATTATTTAAGGTTTTTTGGAGACCCTCATTTTTAAATTGCTATAACTCGGTAAATAATGATGCGATTTTGACTCTATAAAAACTAGAATGCATAAGTATATTAGCTTTATCATGACAGAAAAAATTTAAGACTATCGGACTAGTATTAACAGATATTTATGCATTCATATCAAAAATATTTTCGGGTTACTTGTAATAACCTGAAATGGCTATATCAAGGTTACCATTATATCGATTTCAAATGCCTTTGCACGAATTTAAATCTTTTTCAATAAAGTTTAAATAGAATAAAAGAGATTGCTCGATTTTAAATTTTTAAAAAAAAATATTTTTTCAAAAATGATAAACTTCTAATTTTTCGTAGTCTGGAGACCTTTTACTTTCAACGGCTGTATCTCTGCAACTATTGCTCCGATTTTGTCAAAATAACAAAAAAATAAAAGATTGAGACTTTGTCTTTCCTCTGGAACCAAATGTGAGACAATCGGGCTGGTACTTACAGAGATATATGCATTTATGCAAAGTTTTTTTTTCATTTTTATGAGAAACCCATTATTTAAGGTTTTTTGGAGACCCTCATTTTTAAATTGCTATAACTCGGTAAATAATGATCCGATTTTGACTCTATAAAAACTAGAAGGCATAAGTATATTAGCTTTATCATGACAGAAAAAAATTAAGACTATCGGACTAGTATTAACAGATATTTATGCATTCATATCAAAAATATTTTCGGGTTACTTGTAATAACTTGAAATGGCTATATCAAGGTTACCATTATATCGATTTCAAATGCCTTTGCACGAATTTAAATCTTTTTCAATAAAGTTTAAATAGAATAAAAGAGATTGCTCGATTTTAAATTTTTAAAAAAAATTATTTTTTCAAAAATTATAAACTTGTAATTTTTCGTAGTCTGGAGACCTTTTACTTTCAACGGCTGTATCTCTGCAACTATTGCTCCGATTTTGTCAAAATAACAAAAAAATAAAAGATTGAGACTTTATCTTTCCTCTGGAACCAAATGTGAGACAATCGGGCTGGTACTTACAGAGATATATGCATTTATGCAAAGTTTTTTTTTCATTTTTATGAGAAACCCATTATTTAAGGTTTTTTGGAGACCCTCATTTTTAAATTGCTATAACTCGGTAAATAATGATGCGATTTTGACTCTATCAAAACTAGAATGCATAAGTATATTAGCTTTATCATGACAGAAAAAAATTTAAGACTATCAGACTAGTATTAACAGATATTTATGCATTCATATCAAAAATATTTTCGGGTTACTTGTAATAACTTGAAATGGCTATATCAAGGTTACCATTCTATCGTTTTCTAATGCCTTTGCGCGAATTCAAATCTTTTTCAATAAAGTTTAAATAGAATAAAAGAGATTGCTCGATTTTAAATTTTTAAAAAAAAATATTTTTTCAAAAATGATAAACTTGTAATTTTTCGTAGTCTGGAGACCTTTTACTTTCAACGGCTGTATCTCTGCAACTATTGCTCCGATTTTGTCAAAATAACAAAAAAATAAAAGATTGAGACTTTATCTTTCCTCTGGAACCAAATGTGAGACAATCGGGCTGGTACTTACAGAGATATATGCATTTATGCAAAGTTTTTTTTTTCATTTTTATGAGAAACCCATTATTTAAGGGTTTTTGGAGACCCTCATTTTTAAATTGCTATAACTCGGTAAATAATGATCCGATTTTGACTCTATAAAAACTAGAAGGCATAAGTATATTAGCTTTATCATGACAGAAAAAAATTAAGACTATCGGACTAGTATTAACAGATATTTATGCATTCATATCAAAAATATTTTCGGGTTACTTGTAATAACTTGAAATGGCTATATCAAGGTTACCATTATTTCGATTTCAAATGCCTTTGCACGAATTTAAATCTTTTTCAATAAAGTTTAAAAAGAATAAAAGAGATTGCTCGATTTTAAATTTTTAAAAAAATTTATTTTTTCAAAAATGATAAACTTGTAATTTTTCGTAGTCTGGAGACCTTTTACTTTCAACGGCTGTATCTCTGCAACTATTGCTCCGATTTTGTCAAAATAACTAAAAAATAAAAGATTGAGACTTTATCTTTCCTCTGGAACCAAATGTGAGACAATCGGGCTGGTACTTACAGAGATATATGCATTTATGCAAAGTTTTTTTTTTCATTTTTATGAGAAACCCATTATTTAAGGTTTTTTGGAGACCCTCATTTTTAAATTACTATAACTCGGTAAATAATGATCCGATTTTGACTCTATAAAAACTAGAATGCATAAGTATATTAGCTTTATCATGACAGAAAAAAATTAAAACTATCGGACTAGTATTAACAGATATTTATGCATTCATATCAAAAATATTTTCGGGTTACTTGTAATAATTTGAAATGGCTATATCAAGGTTACCATTATATCGATTTCAAATGCCTTTGCACGAATTTAAATCTTTTTCAATTATGTTTAATTCGAATAAAAGAGATTGCTCGATTTTAAATTTTTAAAAAAAATTATTTTTTCAAAAATGATAAACTTGTAATTTTTCGTAGTCTGGAGACCTTTTACTTTCAACGGCTGTATCTCTGCAACTATTGCTCCGATTTTGTCAAAACAACAAAAAAATAAAAGATTGAGACTTTATCTTTCCTCTGGAACCAAATGTGAGACAATCGGGCTGGTACTTACAGAGATATATGCATTTATGCAAAGTTTTTTTTTCATTTTTATGAGAAACCCATTATTTAAGGTTTTTTGGAGACCCTCACTTTTAAATTGCTATAACTCGGTAAATAATGATGCGATTTTGACTCTATAAAAACTAGAATGCATAAGTATATTAGCTTTATCATGACAGAAAAAATTTAAGACTATCAGACTAGTATTAACAGATATTTATGCATTCATATCAAAAATATTTTCGGGTTACTTGTAATAACTTGAAATGGCTATATCAAGGTTACCATTCTATCGTTTTCTAATGCCTTTGCACGAATTTAAATCTTTTTCAATAAAGTTTAAATAGAATAAAAGAGATTGCTCGATTTTAAATTTTAAAAAAAATTTATTTTTTCAAAAATGATAAACTTGTAATTTTTAGTAGTCTGGAGACCTTTTACTTTCAACGGCTGTATCTCTGCAACTATTGCTCCGATTTTGTCAAAATAACAAAAAAATAAAAGATTGAGACTTTATCTTTCCTCTGGAACCAAATGTGAGACAATCGGGCTGGTACTTACAGAGATATATGCATTTATGCAAAGTTTTTTTTTTTCATTTTTATGAGAAACCCATTATTTAAGGTTTTTTGGAGACCCTCATTTTTAAATTACTATAACTCGGTAAATAATGATCCGATTTTGACTCTATAAAAACTAGAATGCATAAGTATATTAGCTTTATCATGACAGAAAAAAATTAAGACTATCGGACTAGTATTAACAGATATTTATGCATTCATATCAAAAATATTTTCGGGTTACTTGTAATAACTTGAAATGGCTATATCAAGGTTACCATTATATCGATTTCAAATGCCTTTGCACGAATTTAAATCTTTTTCAATAAAGTTTAATTCGAATAAAAGAGATTGCTCGATTTTAAATTTTTAAAAAAAATTATTTTTTCAAAAATGATAAACTTGTAATTTTTCGTAGGCTGGAGACCTTTTGCTTTCAACGGCTGTATCTCTGCAACTATTGCTCCGATTTTGTCAAAATAACAAAAAAATAAAAGATTGAGACTTTATCTTTCCTCTGGAACCAAATGTGAGACAATCGGGCTGGTACTTACAGAGATATATGCATTTATGCAAAGTTTTTTTTTTCATTTTTATGAGAAACCCATTATTTAAGGTTTTTTGGAGACCCTCATTTTTAAATTGCTATAACTCGGTAAATAATGACCCGATTTTGACTCTATAAAAACTAGAAGGCACAAGTATATTAGCTTTATCATGACAGAAAAAAATTAAGACTATCGGACTAGTATTAACAGATATTTATGCATTCATATCAAAAATATTTTCGGGTTACTTGTAATAACTTGAAATGGCTATATCAAGGTTACCATTATATCGATTTCAAATGCCTTTGCACGAATTTAAATCTTTTTCAATAAAGTTTAAATAGAATAAAAGAGATTGCTCGATTTTAAATTTTTAAAAAAAAATATTTTTTCAAAAATGATAAACTTGTAATTTTTCGTAGTCTGGAGACCTTTTACTTTCAACGGCTGTATCTCTGCAACTATTGCTCCGATTTTGTCAAAATAACAAAAAAATAAAAGATTGAGACTTTATCTTTCCTCTGGAACCAAATGTGAGATAATCGGGCTGGTACTTACAGAGATATATGCATTTATGCAAAGTTTTTTTTTTCATTTTTATGAGAAACCCATTATTTAAGGTTTTTTGGAGACCCTCATTTTTAAATTGCTATAACTCGGTAAATAATGATGCGATTTTGACTCTATAAAAACTAGAATGCATAAGTATATTAGCTTTATCATGACAGAAAAAATTTAAGACTATCAGACTAGTATTAACAGATATTTATGCATTCATATCAAAAATATTTTCGGGTTACTTGTAATAACTTGAAATGGCGATATCAAGGTTACCATTCTATCGTTTTCTAATGCCTTTGCACGAATTTAAATCTTTTTCAATAAAGTTTAAATAGAATAAAAGAGATTGCTCGATTTTAAATTTTTAAAAAAATTTATTTTTTCAAAAATGATAAACTTTTAATTTTTCGTAGTCTGGAGACCTTTTACTTTCAACGGCTGTATCTCTGCAACTATTGCTCCGATTTTGTCAAAATAACAAAAAAATAAAAGATTGAGACTTTATCTTTCCTCTGGAACCAAATGTGAGACAATCGGATTAACAGATATTTATGCATTCATATCAAAAATATTTTCGGGTTACTTGTAATAACTTGAAATGGCTATATCAAGGTTACCATTATATCGATTTCAAATGCCTTTGCACGAATTTAAATCTTTTTCAATAAAGTTTAAATAGAATAAAAGAGATTGCTCGATTTTAAATTTTTAAAAAAATTTATTTTTTCAAAAATGATAAACTTGTAATTTTTCGTAGTCTGGAGACCTTTTACTTTCAACGGCTGTATCTCTGCAACTATTGCTCCGATTTTGTCACAATAACAAAAAAATAAAAGATTGAGACTTTATCTTTCCTCTGGAACCAAATGTGAGACAATCGGGCTGGTATTTACAGAGATATATGCATTTATGCAAAGTTTTTTTTTTCATTTTTATGAGAAACCCATTATTTAAGGTTTTTTGGAGACCCTCATTTTTAAATTGCTATAACTCGGTAAATAATGATCCGATTTTGACTCTATAAAAACTAGAATACATAAGTATATTAGCTTTATCATGACAGAAAAAAATTAAGACTATCGGACTAGTATTAACAGATATTTATGCATTCATATCAAAAATATTTTCGGGTTACTTGTAATAACTTGAAATGGCTATATCAAGGTTACCATTATATCGATTTCAAATGCCTTTGCACGAATTTAAATCTTTTTCAATAAAGTTTAATTCGAATAAAAGAGATTGCTCGATTTTAAATTTTTAAAAAAAATTATTTTTTCAAAAATGATAAACTTGTAATTTTTCTTAGTCTGGAGACCTTTTATTTTCAACGGCTGTATCTCTGCAACTATTGCTCCGATTTTGTCAAAATAACAAAAAAATAAAAGATTGAGACTTTATCGTTCCTCTGGAACCAAATGTGAGACAATCGGGCTGGTACTTACAGAGATATATGCATTTATGCAAAGTTTTTTTTTCATTTTTATGAGAAGCCCATTATTTAAGGTTTTTTGGAGACCCTCATTTTTAAATTACTATAACTCGGTAAATAATGATCCGATTTTGACTCTATAAAAACTAGAATGCATAAGTATATTAGCTTTATCATGACAGAAAAAAATTAAGACTATCGGACTAGTATTAACAGATATTTATGCATTCATATCAAAAATATTTTCGGGTTACTTGTAATAACTTGAAATGGCTATATCAAGGTTACCATTATATCGATTTCAAATGCCTTTGCACGAATTTAAATCTTTTTCAATAAAGTTCAATTCGAATAAAAGAGATTGCTCGATTTTAAATTTTTAAAAAAAATTTTTTTTTCAAAAATGATAAACTTGTAATTTTTCGTAGTCTGGAGACCTTTTACTTTCAACGGCTGTATCTCTGCAACTATTGCTCCGATTTTGTCAAAATAACAAAAAAATAAAAGATTGAGACTTTATCTTTCCTCTGGAACCAAATGTGAGACAATCGGGCTGGTACTTACAGAGATATATGCATTTATGCAAAGTTTTTTTTTTCATTTTTATGAGAAACCCATTATTTAAGGTTTTTTGGAGACCCTCATTTTTAAATTGCTATAACTCGGTAAATAATGATCCGATTTTGACTCTATAAAAACTAGAAGGCATAAGTATATTAGCTTTATCATGACAGAAAAAAATTAAGACTATCGGACTAGTATTAACAGATATTTATGCATTCATATCAAAAATATTTTCGGGTTACTTGTAATAACTTGAAATGGCTATATCAAGGTTACCATTTAATCGTTTTCTAATGCCTTTGCGCGAATTTAAATCTTTTTCAATAAAGTTTAAATAGAATAAAAGAGATTGCTCGATTTTAAATTTTTAAAAAAAAATATTTTTTCAAAAATGATAAACTTGTAATTTTTCGTAGTCTGGAGACCTTTTACTTTCAACGGCTGTATCTCTGCAACTATTTCTCCGATTTTGTCAAAATAACAAAAAAATAAAAGATTGAGACTTTATCTTTCCTCTGGAACCAAATGTGAGACAATCGGGCTGGTACTTACAGAGATATATGCATTTATGCAAAGTTTTTTTTTCATTTTTATGAGAAACCCATTATTTAAGGTTTTTTGGAGACCCTCATTTTTAAATTGCTATAACTCGGTAAATAATGATCCGATTTTGACTCTATAAAAACTAGAAGGCATAAGTATATTAGCTTTATCATGACAGAAAAAAATTAAGACTATCGGACTAGTATTAACAGATATTTATGCATTCATATCAAAAATATTTTCGGGTTACTTGTAATAACTTGAAATGGCTATATCAAGGTTACCATTATTTCGATTTCAAATGCCTTTGCACGAATTTAAATCTTTTTCAATAAAGTTTAAATAGAATAAAAGAGATTGCTCGATTTTAAGTTTTTAAAAAAATTTATTTTTTCAAAAATGATAAACTTGTAATTTTTCGTAGTCTGGAGACCTTTTACTTTCAACGGCTGTATCTCTGCAACTATTGCTCCGATTTTGTCAAAATAACAAAAAAATAAAAGATTGAGACTTTATCTTTCCTCTGGAACCAAATGTGAGACAATCGGGCTAGTACTTACAGAGATATATGCATTTATGCAAAGTTTTTTTTTCATTTTTATGAGAAACCCATTATTTAAGGTTTTTTGGAGACCCTCATTTTTAAATTGCTATAACCCGGTAAATAATGATCCGATTTTGACTCTATAAAAACTAGAAGGCATAAGTATATTAGCTTTATCATGACAGAAAAAAATTAAGACTATCGGACTAGTATTAACAGATATTTATGCATTCATATCAAAAATATTTTCGGGTTACTTGTAATAACTTGAAATGGCTATATCAAGGTTACCATTATATCGATTTCAAATAAATGCCTTTGCACGAATTTAAATCTTTTTCAATAAAGTTTAAATAGAATAAAAGAGATTGCTCGATTTTAAATTTTTAAAAAAAATTATTTTTTCAAAAATGATAAACTTGTAATTTTTCGTAGTCTGGAGATCTTTTACTTTCAACGGCTGTATCTCTGCAACTATTGCTCCGATTTTGTCAAAATAACAAAAAAATAAAAGATTGAGACTTTATCTTTCCTCTGGAACCAAATGTGAGACAATCGGGCTGGTACTTACAGAGATATATGCATTTATGCAAAGTTTTTTTTTCATTTTTATGAGAAACCCATTATTTAAGGTTTTTTGGAGACCCTCATTTTTAAATTGCTATAACTCGGTAAATAATGATGCGATTTTGACTCTATAAAAACTAGAATGCATAAGTATATTAGCTTTATCATGACAGAAAAAATTTAAGACTATCAGAGTAGTATTAACAGATATTTATGCATTCATATCAAAAATATTTTCGGGTTACTTGTAATAACTTGAAATGGCTATATCAAGGTTACCATGCTATCGTTTTCTAATGCCTTTGCGCGAATTTAAATCATTTTCAATAAAGTTTAAATAGAATAAAAGAGATTGCTCGATTTTAAATTTTTAAAAAAAATTATTTTTTCAAAAATGATAAACTTGTAATTTTTCGTAGTCTGGAGACCTTTTACTTTCAACGGCTGTATCTCTGCAACTATTGCTCCGATTTTGTCAAAATAACAAAAAAATAAAAGATTGAGACTTTATCTTTCCTCTGGAACCAAATGTGAGACAATCGGGCTGGTACTTACAGAGATATATGCATTTATGCAAAGTTTTTTTTTTTCATTTTTATGAGAAACCCATTATTTAAGGTTTTTTGGAGACCCTCATTTTTAAATTGCTATAACTCGGTAAATAATGATCCGATTTTGACTCTATAAAAACTAGAAGGCATAAGTATATTAGCTTTATCATGACAGAAAAAAATTAAGACTATCGGACTAGTATTAACAGATATTTATGCATTCATATCAAAAATATTTTCGGGTTACTTGTAATAACTTGAAATGGCTATATCAAGGTTACCATTATTTCGATTTCAAATGCCTTTGCACGAATTTAAATCTTTTTCAATAAAGTTTAAATAGAATAAAAGAGATTTCTCGATTTTAAATTTTTAAAAAAATTATTTTTTCAAAAATGATAAACTTGTAATTTTTCGTAGTCTGGAGACCTTTTACTTTCAACGGCTGTATCTCTGCAACTATTGCTCCGATTTTGTCAAAATAACAAAAAAATAAAAGATTGAGACTTTATCTTTCCTCTGGAACCAAATGTGAGACAATTGGGCTGGTACTTACAGAGATATATGCATTTATGCAAAGTTTTTTTTTTTCATTTTTATGAGAAACACATTATTTAAGGTTTTTTGGAGACCATCATTTTTAAATTGCTATAACTCGGTAACTAATGATGCGATTTTGACTCTATAAAAACTTGAATGCATAAGTATATTAGCTTTATCATGACAGAAAAAATTTAAGACTATCAGACTAGTATTAACAGATATTTATGCATTCATATCAAAAATATTTTCGGGTTACTTGTAAAAACTTGAAATGGCTATATCAAGGTTACCATTCTATCGTTTTCTAATGCCTTTGCACGAATTTAAATCTTTTTCAATAAAGTTTAAATAGAATAAAAGAGATTGCTCGATTTTAAATTTTTAAAAAAATTTATTTTTTCAAAAATGATAAACTTGTAATTTTTCGTAGTCTGGAGACCTTTTACTTTCAACGGCTGTATCTCTGCAACTATTGCTCCGATTTTGTCAAAATAACAAAAAAATAAAAGATTGAGACTTTATCTTTCCTCTGGAACCAAATGTGAGACAATCGGGCTGGTACTTACAGAGATATATGCATTTATGCAAAGTTTTTTTTTTCATTTTTATGAGAAACCCATTATTTAAGGTTTTTTGGAGACCCTCATTTTTAAATTGCTATAACTCGGTAAATAATGATGCGATTTTGACTCTATAAAAACTAGAATGCATAAGTATATTAGCTTTATCATGACAGAAAAAATTTAAGACTATCAGACTAGTATTAACAGATATTTATGCATTCATATCAAAAATATTTTCGGGTTACTTGTAATAACTTGAAATGGCTATATCAAGGTTACCATTCTATCGTTTTCTAATGCCTTTGCACGAATTTAAATCTTTTTCAATAAAGTTTAAATAGAATAAAAGAGATTGCTCGATTTTAAATTTTTAAAAAAATTTATTTTTTCAAAAATGATAAACTTGTAATTTTTCGTAGTCTGAAGACCTTTTACTTTCAACGGCTGTATCTCTGCAACTATTGCTCCGATTTTGTCAAAATAACAAAAAAATAAAAGATTGAGACTTTATCTTTCCTCTGGAACCAAATGTGAGACAATCGGGCTGGTACTTACAGATATATATGCATTTATGCAAAGTTTTTTTTTTCATTTTTATGAGAAACCCATTATTTAAGGTTTTTTGGAGACCCTCATTTTTAAATTACTATAACTCGGTAAATAATGATCCGATTTTGACTCTATAAAAACTAGAATGCATAAGTATATTAGCTTTATCATGACAGAAAAAAATTAAGACTATCGGACTAGTATTAACAGATATTTATGCATTCATATCAAAAATATTTTCGGGTTACTTGTAATAACTTGAAATGGCTATATCAAGGTTACCATTATATCGATTTCAAATGCCTTTGCACGAATTTAAATCTTTTTCAATAAAGTTTAAATAGAATAAAAGAGATTGCTCGATTTTAAATTTTTAAAAAAAAATATTTCTTCAAAAATGATAAACTTGTAATTTTTCGTAGTCTGGAGACCTTTTACTTTCAACGGCTGTATCTCTGCAACTATTGCTCCGATTTTGTCAAAATAACAAAAAAATAAAAGATTGAGACTTTATCTTTCCTCTGGAACCAAATGTGAGACAATCGGGGTGGTACTTACAGAGATATATGCATTTATGCAAAGTTTTTTTTTTCATTTTTATGAGAAACCCATTATTTAAGGTTTTTTGGAGACCCTCATTTTTAAATTGCTATAACTCGGTAAATAATGATCCGATTTTGACTCTATAAAAACTAGAAGGCATAAGTATATTAGGTTTATCAAGACAGAAAAAAATTAAGACTATCGGACTAGTATTAACAGATATTTATGCATTCATATCAAAAATATTTTCGGGTTACTTGTAATAACTTGAAATGGCTATATCAAGGTTACCATTATATCGATTTCAAATGCCTTTGCACGAATTTAAATCTTTTTCAATAAAGTTTAATTCGAATAAAAGAGATTGCTCGATTTTAAATTTTTAAAAAAAATTATTTTTTCAAAAATGATAAACTTGTAATTTTTCGTAGTCTGGAGACCTTTTACTTTCAACGGCTGTATCTCTGCAACTATTGCTCCGATTTTGTCAAAATAACAAAAAAATAAAAGATTGAGACTTTATCTTTCCTCGGGAACCAAATGTTAGACAATCGGGCTGGTACTTACAGAGAAATATGCATTTATGCAAAGTTTTTTTTTTCATTTTTATGAGAAACCCATTATTTAAGGTTTTTTGGAGACCCTCATTTTTAAATTGCTATAACTCGGTAAATAATGATGCGATTTTGACTCTATAAAAACTAGAATGCATAAGTATATTAGCTTTATCATGACAGAAAAAATTTAAGACTATCAGACTAGTATTAACAGATATTTATGCATTCATATCAAAAATATTTTCGGGTTACTTGTAATAACTTGAAATGGCTATATCAAGGTTACCATTCTATCGTTTTCTAATGCCTTTGCACGAATTTAAATCTTTTTCAATAAAGTTTAAATAGAATAAAAGAGATTGCTCGATTTTAAATTTTTAAAAAAATTTTGTGAGGATGTTTATTCTGGCTCGAGGTCATTATTTTCTTTACTAATTAAAACCATGATATTCTCATAGTATAATTTTCAAGAAAATTATTTTTTTTTTTTTTTTTTGTTTTAAATTTATTTATGTTGGTCATTTTTGCAAGACTTAATCGACACGTGTTTCGGAATTTGTCAAGATTCCATTGTCAAGATTATTTAGCAAAAATAGAAACGATATACTACAAAGTAGCAAACGAGTCTAATGACAAATCGTTTTTGCACAAACTAAAACATTAATACATATTCGACTCTATCCACAATGTGAATTAGAAAGACGAAGAAATTGTACTATGCTAGTAAGTAACAATTGTCAATAACCAACAAAAATATTTAAAACATTTTACATACGATAGTCCATTGGACTACAACAATATGTTTTTTGTTGCTGTGAATGAAATTATACCATTATTAGGGCTATTCATCACTATGGCGTGCCAACCATTATGTTCAAATTCTGATTAATTTTTATTAATAAATAAAAATTGTTTTATTCGACCTTTAAAATATTATATTTTGTGAGGATGTTTATTCTGGCTCGAGGTCATTATTTTCTTTACTAATTAAAACCATGATATTCTCATAGTATAATTTTCAAGAAAATTATTTTTTTTTTTTTTGTTTTAAATTTATTTATGTTGGTCATTTTTGCAAGACTTAATCGACACGTGTTTCGGAATTTGTCAAGATTCCATTGTCAAGATTATTTAGCAAAAATAGAAACGATATACTACAAAGTAGCAAACGAGTCTAATGACAAATCGTTTTTGCACAAACTAAAACATTAATACATATTCGACTCTATCCACAATGTGAATTAGAAAGACGAAGAAATTGTACTATGCTAGTAAGTAACAATTGTCAATAACCAACAAAAATATTTAAAACATTTTACATACGATAGTCCATTGGACTACAACAATATGTTTCTTGTTGCTGTGAATGAAATTATACCATTATTAGGGCTATTCATCACTATGGCGTGCCAACCATTATGTTCAAATTCTGATTAATTTTTATTAATAAATAAAAATTGTTTTATTCGACCTTTAAAATATTATATTTTGTGAGGATGTTTATTCTGGCTCGAGGTCATTATTTTCTTTACTAATTAAAACCATGATATTCTCATAGTATAATTTTCAAGAAAATTATTTTTTTTTTTTTTTTTTTTGTTTTAAATTTATTTATGTTGGTCATTTTTGCAAGACTTAATCGACACGTGTTTCGGAATTTGTCAAGATTCCATTGTCAAGATTATTTAGCAAAAATAGAAACGATATACTACAAAGTAGCAAACGAGTCTAATGACAAATCGTTTTTGCACAAACTAAAACATTAATACATATTCGACTCTATCCACAATGTGAATTAGAAAGACGAAGAAATTGTACTATGCTAGTAAGTAACAATTGTCAATAACCAACAAAAATATTTAAAACATTTTACATACGATAGTCCATTGGACTACAACAATATGTTTTTTGTTGCTGTGAATGAAATTATACCATTATTAGGGCTATTCATCACTATGGCGTGCCAACCATTATGTTCAAATTCTGATTAATTTTTATTAATAAATAAAAATTGTTTTATTCGACCTTTAAAATATTATATTTTGTGAGGATGTTTATTCTGGCTCGAGGTCATTATTTTCTTTACTAATTAAAACCATGATATTCTCATAGTATAATTTTCAAGAAAATTATTTTTTTTTTTTTTTTTGTTTTAAATTTATTTATGTTGGTCATTTTTGCAAGACTTAATCGACACGTGTTTCGGAATTTGTCAAGATTCCATTGTCAAGATTATTTAGCAAAAATAGAAACGATATACTACAAAGTAGCAAACGAGTCTAATGACAAATCGTTTTTGCACAAACTAAAACATTAATACATATTCGACTCTATCCACAATGTGAATTAGAAAGACGAAGAAATTGTACTATGCTAGTAAGTAACAATTGTCAATAACCAACAAAAATATTTAAAACATTTTACATACGATAGTCCATTGGACTACAACAATATGTTTTTTGTTGCTGTGAATGAAATTATACCATTATTAGGGCTATTCATCACTATGGCGTGCCAACCATTATGTTCAAATTCTGATTAATTTTTATTAATAAATAAAAATTGTTTTATTCGACCTTTAAAATATTATATTTTGTGAGGATGTTTATTCTGGCTCGAGGTCATTATTTTCTTTACTAATTAAAACCATGATATTCTCATAGTATAATTTTCAAGAAAATTATTTTTTTTTTTTTTTTTTTTTTTTTTTTTTTGTTTTAAATTTATTTATGTTGGTCATTTTTGCAAGACTTAATCGACACGTGTTTCGGAATTTGTCAAGATTCCATTGTCAAGATTATTTAGCAAAAATAGAAACGATATACTACAAAGTAGCAAACGAGTCTAATGACAAATCGTTTTTGCACAAACTAAAACATTAATACATATTCGACTCTATCCACAATGTGAATTAGAAAGACGAAGAAATTGTACTATGCTAGTAAGTAACAATTGTCAATAACCAACAAAAATATTTAAAACATTTTACATACGATAGTCCATTGGACTACAACAATATGTTTTTTGTTGCTGTGAATGAAATTATACCATTATTAGGGCTATTCATCACTATGGCGTGCCAACCATTATGTTCAAATTCTGATTAATTTTTATTAATAAATAAAAATTGTTTTATTCGACCTTTAAAATATTATATTTTGTGAGGATGTTTATTCTGGCTCGAGGTCATTATTTTCTTTACTAATTAAAACCATGATATTCTCATAGTATAATTTTCAAGAAAATTATTTTTTTTTTTTGTTTTAAATTTATTTATGTTGGTCATTTTTGCAAGACTTAATCGACACGTGTTTCGGAATTTGTCAAGATTCCATTGTCAAGATTATTTAGCAAAAATAGAAACGATATACTACAAAGTAGCAAACGAGTCTAATGACAAATCGTTTTTGCACAAACTAAAACATTAATACATATTCGACTCTATCCACAATGTGAATTAGAAAGACGAAGAAATTGTACTATGCTAGTAAGTAACAATTGTCAATAACCAACAAAAATATTTAAAACATTTTACATACGATAGTCCATTGGACTACAACAATATGTTTTTTGTTGCTGTGAATGAAATTATACCATTATTAGGGCTATTCATCACTATGGCGTGCCAACCATTATGTTCAAATTCTGATTAATTTTTATTAATAAATAAAAATTGTTTTATTCGACCTTTAAAATATTATATTTTGTGAGGATGTTTATTCTGGCTCGAGGTCATTATTTTCTTTACTAATTAAAACCATGATATTCTCATAGTATAATTTTCAAGAAAATTATTTTTTTTTTTTTTTGTTTTAAATTTATTTATGTTGGTCATTTTTGCAAGACTTAATCGACACGTGTTTCGGAATTTGTCAAGATTCCATTGTCAAGATTATTTAGCAAAAATAGAAACGATATACTACAAAGTAGCAAACGAGTCTAATGACAAATCGTTTTTGCACAAACTAAAACATTAATACATATTCGACTCTATCCACAATGTGAATTAGAAAGACGAAGAAATTGTACTATGCTAGTAAGTAACAATTGTCAATAACCAACAAAAATATTTAAAACATTTTACATACGATAGTCCATTGGACTACAACAATATGTTTTTTGTTGCTGTGAATGAAATTATACCATTATTAGGGCTATTCATCACTATGGCGTGCCAACCATTATGTTCAAATTCTGATTAATTTTTATTAATAAATAAAAATTGTTTTATTCGACCTTTAAAATATTATATTTTGTGAGGATGTTTATTCTGGCTCGAGGTCATTATTTTCTTTACTAATTAAAACCATGATATTCTCATAGTATAATTTTCAAGAAAATTATTTTTTTTTTTTTTTTTGTTTTAAATTTATTTATGTTGGTCATTTTTGCAAAATTCCGAAAACACGTGTCGATTAAGTCTTGCAAAAATGACCAACATAAATAAATTTAAAACAAAAAAAAAAAAAAAATAATTTTCTTGAAAATTATACTATGAGAATATCATGGTTTTAATTAGTAAAGAAAATAATGACCTCGAGCCAGAATAAACATCCTCACAAAATATAATATTTTAAAGGTCGAATAAAACAATTTTTATTTATTAATAAAAATTAATCAGAATTTGAACATAATGGTTGGCACGCCATAGTGATGAATAGCCCTAATAATGGTATAATTTCATTCACAGCAACAAAAACATATTGTTGTAGTCCAATGGACTATCGTATGTAAAATGTTTTAAATATTTTTGTTGGTTATTGACAATTGTTACTTACTAGCATAGTACAATTTCTTCGTCTTTCTAATTCACATTGTGGATAGAGTCGAATATGTATTAATGTTTTAGTTTGTGCAAAAACGATTTGTCATTAGACTCGTTTGCTACTTTGTAGTATATCGTTTCTATTTTTGCTAAATAATCTTGACAATGGAATCTTGACAAATTCCGAAACACGTGTCGATTAAGTCTTGCAAAAATGACCAACATAAATAAATTTAAAACAAAAAAAAAAAAAAAAAAAAAAAATAATTTTCTTGAAAATTATACTATGAGAATATCATGGTTTTAATTAGTAAAGAAAATAATGACCTCGAGCCAGAATAAACATCCTCACAAAATATAATATTTTAAAGGTCGAATAAAACAATTTTTATTTATTAATAAAAATTAATCAGAATTTGAACATAATGGTTGGCACGCCATAGTGATGAATAGCCCTAATAATGGTATAATTTCATTCACAGCAACAAAAAACATATTGTTGTAGTCCAATGGACTATCGTATGTAAAATGTTTTAAATATTTTTGTTGGTTATTGACAATTGTTACTTACTAGCATAGTACAATTTCTTCGTCTTTCTAATTCACATTGTGGATAGAGTCGAATATGTATTAATGTTTTAGTTTGTGCAAAAACGATTTGTCATTAGACTCGTTTGCTACTTTGTAGTATATCGTTTCTATTTTTGCTAAATAATCTTGACAATGGAATCTTGACAAATTCCGAAACACGTGTCGATTAAGTCTTGCAAAAATGACCAACATAAATAAATTTAAAACAAAAAAAAAAAAAAATAATTTTCTTGAAAATTATACTATGAGAATATCATGGTTTTAATTAGTAAAGAAAATAATGACCTCGAGCCAGAATAAACATCCTCACAAAATATAATATTTTAAAGGTCGAATAAAACAATTTTTATTTATTAATAAAAATTAATCAGAATTTGAACATAATGGTTGGCACGCCATAGTGATGAATAGCCCTAATAATGGTATAATTTCATTCACAGCAACAAAAAACATATTGTTGTAGTCCAATGGACTATCGTATGTAAAATGTTTTAAATATTTTTGTTGGTTATTGACAATTGTTACTTACTAGCATAGTACAATTTCTTCGTCTTTCTAATTCACATTGTGGATAGAGTCGAATATGTATTAATGTTTTAGTTTGTGCAAAAACGATTTGTCATTAGACTCGTTTGCTACTTTGTAGTATATCGTTTCTATTTTTGCTAAATAATCTTGACAATGGAATCTTGACAAATTCCGAAACACGTGTCGATTAAGTCTTGCAAAAATGACCAACATAAATAAATTTAAAACAAAAAAAAAAATAATTTTCTTGAAAATTATACTATGAGAATATCATGGTTTTAATTAGTAAAGAAAATAATGACCTCGAGCCAGAATAAACATCCTCACAAAATATAATATTTTAAAGGTCGAATAAAACAATTTTTATTTATTAATAAAAATTAATCAGAATTTGAACATAATGGTTGGCACGCCATAGTGATGAATAGCCCTAATAATGGTATAATTTCATTCACAGCAACAAAAAACATATTGTTGTAGTCCAATGGACTATCGTATGTAAAATGTTTTAAATATTTTTGTTGGTTATTGACAATTGTTACTTACTAGCATAGTACAATTTCTTCGTCTTTCTAATTCACATTGTGGATAGAGTCGAATATGTATTAATGTTTTAGTTTGTGCAAAAACGATTTGTCATTAGACTCGTTTGCTACTTTGTAGTATATCGTTTCTATTTTTGCTAAATAATCTTGACAATGGAATCTTGACAAATTCCGAAACACGTGTCGATTAAGTCTTGCAAAAATGACCAACATAAATAAATTTAAAACAAAAAAAAAAAAAAAAAAAAAAAAAAAAAAAAAAAAATAATTTTCTTGAAAATTATACTATGAGAATATCATGGTTTTAATTAGTAAAGAAAATAATGACCTCGAGCCAGAATAAACATCCTCACAAAATATAATATTTTAAAGGTCGAATAAAACAATTTTTATTTATTAATAAAAATTAATCAGAATTTGAACATAATGGTTGGCACGCCATAGTGATGAATAGCCCTAATAATGGTATAATTTCATTCACAGCAACAAAAAACATATTGTTGTAGTCCAATGGACTATCGTATGTAAAATGTTTTAAATATTTTTGTTGGTTATTGACAATTGTTACTTACTAGCATAGTACAATTTCTTCGTCTTTCTAATTCACATTGTGGATAGAGTCGAATATGTATTAATGTTTTAGTTTGTGCAAAAACGATTTGTCATTAGACTCGTTTGCTACTTTGTAGTATATCGTTTCTATTTTTGCTAAATAATCTTGACAATGGAATCTTGACAAATTCCGAAACACGTGTCGATTAAGTCTTGCAAAAATGACCAACATAAATAAATTTAAAACAAAAAAAAAAAGAAAAAAAATAATTTTCTTGAAAATTATACTATGAGAATATCATGGTTTTAATTAGTAAAGAAAATAATGACCTCGAGCCAGAATAAACATCCTCACAAAATATAATATTTTAAAGGTCGAATAAAACAATTTTTATTTATTAATAAAAATTAATCAGAATTTGAACATAATGGTTGGCACGCCATAGTGATGAATAGCCCTAATAATGGTATAATTTCATTCACAGCAACAAAAAACATATTGTTGTAGTCCAATGGACTATCGTATGTAAAATGTTTTAAATATTTTTGTTGGTTATTGACAATTGTTACTTACTAGCATAGTACAATTTCTTCGTCTTTCTAATTCACATTGTGGATAGAGTCGAATATGTATTAATGTTTTAGTTTGTGCAAAAACGATTTGTCATTAGACTCGTTTGCTACTTTGTAGTATATCGTTTCTATTTTTGCTAAATAATCTTGACAATGGAATCTTGACAAATTCCGAAACACGTGTCGATTAAGTCTTGCAAAAATGACCAACATAAATAAATTTAAAACAAAAAAAAAAAAAAAAAAAAAAAAAATAATTTTCTTGAAAATTATACTATGAGAATATCATGGTTTTAATTAGTAAAGAAAATAATGACCTCGAGCCAGAATAAACATCCTCACAAAATATAATATTTTAAAGGTCGAATAAAACAATTTTTATTTATTAATATTCCAGTATTCCAGCTCATCAGTTCGGCTTTCGTGAAAAGCATGGAACCATAGAGCAAGTGAACCGCATAACTTGCGAGATTAGGAAAGCCTTTGAAGAAAAAAAATATTGTTCTGCCGTTTTTCTGGATGTCGCTCAGGCTTTCGATAAAGTATGGCACGAGGGTCTTTTATATAAAATAAAATATCACCTACCAACTATTACACACAAACTTTTAGAGTCTTACCTTCTTAATCGCTACTTCAGGGTGAAATATCAAGAAACTACAACTTCTGATTATAAAATGAATGCAGGTGTTCCTCAAGGAAGTGTTCTCGGCCCTGTGCTTTATCTCATATTTACTTCAGACTTGCCGATATCTGAACATATTACAACATCAACATTTGCGGATGACACTGCTTTAATAAGCACTCACTCAGACCCATATGTTGCCTCCTTGAGACTTAACAACCATCTTAGAGCTGTGGAGACGTGGTTCAAGAACTGGCGAATTAAAGTAAATGAACTTAAGAGCAAGCACGTTACGTTTACACTTAGAATGGGGTCTTGTTCCCCTGTCTCATTAAATGGTGTAATTATCCCACAGTCTGAGAGTGTTACATACCTTGGTATTCACTTGGACAGACGTCTTACATGGCGAAAACACTTAGAAGCCAAGAGGCTTCATATGAAGCTAAAAGCCTGCCAACTACATTGGCTAATTAATAAGCAATCAAAGCTAAGCCTCGACTCTAAGGTCATCCTGTATAATTGTATTATAAAACCAATATGGACTTATGGTATCCAACTGTGGGGTACAGCCAGTATGTCTAATATTGAGCTTATACAGAGGGCACAATCCAAAATTCTGAGGATCATTACGGGAGCTCCCTGGTACGTCAGAAATGTCAACATTCACCAGGACTTAAATATTCCGTTTGTAAGAGAAGAGTTTATGGACATCAGAACGAAATACGTTGAAAAGCTCAGGAACCACCCAAATACATTGGCGAGAGCCCTTACTCGAACCCAAACGCACACCAGACTGCAACGTGCTGACTTACCGCCCATTTAATTTAGAGGCCCGTTCTTCAAAATGGCTCCTAGGGAGTAACTAGTATTTAAGTTAGTTTTGTAAGATTTATACACTTATTGTTAGGCCAAGAATGGGCAGATTCAATAATCCAGATAATAAAGTATTTAACAAAAAAAAAAAAATTTATTAATAAAAATTAATCAGAATTTTTAAAAAAATTTATTTTTTCAAAAATGATAAACTTGTAATTTTTCGTAGTCTGGAGACCTTTTACTTTCAACGGCTGTATCTCTGCAACTATTGCTCCGATTTTGTCAAAATAACAAAAAAATAAAAGATTGAGACTTTATCTTTCCTCTGGAACCAAATGTGAGACAATCGGGCTGGTACTTACAGAGATATATGCATTTATGCAAAGTTTTTTTTTCATTTTTATGAGAAACCCATTATTTAAGGTTTTTTGGAGACCCTCATTTTTAAATTACTATAACTCGGTAAATAATGATCCGATTTTGACTCTATAAAAACTAGAATGCATAAGTATATTAGCTTTATCATGACAGAAAAAAATTAAGACTATCGGACTAGTATTAACAGATATTTATGCATTCATATCAAAAATATTTTCGGGTTACTTGTAATAACTTGAAATGGCTATATCAAGGTTACCATTATATCGATTTCAAATGCCTTTGCACGAATTTAAATCTTTTTTAATAAAGTTTAATTCGAATAAAAGAGATTGCTCGATTTTAAATTTTTAAAAAAAATTATTTTTTCAAAAATGATAAACTTGTAATTTTTCGTAGTCTGGAGACCTTTTACTTTCAACGGCTGTATCTCTGCAACTATTGCTTATTTTTTTATTATTTTTTCAAAAATGATAAACTTGTAATTTTTCGTAGTCTGGAGACCTTTTACTTTCAACGGCTGTATCTCTGCAACTATTGCTCCGATTTTGTCAAAATAACAAAAAAATAAAAGATTGAGACTTTATCTTTCCTCTGGTACTTACAGAGATATATGCATTTATGCAAAGTTTTTTTTTCATTTTTATGAGAAACCCATTATTTAAGGTTTTTTGGAGACCCTCATTTTTAAATTGCTATAACTCGGTAAATAATGATGCGATTTTGACTCTATAAAAACTAGAATGCATAAGTATATTAGCTTAATCATGACAGAAAAAATTTAAGACTATCAGACTAGTATTAACAGATATTTATGCATTCATATCAAAAATATTTTCGGGTTACTTGTAATAACTTGAAATGGCTATATCAAGGTTACCATTCTATCGTTTTCTAATGCCTTTGCGCGAATTTAAATCTTTTTCAATAAATTTTAAATAGAATAAAAGAGATTGCTCGATTTTAAATTTTTAAAAAAAATTATTTTTTCAAAAATGATAAACTTGTAATTTTTCGTAGTCTGGAGACCTTTTACTTTCAACGGCTGTATCTCTCCAACTATTGCTCCGATTTTGTCAAAAAAACAAAAAAATAAAAGATTGAGACTTTATCTTTCCTCTGGAACCAAATGTGAGTCAATCGGGCTGGTACTTACAGAGATATATGCATTTATGCAAAGTTTTTTTTTCATTTTTATGAGAAACCCATTATTTAAGGTTTTTTGGAGACCCTCATTTTTAAATTGCTATAACTCGGTAAATAATGATCCGATTTTGACTCTATAAAAACTAGAAGGCATAAGTATATTAGCTTTATCATGACAGAAAAAAAATAAGACTATCGGACTAGTATTAACAGATATTTATGCATTCATATCAAAAATATTTTCAGGTTACTTGTAATAACTTGAACTGGCTATATCAAGGTTACCATTATTTCGATTTCAAATGCCTTAGCACGAATTTAAATCTTTTTCAATAAAGTTTAAATAGAAAAAAAGAGATTGCTCGATTTTAAATTTTTAAAAAAAAAATATTTTTTCAAAAATGATAAACTTGTAATTTTTCGTAGTCTGGAGACCTTTTACTTTCAACGGCTGTATCTCTGCAACTATTGCTCCGATTTTGTCAAAATAACAAAAAAATAAAAGATTGAGACTTTATCTTTCCTCTGGAACCAAATGTGAGACAATCGGGCTGGTACTTACAGAGATATATGCATTTATGCAAAGTTTTTTTTTCATTTTTATGAGAAACCCATTATTTAAGGTTTTTTGGAGACCCTCATTTTTAAATTGCTATAACTCGGTAAATAATGATGCGATTTTGACTCTATAAAAACTAGAATGCATAAGTATATTAGCTTTATCATGACAGAAAAAATTTAAGACTATCAGACTAGTATTAACAGATATTTATGCATTCATATCAAAAATATTTTCGGGTTACTTGTAATAACTTGAAATGGCTATATCAAGGTTACCATTCTATCGTTTTCTAATGCCTTTGCACGAATTTAAATCTTTTTCAATAAAGTTTAAATAGAATAAAAGAGATTGCTCGATTTTAAATTTTTAAAAAAATTTATTTTTTCAAAAATGATAAACTTGTAATTTTTCGTAGTCTGGAGACCTTTTACTTTCAACGGCTGTATCTCTGCAACTATGGCTCCGATTTTGTCAAAATAACAAAAAAATAAAAGATTGAGACTTTATCTTTCCTCTGGAACCAAATGTGAGACAATCGGGCTGGTACTTACAGAGATATATGCATTTATGCAAAGTTTTTTTTTTCATTTTTATGAGAAACCCATTATTTAAGGTTTTTTGGAGACCCTCATTTTTAAATTACTATAACTCGGTAAATAATGATCCGATTTTGACTCTATAAAAACTAGAATGCATAATTATATTAGCTTTATCATGACAGAAAAAAATTAAGACTATCGGACTAGTATTAACAGATATTTATGCATTCATATCAAAAATATTTTCGGGTTACTTGTAATAACTTGAAATGGCTATATCAAGGTTACCATTATTTCGATTTCAAATGCCTTTACACGAATTTAAATCTTTTTCAATAAAGTTTAATTCGAATAAAAGAGATTGCTCGATTTTAAATTTTTAAAAAAATTTATTTTTTCAAAAATGATAAACTTGTAATTTTTCGTAGTCTGGAGACCTTTTACTTTCAACGGCTGTATCTCTGCAACTATGGCTCCGATTTTGTCAAAATAACAAAAAAATAAAAGATTGAGACTTTATCTTTCCTCTGGAACCAAATGTGAGACAATCGGGCTGGTACTTACAGAGATATATGCATTTATGCAAAGTTTTTTTTTTCATTTTTATGAGAAACCCATTATTTAAGGTTTTTTGGAGACCCTCATTTTTAAATTGCTATTACTCGGTAAATAATGATGCGATTTTGACTCTATAAAAACTAGAATGCATAAGTATATTAGCTTTATCATGACAGAAAAAATTTAAGACTATCAGACTAGTAGTAACAGATATTTATGCATTCATATCAAAAATATTTTCGGGTTGCTTGTAATAACTTGAAATGGCTATATCAAGGTTACCATTCTATCGTTTTCAAATGCCTTTGCGCGAATTTAAATCTTTTTCAATAAAGTTTAAATAGAATAAAAGAGATTGCTCGATTTTAAATTTTTAAAAAAATTTATTTTTTCAAAAATGATAAACTTGTAATTTTTCGTAGTCTGGAGACCTTTTACTTTCAACGGCTGTATCTCTGCAACTATTGCTCCGATTTTGTCAAAATAACAAAAAAATAAAAGATTGAGACTTTATCTTTCCTCTGGAACCAAATGTGAGACAATCGGGCTGGTACTTACAGAGATATATGCATTTATGCAAAGTTTTTTTTTCATTTTTATGAGAAACCCATTATTTAAGGTTTTTTGGAGACCCTCATTTTTAAATTGCTATAACTCGGTAAATAATGATGCGATTTTGACTCTATAAAAACTAGAATGCATAAGTATATTAGCTTTATCATGACAGAAAAAAATTAAGACTATCAGACTAGTATTAACAGATATTTATGCATTCATATCAAAAATATTTTCGGGTTACTTGTAATAACTTGAAATGGCTATATCAAGGTTACCATTCTATCGTTTTCTAATGCCTTTGCACGAATTTAAATCTTTTTCAATAAAGTTTAAATAGAATAAAAGAGATTGCTCGATTTTAAATTTTTAAAAAATTTTATTTTTTCAAAAATGATAAACTTGTAATTTTTCGTAGTCTGGAGACCTTTTACTTTCAACGGCTGTATCTCTGCAACTATTGCTCCGATTTTGTCAAAATAACAAAAAAATAAAAGATTGAGACTTTATCTTTCCTCTGGAACCAAATGTGAGACAATCGGGCTGGTACTTACAGAGATATATGCATTTATGCAAAGTTTTTTTTTTCATTTTTATGAGAAACCCATTATTTAAGGTTTTTTGGAGACCCTCATTTTTAAATTACTATAACTCGGTAAATAATGATCCGATTTTGACTCTATAAAAACTAGAATGCATAAGTATATTAGCTTTATCATGACAGAAAAAAGTTAAGACTATCGGACTAGTATTAACAGATATTTATGCATTCATATCAAAAATATTTTCGGGTTACTTGTAATAACTTGAAATGGCTATATCAAGGTTACCATTATATCGATTTCAAATGCCTTTGCACGAATTTAAATCTTTTTCAATAAAGTTTAAATAGAATAAAAGAGATTGCTCGATTTTAAATTTTTAAAAAAATTTATTTTTTCAAAAATGATAAACTTGTAATTTTTCGTAGTCTGGAGACCTTTTACTTTCAACGGCTGTATCTCTGCAACTATTGCTCCGATTTTGTCAAAATAACAAAAAAATAAAAGATTGAGACTTTATCTTTCCTCTGGAACCAAATGTGAGACAATCGGGCTGGTACTTACAGAGATATATGCATTTATGCAAAGTTTTTTTTTCATTTTTATGAGAAACCCATTATTTAAGGTTTTTTGGAGACCCTCATTTTTAAATTGCTATAACTCGGTAAATAATGATGCGATTTTGACTCTATAAAAACTAGAATGCATAAGTATATTAGCTTTATCATGACAGAAAAAATTTAAGACTATCAGACTAGTATTAACAGATATTTATGCATTCATATCAAAAATATTTTCGGGTTACTTGTAATAACTTGAAATGGCTATATCAAGGTTACCATTCTATCGTTTTCTAATGCCTTTGCACGAATTTAAATCTTTTTCAATAAAGTTTAAATAGAATAAAAGAGATTGCTCGATTTTAAATTTTTAAAAAAATTTATTTTTTCAAAAATGATAAACTTGTAATTTTTCGTAGTCTGGAGACCTTTTACTTTCAACGGCTGTATCTCTGCAACTATGGCTCCGATTTTGTCAAAATAACAAAAAAATAAAAGATTGAGACTTTATCTTTCCTCTGGAACCAAATGTGAGACAATCGGGCTGGTACTTACAGAGATATATGCATTTATGCAAAGTTTTTTTTTTCATTTTTATGAGAAACCCATTATTTAAGGTTTTTTGGAGACCCTCATTTTTAAATTACTATAACTCGGTAAATAATGATCCGATTTTGACTCTATAAAAACTAGAATGCATAAGTATATTAGCTTTATCATGACAGAAAAAAATTAAGACTATCGGAATAGTATTAACAGATATTTATGCATTCATATCAAAAATATTTTCGGGTTACTTGTAATAACTTGAAATGGCTATATCAAGGTTACCATTATTTCGATTTCAAATGCCTTTGCACGAATTTAAATCTTTTTCAATAAAGTTTAATTCGAATAAAAGAGATTGCTCGATTTTAAATTTTTAAAAAAATGTATTTTTTCAAAAATGATAAACTTGTAATTTTTCGTAGTCTGGACCCCTTTTACTTTCAACGGCTGTATCTCTGCAACTATTGCTCCGATTTTGTCAAAATAACAAAAAAATAAAAGATTGAGACTTTATCTTTCCTCTGGAACCAAATGTGAGACAATCGGGGTGGTACTTACAGAGATATATGCATTTATGCAAAGTTTTTTTTTTTTCATTTTTATGAGAAACACATTATTTAAGGTTTTTTGGAGACCCTCATTTTTAAATTGCTATTACTCGGTAAATAATGATGCGATTTTGACTCTATAAAAACAAGAATGCATAAGTATATTAGCTTTATCATGACAGAAAAAATTTAAGACTATCAGACTAGTAGTAACAGATATTTATGCATTCATATCAAAAATATTTTCGGGTTGCTTGTAATAACTTGAAATGGCTATATCAAGGTTACCATTCTATCGTTTTCAAATGCCTTTGCGCGAATTTAAATCTTTTTCAATAAAGTTTAAATAGAATAAAAGAGATTGCTCGATTTTAAATTTTTAAAAAAATTTATTTTTTCAAAAATGATAAACTTGTAATTTTTCGTAGTCTGGAGACCTTTTACTTTCAACGGCTGTATCTCTGCAACTATTGCTCCGATTTTGTCAAAATAACAAAAAAATAAAAGATTGAGACTTTATCTTTCCTCTGGAACCAAATGTGAGACAATCGGGCTGGTACTTACAGAGATATATGCATTTATGCAAAGTTTTTTTTTCATTTTTATGAGAAACCCATTATTTAAGGTTTTTTGGAGACCCTCATTTTTAAATTGCTATAACTCGGTAAATAATGATGCGATTTTGACTCTATAAAAACTAGAATGCATAAGTATATTAGCTTTATCATGACAGAAAAAATTTAAGACTATCAGACTAGTATTAACAGATATTTATGCATTCATATCAAAAATATTTTCGGGTTACTTGTAATAACTTGAAATGGCTATATCAAGGTTACCATTCTATCGTTTTCTAATGCCTTTGCACGAATTTAAATCTTTTTCAATAAAGTTTAAATAGAATAAAAGAGATTGCTCGATTTTAAATTTTTAAAAAATTTTATTTTTTCAAAAATGATAAACTTGTAATTTTTCGTAGTCTGGAGACCTTTTACTTTCAACGGCTGTATCTCTGCAACTATGGCTCCGATTATGTCAAAATAACAAAAAAATAAAAGATTGAGACTTTATCTTTCCTCTGGAACCAAATGTGAGACAATCGGGCTGGTACTTACAGAGATATATGCATTTATGCAAAGTTTTTTTTTTCATTTTTATGAGAAACCCATTATTTAAGGTTTTTTGGAGACCCTCATTTTTAAATTACTATAACTCGGTAAATAATGATCCGATTTTGACTCTATAAAAACTAGAATGCATAAGTATATTAGCTTTATCATGACAGAAAAAAATTAAGACTATCGGACTAGTATTAACAGATATTTATGCATTCATATCAAAAATATTTTCGGGTTACTTGTAATAACTTGAAATGGCTATATCAAGGTTACCATTATATCGATTTCAAATGCCTTTGCACGAATTTAAATCTTTTTCAATAAAATTTAAATAGAATAAAAGAGATTGCTCGATTTAAAATTTTTAAAAAAATTTATTTTTTCAAAAATGATAAACTTGTAATTTTTCGTAGTCTGGAGACCTTTTACTTTCAACGGCTGTATCTCTGCAACTATTGCTCCAATTTTGTCAAAATAACAAAAAAATAAAAGATTGAGACTTTATCTTTCCTCTGGAACCAAATGTGAGACAATCGGGCTGGTACTTACAGAGATATATGCATTTATGCAAAGTTTTTTTTTCATTTTTATGAGAAACCCATTATTTAAGGTTTTTTGGAGACCCTCATTTTTAAATTGCTATAACTCGGTAAATAATGATGCGATTTTGACTCTATAAAAACTAGAATGCATAAGTATATTAGCTTTATCATGACAGAAAAAATTTAAGACTATCAGACTAGTATTAACAGATATTTATGCATTCATATCAAAAATATTTTCGGGTTACTTGTAATAACTTGAAATGGCTATATCAAGGTTACCATTATATCGATTTCAAATGCCTTTGCACGAATTTAAATCTTTTTCAATAAAATTTAAATAGAATAAAAGAGATTGCTCGATTTAAAATTTTTAAAAAAATTTATTTTTTCAAAAATGATAAACTTGTAATTTTTCGTAGTCTGGAGACCTTTTACTTTCAACGGCTGTATCTCTGCAACTATTGCTCCAATTTTGTCAAAATAACAAAAAAATAAAAGATTGAGACTTTATCTTTCCTCTGGAACCAAATGTGAGACAATCGGGCTGGTACTTACAGAGATATATGCATTTATGCAAAGTTTTTTTTTTCATTTTTATGAGAAACCCATTATTTAAGGTTTTTTGGAGACCCTCATTTTTAAATTGCTATAACTCGGTAAATAATGATGCGATTTTGACTCTATAAAAACTAGAGGGCATAAGTATATTAGCTTTATCATGACAGAAAAAAATTAAGACTATCGGACTAGTATTAACAGATATTTATGCATTCATATCAAAAATATTTTCGGGTTACTTTTAATAACTTGAAATGGCTATATCAAGGTTACCATTATTTCGATTTCAAATGCCTTTGCACGAATTTAAATCTTTTTCAATAAAGTTTAATTCGAATAAAAGAGATTGCTCGATTTTAAATTTTTAAAAAAATTTATTTTTTCAAAAATGATAAACTTGTAATTTTTCGTAGTCTGGAGACCTTTTACTTTCAACGGCTGTATCTCTGCAACTATTGCTCCGATTTTGTCAAAATAACAAAAAAATAAAAGATTGAGACTTTATCTTTCCTCTGGAACCAAATGTGAGACAATCGGGCTGGTACTTACAGAGATATATGCATTTATGCAAAGTTTTTTTTTCATTTTTATGAGAAACCCATTACCCGGCTAAAAATGTTGAATATTATCATATATGATATCATATATGAGACCATATACAGTATCATATATAGTATCAAATATGGTCTCATATATGAACATATTCCAAAATTGGCGCTTATATAAAACACGATCATATATGATCCAATATATGTGATCATATATTGTATCATATATTGGGTCATATATTGTGTCATATATTGGATCATATATTGGATCATATATGATCTTGTTTTCAATTTGTTTTACATTCTTTTTCTTATTTTTTAATTATTTTTTCATCTTAAACTATATGTAATAGATTATTATGTATATATTCACCAGAATTGCAAACGGTGTACATAAGTAAATTTAAAAATAAAAAATATTTTTTTATTCATTATGGTGTTTTTCATATATTTCAATATAAAATATAAAATATATAATATAATTTAACTTATACATAGATATTAAAACACATTTTGATAGTAAAAAAAATTTAACATAAAGGATTAAAAATATCAAGAAGAGAGCAAAGGGCTTATTAAAGGAAGGATGATTTCCTTGTTGTTTTCTTGTTTTATTGTTAATTCAGATTTTCTTCAGACTTAGCGATTTTGTTACGCTATAAACCTTATTTTAGCATATTTACAGTCAAAATCTATAAAAAAAGATATAAAATATTATTATATAAGGTATTTCTAGACATTTTATTGTATTAAATGGCATGTCACAGGCTTAATTCCGTTTGGAATTGTAATAAGTGGTTTACTCGTAAAACGCAAAACGTTTATTTTTTTCGGAATGAAGTCACTTTCAAAATTCAAAGTGGGATTGAATTGCATAGGAGTGGATTTTATTTCGAAAAAATATTTTGTTTTACGTTTTTAGAGGAAAACTTTCAAACCACTTCGGAACGGAATTGACTCTGTGACAGGCCCTTAAGTATTACTAACAATAGCATTTGGTGCTGATGGGTTTTAATGATAACACTGATATCATTTAAAGAAACATCCATGTGCCTTTAAATATTGACTTCTTAGGTACATACATGTTAATAGAGTTTATTTTTTTAAGACCATGGGATGCTTAAGACCATCGAATACTTTTTACGGAATTTCAACTATAAAAATATTAAAAATAATTCCACATTCTTTTTTTATTCCAGCAAAAAATAACTTTCTACTACTAAAAACATTTTTTACTCATAATAAGCAAATGAGTACTTAAAACTTTTATTAAAAGCAATATATTTAGTAGTATGTATATTAACTTAGTGGGTTATCTTTGTTAGGATATTTGAAGGAGAGGGATAAATAAACTATTAATACTTATATCATGCCGACAATATTTTCCATGTAGGTAAGGTGACAGTCTTCTTGTGATTGTTAGTAAAAACGTTGTCCTTCCCAAATCGTAACTTAACATCAAAACTGATTATACATTCTTTTCATTTCCGACAGTAAGGGATGTCAAAAGTTTGTAGTGTTGAAATCGTAGTGATAACGTTATGGTGGTGCATATGATTTTTCCCCCAAGTTGAGTGAGCTGAACGTTGCTGTAACTCGTAACTCGACCTTCAAACTGCATATATGTTCTTTCCATTTCCAATTTGTTATTGCGACAGTAAGGGATTTCAAAATAGTTTGTAGTGTTGAAATCGTAGTGATAACGTTATGGTGGCGCATATGTTCTCTCTTCCAAGTAGAAGAGCTTTCTTCAACTCGTAACTCGGTATCAAAACTGCTTATACGATCTTTTTATTTCCAATTTGATATGGCGACATTAAGGGATTTGTAAAAAGTTTGTAATATTGAAATCGTAGTGATAACATTATGGTGGTGCATATGCACTCTCCTCCAAGTTGCGAGAGCTTAACGTAGCTGCGTAGTTTAATTTTCTTCAACATCAAAGAACTCAATAATATATTTTTCGACATTTTGAATACGAAAATTTCCAGTTCATCTTGTTTTGGAATAAAATGTCCACGCTTATACTTGTTATGACGATGAACTGGAAAAAAATGAAAATATGATTTTAGAATTCTTTATATATATTAATGAAAACTTACCTTTTCCAACATTTTTCTATGTAAAAGTAATTTTTTTAGCAGAATATTTTGCAAGTAGAACAATAGTTGTTAATCGATGGTAATAAAATATAATTTTATTCGTAAAAATTTTTTTTTGTTATTCTGATTCAAATTTGCATACATATATGGTTCCATATATGATATCATATATGGTACATATTTTAAATACGACCTCATATATGGGATCGATTTTTGCATATATGGCCACATATTTGTTTCCTTATATGTCATATATGATCATATAAAGATCAATACATAGCCATATATGAACATACACATTTATTTTTAGCCGGGTATTTAAGGTTTTTTGGAGACCCTCATTTTTAAATTGCTATTACTCGGTAAATAATGATGCGATTTTGACTCTATAAAAACTAGAATGCATAAGTATATTAGCTTTATCATGACAGAAAAAATTAAAGACTATCACACTAGTATTAACAGATATTTATGCATTCATATCAAAAATATTTTCGGGTTACTTGTAATAACTTGAAATGGCTATATCAAGGTTACCATTCTATCGTTTTCTAATACCTTTGCACGAATTTAAATCTTTTTCAATAAAGTTTAAATAGAATAAAAGAGATTGCTCGATTTTAAATTTTTAAAAAATTAATTTTTTCAAAAATGATAAACTTGTAATTTTTCGTAGTCTGGAGACCTTTTACTTTCAACGGCTGTATCTCTGCAACTATTGCTCCGATTTTGTCAAAATAACAAAAAAATAAAAGATTGAGACTTTATCTTTCCTCTGGAACCAAATGTGAGACAATCGGGCTGGTACTTACAGAGATATATGCATTTATGCAAAGTTTTTTTTTTCATTTTTATGAGAAACCCATTATTTAAGGTTTTTTGGAGACCCTCATTTTTAAATTACTATAACTCGGTAAATAATGATCCGATTTTGACTCTATAAAAACTAGAATGCATAAGTATATTAGCTTTATCATGACAGAAAAAAATTAAGACTATCGGACTAGTATTAACAGATATTTATGCATTCATATCAAAAATATTTTCGGGTTACTTGTAATAACTTGAAATGGCTATATCAAGGTTACCATTATATCGATTTCAAATGCCTTTGCACGAATTTAAATCTTTTTCAATAAAGTTTAATTCGAATAAAAGAGATTGCTCGATTTTAAATTTTAAAAAAAAATGATTTTTTCAAAAATGATAAACTTGTAATTTTTCGTAGTCTGGAGACCTTTTACTTTCAACGGCTGTATCTCTGCAACTATTGCTCCGATTTTGTCAAAATAACAAAAAAATAAAAGATTGAGACTTTATCTTTCCTCTGGAACCAAATGTGAGACAATCGGGCTGGTACTTACAGAGATATATGCATTTATGCAAAGTTTTTTTTTCATTTTTTTGAGAAACCCATTATTTAAGGTTTTTTGGAGACCCTCATTTTTAAATTGCTATAACTCGGTAAATAATGATCTGATTTTGACTCTATAAAAACTAGAAGGCATAAGTATATTAGCTTTATCATGACAGAAAAAAATTAAGACTATCGGACTAGTATTAACAGATATTTATGCATTCATATCAAAAATATTTTCGGGTTACTTGTAATAACTTGAAATGGCTATATCAAGGTTACCATTCTATCGTTTTCTAATGCCTTTGCACGAATTTAAATCTTTTTCAATAAAGTTTAAATAGAATAAAAGAGATTGCTCGATTTTAAATTTTTAAAAAAATTTATTTTTTCAAAAATGATAAACTTGTAATTTTTCGTAGTCTGGAGACCTTTTACTTTCAACGGCTGTATCTCTGCAACTATTGCTCCGATTTTGTCAAAATAACAAAAAAATAAAAGATTGAGACTTTATCTTTCCTCTGGAACCAAATGTGAGACAATCGGGCTGGTACTTACAGAGATATATGCATTTATGCAAAGTTTTTTTTTTCATTTTTATGAGAAACCCATTATTTAAGGTTTTTTGGAGACCCTCATTTTTAAATTACTATAACTCGGTAAATAATGATCCGATTTTGACTCTATAAAAACTAGAATGCATAAGTATATTAGCTTTATCATGACAGAAAAAAATTAAGACTATCGGACTAGTATTAACAGATATTTATGCATTCATATCAAAAATATTTTCGGGTTACTTGTAATAACTTGAAATGGCTATATCAAGGTTACCATTATATCGATTTCAAATGCCTTTGCACGAATTTAAATCTTTTTCAATAAAGTTTAATTCGAATAAAAGAGATTGCTCGATTTTAAATTTTTAAAAAAAATTATTTTTTCAAAAATGATAAACTTGTAATTTTTCGTAGTCTGGAGACCTTTTACTTTCAACGGCTGAATCTCTGCAACTATTGCTCCGATTTTGTCAAAATAACAAAAAATAAAAGATTGAGACTTTATCTTTCCTCTGGAACCAAATGTGAGACAATCGGGCTGGTACTTACAGAGATATATGCATTTATGCAAAGTTTTTTTTTTCATTTTTATGAGAAACCCATTATTTAACGTTTTTTGGAGACCCTCATTTTTAAATTGCTATAACTCGGTAAATAATGATCGATTTTGACTCTATAAAAACTAGAAGGCATAAGTATATTAGCTTTATCATGACAGAAAAAAATAAAGACTATCGGACTAGAATTAACAGATATTTATGCATTCATATCAAAAATATTTTCGGGTTATTTGTAATAACTTGAAATGGCTATATCAAGGTTACCATTATATCGATTTCAAATGCCTTTGCACGAATTTAAATCTTTTTCAATAAAGTTTAATTCGAATAAAAGAGATTGCTCGATTTTAAATTTTTAAAAAAATTTATTTTTTCAAAAATGATAAACTTGTAATTTTTCGTAGTCTGGAGACCTTTTACTTTCAACGGCTGTATCTCTGCAACTATTGCTCCGATTTTGTCAAAATAACAAAAAAATAAAAGATTGAGACTTTATCTTTCCTCTGGAACCAAATGTGAGACCATCGGGCTGGTACTTACAGAGATATATGCATTTATGCAAAGTTTTTTTTTTCATTTTTATGAGAAACCCATTATTTAAGGTTTTTTGGAGACCCTCATTTTTAAATTGCTATAACTCGGTAAATAATGATGCGATTTTGACTTTATAAAAACTAGAAGGCATAAGTATATTAGCTTTATCATGACAGAAAAAAATTAAGACTATCGGACTAGTATTAACAGATATTTATGCATTCATATCAAAAATATTTTCGGGTTACTTGTAATAACTTGAAATGGCTATATCAAGGTTACCATTATTTCGATTTCAAATGCCTTTGCACGAATTTAAATCTTTTTCAATAAAGTTTAATTCGAATAAAAGAGATTGCTCGATTTTAAATTTTTAAAAAAATTTATTTTTTCAAAAATGATAAATAAACTTGTAATTTTTCGTAGTCTGGAGACCTTTTACTTTCAACGGCTGTATCTCTGCAACTATTGCTCCGATTTTGTCAAAATAACAAAAAAATAAAAGATTGAGACTTTATCTTTCCTCTGGAACCAAATGTGAGACAATCGGGCTGGTACTTACAGAGATATATGCATTTATGCAAAGTTTTTTTTTTCATTTTTATGAGAAACCCATTATTTAAGGTTTTTTGGAGACCCTCATTTTTAAATTGCTATTACTCGGTAAATAATGATGCGATTTTGACTCTATAAAAACTAGAATGCATAAGTATATTAGCTTTATCATGACAGAAAAAATTTAAGACTATCAGACTAGTAGTAACAGATATTTATGCATTCATATCAAAAATATTTTCGGGTTACTTGTAATAACTTGAAAAGGCTATATCAAGGTTACCATTCTATCGTTTTCAAATGCCTTTGCACGAATTTAAATCTTTTTCAATAAAGTTTAAATAGAATAAAAGAGATTGCTCGATTTTAAATTTTTAAAAAAATTTATTTTTTCAAAAATGATAAACTTGTAATTTTTCGTAGTCTGGAGACCTTTTACTTTCAACGGCTGTATCTCTGCAACTATTGCTCCGATTTTGTCAAAATAACAAAAAAATAAAAGATTGAGACTTTATCTTTCCTCTGGAACCAAATGTGAGACAATCGGGCTGGTACTTACAGAGATATATGCATTTATGCAAAGTTTTTTTTTCATTTTTATGAGAAACCCATTATTTAAGGTTTTTTGGAGACCCTCATTTTTAAATTGCTTTAACTCGGTAAATAATGATGCGATTTTGACTCTATAAAAACTAGAATGCATAAGTATATTAGCTTTATCATGACAGAAAAAATTTAAGACTATCAGACTAGTATTAACAGATATTTATGCATTCATATCAAAAATATTTTCGGGTTACTTGTAATAACTTGAAATGGCTATATCAAGGTTACCATTCTATCGTTTTCTAATGCCGTTGCACGAATTTAAATCTTTTTCAATAAAGTTTAAATAGAATAAAAGAGATTGCTCGATTTTAAATTTTTAAAAAATTTTATTTTTTCAAAAATGATAAACTTGTAATTTTTCGTAGTCTGGAGACCTTTTACTTTCAACGGCTGTATCTCTGCAACTATGGCTCCGATTTTGTCAAAATAACAAAAAAATAAAAGATTGAGACTTTATCTTTCCTCTGGAACCAAATGTGAGACAATCGGGCTGGTACTTACAGAGATATATGCATTTATGCAAAGTTTTTTTTTTTCATTTTTATGAGAAACCCATTATTTAAGGTTTTTTGGAGACCCTCATTTTTAAATTACTATAACTCGGTAAATAATGATCCGATTTTGACTCTATAAAAACTAGAGTGCATAAGTATATTAGCTTTATCATGACAGAAAAAAATTAAGACTATCGGACTAGTATTAACAGATATTTATGCATTCATATCAAAAATATTTTCGGGTTACTTGTAATAACTTGAAATGGCTATATCAAGGTTACCATTATATCGATTTCAAATGCCTTTGCACGAATTTAAATCTTTTTCAATAAAGTTTAATTCGAATAAAAGAGATTGCTCGATTTTAAATTTTAAAAAAAAATTATTTTTTCAAAAATGATAAACTTGTAATTTTTCGTAGTCTGGAGACCTTTTACTTTCAACGGCTGTATCTCTGCAACTATTGCTCCGATTTTGTTAAAATAACAAAAAAATAAAAGATTGAGACTTTATCTTTCCTCTGGAACCAAATGTGAGACAATCGGGCTGGTACTTACAGAGATATATGCATTTATGCAAAGTTTTTTTTTTCATTTTTATGAGAAACCCATTATTTAAGGTTTTTTGGAGACCCTCATTTTTAAATTGCTATAACTCGGTAAATAATGATCCGATTTTGACTCTATAAAAACTAGAAGGCATAAGTATATTAGCTTTATCATGACAGAAAAAAATTAAGACTATCGGACTAGTATTAACAGATATTTATGCATTCATATCAAAAATATTTTCGGGTTACTTGTAATAACTTGAAATGGCTATATCAAGGTTACCATTATATCGATTTCAAATGCCTTTGCACGAATTTAAATCTTTTTCAATAAAGTTTAAATAGAATAAAAGAGATTGCTCGATTTTAAATTTCTAAAAAAAATTATTTTTTCAAAATGATAAACTTGTAATTTTTCGTAGTCTGGAGACCTTTTACTTTCAACGGCTGTATCTCTGCAACTATTACTCCGATTTTGTCAAAATAACAAAAAAATAAAAGATTGAGACTTTATCTTTCCTCTGGTTCTTACAGAGATATATGCATTTATGCAAAGTTTTTTTTTTCATTTTTATGAGAAACCCATTATTTACGGTTTTTTGGAGACCCTCATTTTTAAATTGCTATAACTCGGTAAATAATGATCCGATTTTGACTCTATAAAAACTAGAAGGCATAAGTATATTAGCTTTATCATGACAGAAAAAAGTTAAGACTATCGGACTAGTATTAACAGATATTTATGCATTCATATCAAAAATATTTTCGGGTTACTTGTAATAACTTGAAATGGCTATATCAAGGTTACCATTATATCGATTTCAAATGCCTTTGCACGAATTTAAATCTTTTTCAATAAAGTTTAAATAGAATAAAAGAGATTGCTCGATTTTAAATTTTTTAAAAAATTTATTTTTTCAAAAATGATAAACTTGTAATTTTTCGTAGTCTGGAGACCTTTTACTTTCAACGGCTGTATCTCTGCAACTATTGCTCCGATTTTGTCAAAATAACAAAAAAATAAAAGATTGAGACTTTATCTTTCCTCTGGAACCAAATATGAGACAATCGGGCTGGTACTTACAGAGATATATGCATTTATGCAAAGTTTTTTTTTCATTTTTATGAGAAACCCATTATTTAAGGTTTTTTGGAGACCCTCATTTTTAAATTGCTATAACTCGGTAAATAATGATGCGATTTTGACTCTATAAAAACTAGAATGCATAAGTATATTAGCTTTATCATGACAGAAAAAATTTAAGACTATCAGACTAGTATTAACAGATATTTATGCATTCATATCAAAAATATTTTCGGGTTACTTGTAATAACTTGAAATGGCTATATCAAGGTTACCATTCTATCGTTTTCTAATGCCTTTGCGCGAATTTAAATCTTTTTCAATAAAGTTTAAATAGAATAAAAGAGATTGCTCGATTTTAAATTTTTAAAAAAATTTATTTTTTCAAAAATGATAAACTTGTAATTTTTCGTAGTCTGGAGACCTTTTACTTTCAACGGCTGTATCTCTGCAACTATTGCTCCGACTTTGTCAAAATAACAAAAAAATAAAAGATTGAGACTTTATCTTTCCTTTGGAACCAAATGTGAGACAATCGGGCTGGTACTTACAGAGATATATGCATTTATGCAAAGTTTTTTTTTTCATTTTTATGAGAAACCCATTATTTAAGGTTTTTTGGAGACCCTCATTTTTAAATTGCTATAACTCGGTAAATAATAATGCGATTTTGACTCTATAAAAACTAGAAGGCATAAGTATATTAGCTTTATCATGACAGAAAAAAATTAAGACTATCGGACTAGTATTAACAGATATTTATGCATTCATATCAAAAATATTTTCGGGTTACTTGTAATAACTTGAAATGGCTATATCAAGGTTCCCGAGTAAAAATTTGAATATGATGCAATATATAATGATATGTAACACAATATATATTTATACGCAATTTAATCCGAATAATGGTGGATGCTTTTGCATTAAAAAAGATCAACTTGTATAAAATATAATCTGATTTCATCCGAGTTTTGACCTGACATTGCCATATATTGGTGGATCTAATTAGATCTAATTGCATAAAAACATATAAAATCCTGGTGTTTTTTGGTTTGGGTTGAGATACACCACAGGTCAACGATACATTCACCAAACATTTAATTTTCTAAAACAAAAAAATGTTTGGGTACGCTTCGAACCAGATAGGTGATATACATAACCCTAACAAGAAATGTTTAGGAACATTTTAAAAAGTTTCTTATACTTTGCCTAAAAAACTTAGAACATTTTTGGTTAATTGTAAACATATATAGTAGAGTGTCCCTTATTTTGGAAATGTTGGAAATGTTGGAAATGTTGAGACGGTACCCCCTCATTTTTTTCCTTTTGACTAAAAAATAACTCAGGAAAAATTTTACGCCCCTACGACCACGCCTTCCCTACGCGACGGGGCCTTAAAGAACGGGGCCTTAAAAATAATTTTTCCATACAAACCAAAAAATTTTTTTTTGATTTTTAATTTTTTTGTTATTACCCAGCAAAAAAAGAGCTTACCATTCACTACAAAATTCACTACAACTTATGAACCAGATGTACTTCTTCTTCAACTGAAACATTGATGAATTTAATATGGGCGTGACACACAAAGTATGTTCTTTTTATCGCCACTTTTCAGTGGCGAAAGATTGACACTTAAGTATAACATATATCACTAGTGTTTTTATCACAACTTCTGAAGTAGTGATTCGGATATTTATATAACTTGACCTTTTGGAAGCACTTTTTTCATCACTTCTTTAGAAGTACATATTTCTTGGCATTTTGAGTGTGATTATGTCATTTTTATTTGGTGATTTAGAATTTCTAAATTAGAAGTTTTTTTTCACTTATTTTTGTAAGATTGATTGAAAGAGTATTTTTGTATATATAATATTTAAACAAAAAACACTGTTCGACAGCAAAAACCTCCCAGTGAAATTTCTAACTGGTCCTTATAGATTTTGGTCTCCTGCTTCCAAATCTACCGTCCAAATTTTTCTAGCACATACCGTTTTTGAGATATTCGCTGTTAAAAAGTAAAAAAAGCACTTTTAGGGGTCCACTGTTACGTATTCTTACGTTGCTTCCACGAAATAGGACTTAATTTCATATAAAATGGACCACCTGATACCAAAACTGCAATCCACAAATTTCAAGCATGTTCTGTTTTTGAGATATTCGCGTTTGAAAATTTTAGTGTGATTTATAAAGAATATAAGTGCGAAACAGTAGAGTTTGAGTTTTTCAAACACCAATATTTCCAAAACAGTACGCGATAGAAAAATTTGGATGCCAGATTTGGAATAAAGGTGCCTTATTTTTACTAAATCGAGTTCTATTGTGTTTGAGCAACTTAAGAATACGTTACAGAGGAGACCCAAATATTTCAATATTAAAACGCGAATATCTTAAAAACCTAACGTGATATAAAAATTAATTTCATTGATAACACAGGGCAACACTTTTTTTTTGCCCGAGTTCTGATAGCTAGTTTTGGGGTACGCTGATTTCAAATCTGGCCTTAGTTTTTTTGGATCAGCTGTAGTTTTTGAGATATAGCCCAAGGAAACTTTAAAAAATGCTATTTTTGGCATGTTTGTGAGTCCATGTTTACCAACACTAGTCTTACATCCAAAAAGTGAATGACGACTTTAGGTATGTTGGATATGCTGATTCCAAAAATACTCTTACTTTTGTTAAGTCATATTTAGTTTTTGAGATATCGCTAAAATAAAATTTTTAAATTTATGTCCTCTTTAATTTTGTCTGAATATTTATGCCCTTTTTAATAACTCGAAAACTATAGCTGTCAGAAAAAAACTAATACCAGTTTTGGAATCCTCGCATTCAATATAGACTGGGGCTCTAAAATTAGTTTTGGAAATTATAGCCAAGCAAAGTTGGTAAAAACGCACTCTTTCGACTCTTTAACAGCGATTTGCTCACGCGAGCTGATGGAAAAAATTGGATAACAGATTCGGAATCAGCACACTAAAGTCCATATACATAAATCAGTTGTCAAAGGTCAGGCAAATTGAAAAAGTTCAACTTTTGTCAACCTGTGTAATCTAACGTATATACTTCGAATTAAAAAAAGGAGTAATTATAGAGATCACCAAACTATAAAAATTCACGGCGAATTGATTCACAAGTTTGTTTTGACCACAAGCCTATACCTCAATTTTCTAAAAAGCTTAAACAATCTTTAATAATGTGATGCAGCAACATCCGCTTCAGTTCGTAAATGTATTTATTTAATTTAGGACCAACTTTTTTTGATATAAGATATGAAATTTTAAAAATTTATCAATAATCGATTTTCGTCTTTTCGATTTTTTAAGCTCTAAATAAAGAGAAATGAAATACCATTACCAAATTTTGTCACCATTTTTGCAAAACCTAAATCTATTTGAAGCTGGACGTAGAAAAAATTGCATACTTCGTGTATCACTCTCATTCTAATTGTTTCAGTTGAAAAAGAAGTTCATATGTTGTGGTGATTTGATTCCTAAGAACATATGAAAAAGGTACTTCAAAATCATTAAGCAAAGAACTGGTAAAAGATGTTTTTATTGTTATTTTGTAGCATTTTTGGAAGTACTTCCTACGAATATGAAGTTCGGCACCTATCGCTACTTTGTATGTAGTGAAACCACTAATTCTTTTTGAACCACTTCGTTTAATTTTTGCTGGGTAAATACTACCTCCGTCCCGAAATATTCTTAACATTTCTATAGATTTTTTTGTCCCAAAATAAACTTTACATTTTATTAAGCAGTGTTTTAGTTGAAATAATACAAGATAAAGTTAAAAAAACAATCTTATACTAATCTCGTGTACTAAAATTGTAACAAAATTAATTAAAAATATTTGCAAGATGTCCCTATTGCATCCATAATGCATTTATTAAAAACCGTTAAAAGGGCCATTAAGCGTGGAACTTCTTATTTCTTACCCCGCATTTTGTAATTATTTTCATTTTTTCGACCATAGTGGACACCATGCCTGTTTGTAACGTCGAAAACAAGTTGTCTCATTTATCTGGATGCAGTTTATTGAATCCATCTTGCACGTGAATTGAAAAATTGCAAAGCTATAAAGAATTTCTAAAATATTAATATGTCCCGATATATATTAACAAAAAAAAAACAAAGCTTTTTCAAAAAATCCTCCATAATCCCAACCAAAATATAGAAATGTTAAGATTATTTTGGGACGGAGGTAGTATAATATTACTTGGTTACCTTATTCATGACAAAAAATTTGATTTTGGTGGGATGAGGCTTTCAGTTCTAAAAAATTTTTCGAAAAAAAAAAATTTAGAGCTTTTGGGGTCCTACAGTAAAAATTTTTTAAAAATTTTTTTTTTTTAGTTTTGACAAGCAACGGTTTTAGTTGTAATGTTGCTTTTAATGGTATATATTCATAAAAAAATATTATTCATATCTGTGACATCTTGATCGTGTATCGAAAAACATCAAAAATGCATTTTTTACACTTTTTTAGATCACGATAAAGATGTCACAGATACAGGCGCGGATCCAGGAATTTCATTTGGGGGGGGGGGAGATTTTTTTTTTTTACCAGAAATATAAAAAAGTTTGGTTGGTAGCTGGGGGGGGGGGGGGGGGTGGTTTGTGAATTTTTGTTTATATTTTTAAATATTAAGTAACAAATTGAAAAGCAAAACAAAATTTTTTTTTTTAAATGCAGATCCAGATTTTGGATTTGGGTAAAATTTTTTACACCCAAAATTTTTTTAAGATTTACTTTATAAATAAGGCCGTTGAAAGTCAAATAAAAAAAAAGTTCTTTTATTTTCAGATCGAATTTTCTATAGAAAATATCTCAGATTCAACATTTTTCGCATAGAAAATCTCTCAGAGTTTTAAACTTTATTTTATAGAAATAATCTGAGACTCACTCTTTTTATAGAAAATTTTTCCGAATTCTAATATACTTTTCTTATAAAAAATCCCAGAAATAATTCTTATATTTTTTGTATACAAAAATTTTCAAATCCTGAAACATATTTTGTAAAAGAAAATTATCAGTTACTTAAAAAGTACCAGTTTCTAGAACATTTTATAAAGAAATTTTGATCCACTTTCCCAAACATAAAATCTTAAATTTTATAGTATTTTTCTATAGAAAAATTTTACGGTTTTATTGCCATCTAATGATTTCCAATGCAATTTCTTAGATTCTCAAACATTTTTAAAATATTAAAATTATTATTGTTGGACACAATTTCAAAAGAAAAATTTCCATATTCAGAGACACATTTCCTATAGAAAAAATCTCAGAATTTTCCAACAGAAAAATGTTCAGACTCTGAGAGATTTTTCATTCAAAATAGTTTTCTATAGAAAAGTTCTAAAACATTTTTCCTAATTGAAAATCACAGATTTTGACAAACCTTTCCTATAGAAATATTCGCAGATTCTTAAAAATGTTTAAAACAAAGAGATTCTCATGTTCGTAAAATTTTTTCCATAAAAAAATTCTAAGATTCGAAAATATATTTCCGCAAAGAAAACTAAGGCCGCTGTTCCAAAAAAAGTAATTCACATAAAAAATGTGAAAATGAAAATTTCCCATTTTTTTGGTGTTCTAGAATTCACATCCGATTTTTTTTTTTCGTTTTGTTTCACATAAATAAAATATGGTGTAAGTAAAACGAATGCACTTTTTTCCTAAATTTTTTTTTAATTTTAATTATTCGATTTCAGCTTCGAATTAAAACGTGTTCAACAAAACACTAAACTTGATTTTATGTGATTCGCAAATTTTCAAGTGAATTGAAAAGTTGTGAAAGACAGAACAGAGGCATAAGATTTTGAGACGTTTTTCCAGAAGAAATGTTATACGATTCTGAGAAATTTATTTGTAGAAAAATTCTTGTCAGATTCTGAAACATTTTTTCTAATGAAAAATTCTTAGTTGCTGGGGAATTTTTTATACAGAAAAGTTTTAAGACATTTTTCCTAAAATTTGAGAAAAAATTTTAATCAAAAAATTCTTACATTCAGAGACAAATACATAAGTATCAAGATATTTTCTAAAGATTAAGTCTTGAATTCTGTGACATTTTTCTATAGAAAATATTTGAGATAATACTTTTTTTTAGAAAATGATAAGGAAAATCATTCGACTAGAAAATTTCCACGACTCTATTGACATTTAAGTTTCTCATATGAAATTTCATAAATTCTGCAACATTTTATCCTAAGAATGTAAAAAAATTCTTAGGCTAAAGGCTCTGTGTGCTGGCGTAAATCATTAGCACACATATCGCCCCTTTACTTGTATAGTGTCATAACTCAAAAAATGCGTTTTTTGAGTTAATGATGCAGAATTATTCGTTATATCATGCTTTATATTGTGTCAAAAATTTGTATTAATATCTTTTAAACTCACCGTTTGAGAAGAGTACACGCCATTATTACATTTTCTATGTACCGGCCTTTTTCAATTAAAAACCAGTTTCAATAGTAAACTTTAAACGTGTTTTCCGCAAAATCAAATATTTTGAGTTATGACACTACAAGTAAAGGAGCGATATTTATAACTCTCCTCATTGTTTTTAACATCCTGGTTATTGTCTTTCTTTTTGCCTTTCCCTTTCTTTCTTTCTTTCTTTTTTCTTTCTTTCTTTCTTTCTTTTTTTTCCTTTTTTTTTCTTTCTTTTTTTTTTTTGAAATCGTTTTGGGGGGGGAGAAATCCCATTCTCCCCCCCCCTGGATCCGCGCCTGCACAGATAGGAATAATATTTTTTTATGAAAATATATCATTAAAAGCAACAATTCAACTAAAACGGTTGCTTGTCAAAACTAAAAAAAAAATTTTACTGTAGGACCCCAAAAGCTCTAAATTTTTTTTTTCGAAAAATTTTTTAGAACTGAAAGCCTCATCCCACCAAAATCAAATTTTTTGTCGTGAATAAGCTAATCAAGTAATAATATATTTAATAACAAAAAAATTAAAAATCAAAAAAAAAAAATTTTTGCTTTGTATGGAAAAATGATTTTTAAGGCCCCGCTCTTTACGGCCCCGTCGCGTAGGGAAGGCGTGGTCGTAGGGGCGTAAAATTTTTCCTGAGTTATTTTTTAGTCAAAAGGAAAAAAGTGAGGGGGTACCGTCTCAACATTTCCAACATTTCCAAAATAAGGGACACTCTAATATATAGGTTTATATGGAACAGCATAAGCTATATATAATTTTATGTTAAATTATACAGAAAAATAAATTTTGTATTGACCCTCATATAATTTTATATAATTATATCAACCGTACACCTTTTAATCCGAATCATGATTAAATTATATATAACTGCATATGATTGCATTTAAAAAATTTAGAAAATATCCTACGGGATATATAATTATATATGATATATATATTATGTTTGTATCAAATTATACAGGGTGATTCAGTCACGACCCACCGAATTTTACCAGCGTGTTCCTTGGCTCATTTCATGAAAATATGTCTATTACGACCATCCCCCGAAAATGCATGTGTGCGAAATGACAGCGGTTTGAAAATTTTCGGATTAGTGGTTAGAGGGTAGTAGGGTAAAATTGATAACTTCTGAACCTGTGGTCCGATTTTTTTGTTTTTCGGATTGTTGAAAAGTTCATTAAAAGACCTTTCAGAATCAATAACAAAAAAATTGAAATAAAGTGAAATCGTCTAGATACAGAGCTTTTAAAAATAAAATTAAAAAAAAAGATATACAAATTTGCACATAACCTCAATTTATTCAGCCAGATGGCAGGTAACTTATATTTTTTTCCCCTCTCAAAAGATAGACCTACGTCGTACCTTTCCAAAATGCCGTAAAAGAAGCCCAGAGGTCTTACCGTTCCAAAGTTATGACTATTTGCCTTCCAAAAATTTTAATAAAGAGCAAAAACACCTCAATTCAACCGAGGAGTTGACCGCACCCCCTCCAAATTTAATGAAATTAAGTACTGGGATTTACTTTAACAAAAAAGAGATTTTGCCAATTTTTCAGGTTTCTGGGGATTCCAGTATTCAAGATATGAGGTCTTGAAAATTAACAAAATCGTGTATATTTGACAAAAGTGTTCCGAGATAAATAAAGATAACTCGAAAAGTAAAAACACTACAGGTCTCAGTCAGGTTGCAAATAATAGGTAATGAGACAGCCTTTAAAATAGCATTCCCCAAGATTTTTTTTGAAAAAGGTCAAAGGTCATTGATTTTAACCTTCATTTTTGGAGAGCTATATATCAAAAAACGATATTTTTAAAATTTTTGAAAAAATATATGTTGTTAAGAATCACCTATACTATTTAAGTTTAAATTTTCAGGATGGAGTCTTCATTGGAACTTTTTATATTAATAGAAACATTGTGACAGGAAAGAAAAAGCGGTGTAATTTCCCTTAGAAAAAAAAACATTTTTTTTGTCTTTGAAATTCTGGTACCAAAACTCATTTTTTTGAATGTTTTTGACGTGCTGAGTCCAAATATGACCTGTGAACTGGTCTATCGTTATTACTTTTCAAGATATATGCACCTAAATGTTCAAAAAAAACACAGCAATAGCATTTGAGCAATTTTTACACATTTATGTGCTGATATCTTGAAAATTAATAGCAATAGACCAGTTCAAAGGTCATATTTGAACTCAGCACGTCAAAAACATTCAGAAAAACGAATTTTGGTACCAGAATTTCAAAGACAAAAAAAAATATTTTTTTTTTTTTCTAAGGGAAATTACACCGCTTTTTCTTTCCTGTCACAATGTTTCTATTAATATAAAAAGTTCCAATGAAGTCTCCATCCTGAAAATTTAAACTCAAGTAGTATATGTGATTCTTAACAACATATATTTTTTCCAAAATTTTAAAAATATCGTTTTTTGAGACATAGCTCTCCAAAAATTAAGGTTAAAACCAATGACCTTTGACCTTTTTCAAAAAAAATATTGGGGAACGCCATTTAAAAGGCTGTCTTATTACCTATTATCTGCAACCTGACTGAGACCTGTATTGTTATTACTTTTTGAGTTATATTTATTTATCTCAAAACACTTTTGTCAAATATTTACGATTTTGCCAATTTTCAAGACCCCATATCTCGGGAAGAAAAACTACCAGAAGTCCAAAATTTTGACACTATGATTTTTTTGTAAGGGCCCAACTATATTCCAAGTTTCATCAAATTCGAAAGGGGTAAGGTCAAAAATGCTACTTTTTTCGGTTGAATTGAGGTGTTTTAACTCTAAAATAAAATCTTAAACTTGTTAATTTACAAAAACAAATAAATTTGTGCTGTTATTTCGCCTCCAAACCCAAAAAAAAATTGTTTGCATTTCAGTCAAATGGTTATAACTTTAGAACAGAAAGACCTCTGGGCTTCTTTTAGGGCATTTTAGAAAGGTAAGACGTAGGGCTATCTTTTAAAAAGAGAAAAAAATATAAGTAACCTGCCATTTTCCTGAATAAATTGAGGTTATGTGCAAATTTGTGTGTCTTTTTTTTCAAATTTTATTTTTAAAAGCTATGTATCTCGATGATTTCACCTTATTTTAATTTTTTTATTATTTGAATCTGAAAGGCCTCCTATTGAACTTTCCAACACGCCCAAAAACAAAATCGGACCACAGGTTCAGAAGTTATCAATTTTACCCTACTACCCTCTAACCACTAATCCGAAAATTTTCAAACCGCTGCCATTTCGCGCACATGCATTTTCGGGGGATGGTCGTAATAGACATATTTTCATGAAATGAGCCAAGGAATACGCTGGTAAAATTCGGCGGGTCGTGACTGAATCACCCTGTATATTGTTATATATGTTTATTTTTACTCGGGTTACCATTATATCGATTTCAAATGCCTTTGCACGAATTTAAATCTTTTTCAATAAAGTTTAAATAGAATAAAAGAAATTGCTCGATTTTAAATTTTTAAAAAAAAATATTTTTTCAAAAATGATAAACTTGTAATTTTTCGTAGTCTGGAGACCTTTTACTTTCAACGGCTGTATCTCTGCAACTATTGCTCCGATTTTGTCAAAGTAACAAAAAAATAAAAGATTGAGACTTTATCTTTCCTCTGGAACCAAATGTGAGACAATCGGGCTGGTACTTACAGAGATATATGCATTTATGCAAAGTTTTTTTTTCATTTTTATGAGAAACCCATTATTTAAGGTTTTTTGGAGACCCTCATTTTAAATTGCTATAACTCGATAAATAATGATCCGATTTTGACTCTATAAAAACTAGAATGCATAAGTATATTAGCTTTATCATGACAGAAAAAATTTAAGACTATCAGACTAGTATTAACAGATATTTATGCATTCATATCAAAAATATTTTCGGGTTACTTGTAATAACTTGAAATGGCTATATCAAGGTTACCATGATATCGATTTCAAATGCCTTTGCACGAATTTAAATCTTTTTCAATAAAGTTTAAATAGAATAAAAGAGATTGCTCGATTTTTAATTTTTAAAAAAAATTATTTTTTCAAAAATGATAAACTTGTAATTTTTGTAGTCTGGAGACCTTTTACTTTCAACGGCTGTATCTCTGCAACTATTGCTCCGATTTCGTCAAAATAACAAAAAAATAAAAGATTGAGACTTTATCTTTCCTCTGGAACCAAATGTGAGACAATCGGGCTGGTACTTACAGAGATATATGCATTTATGCAAAGTTTTTTTTTCATTTTTATGAGAAACCCATTATTTAAGGTTTTTTGGAGACCCTCATTTTTAAATTGCTATAACTCGATAAATAATGATCCGATTTTGACTCTATAAAAACTAGAATGCATAAGTATATTAGCTTTATCATGACAGAAAAAATTTAAGACTATCAGACTAGTATTAACAGATATTTATGCATTCATATCAAAAATATTTTCGGGTTACTTGTAATAACTTGAAATGGCTATATCAAGGTTACCATTATATCGATTTCAAATGCCTTTGCACGAATTTAAATCTTTTTCAATAAAGTTTATATAGAATAAAAGAGATTGCTCGATTTTAAATTTTTAAAAAAAAAATTTTTTCAAAAATGATAAACTTGTAATTTTTCGTAGTCTGGAGACCTTTTACTTTCAACGGCTGTATCTCTGCAACTATTGCTCCGATTTTGTCAAAATAACAAAAAATAAAAGATTGAGACTTTATCTTTCCTCTGGAACCAAATGTGAGACAATCGGGCTGGTACTTACAGAGATATATGCATTTATGCAAAGTTTTTTTTTTCATTTTTATGAGAAACCCATTATTTAAGGTTTTTTGGAGACCCTCATTTTTAAATTGCTATAACTCGGTAAATAATGATCCGATTTTGACTCTATAAAAACAAGAATGCATAAGTATATTAGCTTTATCATGACAGAAAAAATTTAAGGCTATCAGACTAGTGTTAACAGATATTTATGCATTCATATCAAAAATATTTTCGGGTTACTTGTAATAACTTGAAATGGCTATATCAAGGTTACCATTATATCGATTTCAAATGCCTTTGCACGAATTTAAATCTTTTTCAATAAAGTTTAAATAGAATAAAAGAGATTGCTCGATTTTAAATTTTTAAAAAAAAATATTTTTTCAAAAATGATAAACTTGTAATTTTTCGTAGTCTGGAGACCTTTTACTTTCAACGGCTGTATCTCTGCAACTATTGCTCCGATTTCGTCAAAATAACAAAAAAATAAAAGATTGAGACTTTATCTTTCCTCTGGAACCAAATGTGAGACAATCGGGCTGGTACTTACAGAGATATATGCATTTATGCAAAGTTTTTTTTTTCATTTTTATGGGAAACCCATTATTTAAGGTTTTTTGGAGACCCTCATTTTTAAATTGCTATAACTCGATAAATAATGATCCGATTTTGACTCTATAAAAACTAGAATGCATAAGTATATTAGCTTTATCATGACAGAAAAAATTTAAGACTATCAGACTAGTATTAACAGATATTTATGCATTCATATCAAAAATATTTTCGGGTTACTTGTAATAACTTGAAATGGCTATATCAAGGTTACCATTATATCGATTTCAAATGCCTTTGCACGAATTTAAATCTTTTTCAATAAAGTTTAAATAGAATAAAAGAGATTGCTCGATTTAAAATTTTTTAAAAAAATTTTTTTTCAAAAATGATAAACTTGTAATTTTTCGTAGTCTGGAGACCTCTTACTTTCAACGGCTGTATCTCTGCAACAATTGCTCCGATTTTGTCAAAATAACAAAAAAATAAAAGATTGAGACTTTATCTTTCCTCTGGAACCAAATGTGAGACAATCGGGCTGGTACTTACAGAGATATATGCATTTATGCAAAGTTTTTTTTTTCATTTTTATGAGAAACCCATTATTTAAGGTTTTTTGGAGACCCTCATTTTTAAATTGCTATAACTCGGTAAATAATGATCCGATTTTGACTCTATAAAAACAAGAATGCATAAGTATATTAGCTTTATCATGACAGAAAAAATTTAAGACTATCAGACTAGTATTAACAGATATTTATGCATTCATATCAAAAATATTTTCGGGTTACTTGTAATAACTTGTAATGGCTATATCAAGGTTACCATTATATCGATTTCAAATGCCTTTGCACGAATTTAAACCTTTTTCAATAAAGTTTAAATAGAATAAAAGAGATTGCTCGATTTAAAATTTTTAAAAAATTTTTTTTTTGAAAAATGATAAACTTGTAATTTTTCGTAGTCTGGAGACCTCTTACTTTCAACGGCTGTATCTCTGCAACTATTGCTCCGATTTTGTCAAAATAACAAAAAAATAAAAGATTGAGACTTTATCTTTCCTCTGGAACCAAATGTGAGACAATCGGGCTGGTACTTACAGAGATATATGCATTTATGCAAAGTTTTTTTTTTTCATTTTTATGAGAAACCCATTATTTAAGGTTTTTTGGAGACCCTCATTTTTAAATTGCTATAACTCGGTAAATAATGATCCGATTTTGACTCTATAAAAACAAGAATGCATAAGTATATTAGCTTTATCATGACAGAAAAAATTTAAGACTATCAGACTAGTATTAACAGATATTTATGCATTCATATCAAAAATATTTTCGGGTTACTTGTAATAACTTGAAATGGCTATATCAAGGTTACCATTATATCGATTTCAAATGCCTTTGCACGAATTTAAATCTTTTTCAATAAAGTTTAAATAGAATAAAAGAGATTGCTCGATTTTAAATTTTTAAAAAAAATTATTTTTTCAAAAATGATAAACTTGTAATTTTTCGTAGTCTGGAGACCTTTTACTTTCAACGGCTGTATCTCTGCAACTATTGCTCCGATTTCGTCAAAATAACAAAAAAATAAAAGATTGAGACTTTATCTTTCCTCTGGAACCAAATGTGAGACAATCGGGCTGGTACTTACAGAGATATATGCATTTATGCAAAGTTTTTTTTTCATTTTTATGAGAAACCCATTATTTAAGGTTTTTTGGAGACCCTCATTTTTAAATTGCTATAACTCGATAAATAATGATCCGATTTTGACTCTATAAAAACTAGAATGCATAAGTATATTAGCTTTATCATGACAGAAAAAATTTAAGACTATCAGACTAGTGTTAACAGATATTTATGCATTCATATCAAAAATATTTTCGGGTTACTTGTAATAACTTGAAATGGCTATATCAAGGTTACCATTATATCGATTTCAAATGCCTTTGCACGAATTTAAATCTTTTTCAATAAAGTTTAAATAGAATAAAAGAGATTGCTCGATTTTAAATTTTTAAAAAAATTTTTTTTTCAAAAATGATAAACTTGTAATTTTTCGTAGTCTGGAGACCTTTTACTTTCAACGGCTGTATCTCTGCAACTATTGCTCCGATTTTGTCAAAATAACAAAAAAATAAAAGATTGAGACTTTATCTTTCCTCTGGAACCAAATGTGAGACAATCGGGCTGGTACTTACAGAGATATATGCATTTATGCAAAGTTTTTTTTTTCATTTTTATGAGAAACCCATTATTTAAGGTTTTTTGGAGACCCTCATTTTTAAATTGCTATAACTCGGTAAATAATGATCCGATTTTGACTCTATAAAAACAAGAATGCATAAGTATATTAGCTTTATCATGACAGAAAAAATTTAAGACTATCAGACTAGTATTAACAGATATTTATGCATTCATATCAAAAATATTTTCGGGTTACTTGTAATAACTTGAAATGGCTATATCAAGGTTACCATTATATCGATTTCAAATGCCTTTGCACGAATTTAAATCTTTTTCAATAAAGTTTAAATAGAATAAAAGAGATTGCTCGATTTTAAATTTAAAAAAAAAAATATTTTTTCAAAAATGATAAACTTGTAATTTTTCGTAGTATGGAGACCTTTTACTTTCAACGGCTGTATCTCTGCAACTATTGCTCCGATTTCGTCAAAATAACAAAAAAATAAAAGATTGAGACTTTATCTTTCCTCTGGAACCAAATGTGAGACAATCGGGCTGGTACTTACAGAGATATATGCATTTATGCAAAGTTTTTTTTTTTCATTTTTATGAGAAACCCATTATTTAAGGTTTTTTGGAGACCCTCATTTTTAAATTGCTATAACTCGATAAATAATGATCCGATTTTGACTCTATAAAAACTAGAATGCATAAGTATATTAGCTTTATCATGACAGGAAAAATTTAAGACTATCAGACTAGTATTAACAGATATTTATGCATTCATATCAAAAATATTTTCGGGTTACTTGTAATAACTTGAAATGGCTATATCAAGGTTACCATTATATCGATTTCAAATGCCTTTGCACGAATTTAAATCTTTTTCAATAAAGTTTAAATAGAATAAAAGAGATTGCTCGATTTTAAATTTTAAAAAAAATTTTTTTTTCAAAAATGATAAACTTGTAATTTTTCGTAGTCTGGAGACCTTTTACTTTCAACGGCTGTATCTCTGCAACTATTGCTCCGATTTCGTCAAAATAACAAAAAAATAAAAGATTGAGACTTTATCTTTCCTCTGGAACCAAATGTGAGACAATCGGGCTGGTACTTACAGAGATATATGCATTTATGCAAAGTTTTTTTTTTATTTTTATGAAAAACCCATTATTTAAGGTTTTTTGGAGACCCTCATTTTTAAATTGCTATAACTCGGTAAATAATGATCCGATTTTGACTACAAAAACTAGAATGCATAAGTATATTAGCTTTATCATGACAGAAAAAATTTAAGACTATCAGACTAGTATTAACAGATATTTATGCATTCATATCAAAAATATTTTCGGGTTACCTGTAATAACTTGAAATGGCTATATCAAGGTTACCATTATATCGATTTCAAATGCCTTTGCACGAATTTAAATCTTTTTCAATAAAGTTTAAATAGAATAAAAGAGATTGCTCGATTTTAAATTTTAAAAAAAAAATATTTTTTCAAAAATGATAAACTTGTAATTTTTCGTAGTCTGGAGACCTTTTACTTTCAACGGCTGTATCTCTGCAACTATTGCTCCGATTTCGTCAAAATAACAAAAAAATAAAATATTGAGACTTTATCTTTCCTCTGGAACCAAATGTGAGACAATCGGGCTGGTACTTACAGAGATATATGCATTTATGCAAAGTTTTTTTTTTTATTTTTATGAAAAACCCATTATTTAAGGTTTTTTGGAGACCCTCATTTTTAAATTGCTATAACTCGGTAAATAATGATCCGATTTTGACTCTATAAAAACTAGAATGCATAAGTATATTAGCTTTATCATGACAGAAAAAATTTAAGACTATCAGACTAGTATTAACAGATATTTATGCATTCATATCAAAAATATTTTCGGGTTACTTGTAATAACTTGAAATGGCTATATCAAGGTTACCATTATATCGATTTCAAATGCCTTTGCACGAATTTAAATCTTTTTCAATAAAGTTTAAATAGAATAAAAGAGATTGCTCGATTTTAAATTTAAAAAAAAAAATATTTTTTCAAAAATGATAAACTTGTAATTTTTCGTAGTCTGGAGACCTTTTACTTTCAACGGCTGTATCTCTGCAACTATTGCTCCGATTTTGTCAAAATAACAAAAAAATAAAAGATTGAGACTTTATCTTTCCTCTGGAACCAAATGTGAGACAATCGGGCTGGTACTTACAGAGATATATGCATTTATGCAAAGTTTTTTTTTTCATTTTTATGAGAAACCCATTATTTAAGGTTTTTTGGAGACCCTCATTTTTAAATTGCTATAACTCGGTAAATAATGATCCGATTTTGACTCTATAAAAACAAGAATGCATAAGTATATTAGCTTTATCATGACAGAAAAAATTTAAGGCTATCAGACTAGTGTTAACAGATATTTATGCATTCATATCAAAAATATTTTCGGGTTACTTGTAATAACTTGAAATGGCTATATCAAGGTTACCATTATATCGATTTCAAATGCCTTTGCACGAATTTAAATCTTTTTCAATAAAGTTTAAATAGAATAAAAGAGATTGCTCGATTTAAAATTTTTAAAAATTTTTTTTTTTCAAAAATGATAAACTTGTAATTTTTCGTAGTCTGGAGACCTCTTACTTTCAACGGCTGTATCTCTGCAACTATTGCTCCGATTTTGTCAAAATAACAAAAAAATAAAAGATTGAGACTTTATCTTTCCTCTGGAACCAAATGTGAGACAATCGGGCTGGTACTTACAGAGATATATGCATTTATGCAAAGTTTTTTTTTTCATTTTTATGAGAAACCCATTATTTAAGGTTTTTTGGAGACCCTCATTTTTAAATTGCTATAACTCGGTAAATAATGATCCGAATTTGACTCTATAAAAACAAGAATGCATAAGTATATTAGCTTTATCATGACAGAAAAAATTTAAGACTATCAGACTAGTATTAACAGATATTTATGCATTCATATCAAAAATATTTTCGGGTTACTTGTAATAACTTGAAATGGCTATATCAAGGTTACCATTATATCGATTTCAAATGCCTTTGCACGAATTTAAATCTTTTTCAATAAAGTTTAAATAGAATAAAAGAGATTGCTCGATTTTAAATTTAGAAAAAAAATTATTTTTTCCAAAATTATAAACTTGTAATTTTTCGTAGTATGGAGACCTTTTACTTTCAACGGCTGTATCTCTGCAACTATTGCTCCGATTTCGTCAAAATAACAAAAAAATAAAAGATTGAGACTTTATCTTTCCTCTGGAACCAAATGTGAGACAATCGGGCTGGTACTTACAGAGATATATGCATTTATGCAAAGTTTTTTTTTTCATTTTTATGAGAAACCCATTATTTAAGGTTTTTTGGAGACCCTCATTTTTAAATTGCTATAACTCGATAAATAATGATCCGATTTTGACTCTATAAAAACTAGAATGCATAAGTATATTAGCTTTATCATGACAGAAAAAATTTAAGACTATCAGACTAGTATTAACAGATATTTATGCATTCATATCAAAAATATTTTCGGGTTACTTGTAATAACTTGAAATGGCTATATCAAGGTTACCATTATATCGATTTCAAATGCCTTTGCACGAATTTAAATCTTTTTCAATAAAGTTTAAATAGAATAAAAGAGATTGCTCGATTTTAAATTTTAAAAAAAAATTATTTTTTCAAAAATGATAAACTTGTAATTTTTCGTAGTCTGGAGACCTTTTACTTTCAACGGCTGTATCTCTGCAACTATTGCTCCGATTTCGTCAAAATAACAAAAAAATAAAAGATTGAGACTTTATCTTTCCTCTGGAACCAAATGTGAGACAATCGGGCTGGTACTTACAGAGATATATGCATTTATGCAAAGTTTTTTTTTCATTTTTATGAGAAACCCATTATTTAAGGTTTTTTGGAGACCCTCATTTTTAAATTGCTATAACTCGATAAATAATGATCCGATTTTGACTCTATAAAAACTAGAATGCATAAGTATATTAGCTTTATCATGACAGAAAAAATTTAAGACTATCAGACTAGTATTAACAGATATTTATGCATTCATATCAAAAATATTTTCGGGTTACTTGTAATAACTTGAAATGGCTATATCAAGGTTACCATTATATCGATTTCAAATGCCTTTGCACGAATTTAAATCTTTTTCAATAAAGTTTAAATAGAATAAAAGAGATTGCTCGATTTTAAATTTTTAAAAAAAAAATATTTTTTCAAAAATGATAAACTTGTAATTTTTCGTAGTCTGGAGACCTTTTACTTTCAACGGCTGTATCTCTGCAACTATTGCTCCGATTTCGTCAAAATAACAAAAAAATAAAAGATTGAGACTTTATCTTTCCTCTGGAACCAAATGTGAGACAATCGGGCTGGTACTTACAGAGATATATGCATTTATGCAAAGTTTTTTTTTTCATTTTTATGGGAAACCCATTATTTAAGGTTTTTTGGAGACCCTCATTTTTAAATTGCTATAACTCGATAAATAATGATCCGATTTTGACTCTATAAAAACTAGAATGCATAAGTATATTAGCTTTATCATGACAGAAAAAATTTAAGACTATCAGACTAGTATTAACAGATATTTATGCATTCATATCAAAAATATTTTCGGGTTACTTGTAATAACTTGAAATGGCTATATCAAGGTTACCATTATATCGATTTCAAATGCCTTTGCACGAATTTAAATCTTTTTCAATAAAGTTTAAATAGAATAAAAGAGATTGCTCGATTTAAAATTTTTAAAAAATTTTTTTTTTCAAAAATGATAAACTTGTAATTTTTCGTAGTCTGGAGACCTCTTACTTTCAACGGCTGTATCTCTGCAACTATTGCTCCGATTTTGTCAAAATAACAAAAAAATAAAAGATTGAGACTTTATCTTTCCTCTGGAACCAAATGTGAGACAATCGGGCTGGTACTTACAGAGATATATGCATTTATGCAAAGTTTTTTTTTTTCATTTTTATGAGAAACCCATTATTTAAGGTTTTTTGGAGACCCTCATTTTTAAATTGCTATAACTCGGTAAATAATGATCCGATTTTGACTCTATAAAAACAAGATTGCATAAGTATATTAGCTTTATCATGACAGAAAAAATTTAAGACTATCAGACTAGTATTAACAGATATTTATGCATTCATATCAAAAATATTTTCGGGTTACTTGTAATAACTTGAAATGGCTATATCAAGGTTACCATTATATCGATTTCAAATGCCTTTGCACGAATTTAAATCTTTTTCAATAAAGTTTAAATAGAATAAAAGAGATTGCTCGATTTTAAATTTTTAAAAAAATTATTTTTTCAAAAATGATAAACTTGTAATTTTTCGTAGTCTGGAGACCTTTTACTTTCAACGGCTGTATCTCTGCAACTATTGCTCCGATTTCGTCAAAATAACAAAAAAATAAAAGATTGAGACTTTATCTTTCCTCTGGAACTAAATGTGAGACAATCGGGCTGGTACTTACAGAGATATATGCATTTATGCAAAGTTTTTTTTTCATTTTTATGAGAAACCCATTATTTAAGGTTTTTTGGAGACCCTCATTTTTAAATTGCTATAACTCGATAAATAATGATCCGATTTTGACTCTATAAAAACTAGAATGCATAAGTATATTAGCTTTATCATGACAGAAAAAATTTAAGACTATCAGACTAGTATTAACAGATATTTATGCATTCATATCAAAAATATTTTCGGGTTACTTGTAATAACTTGAAATGGCTATATCAAGGTTACCATTATATCGATTTCAAATGCCTTTGCACGAATTTAAATCTTTTTCAATAAAGTTTAAATATAATAAAAGAGATTGCTCGATTTTAAATTTTTAAAAAAATTTTTTTTTCAAAAATGATAAACTTGTAATTTTTCGTAGTCTGGAGACCTTTTACTTTCAACGGCTGTATCTCTGCAACTATTGCTCCGATTTTGTCAAAATAACAAAAAAATAAAAGATTGAGACTTTATCTTTCCTCTGGAACCAAATGTGAGACAATCGGGCTGGTACTTACAGAGATATATGCATTTATGCAAAGTTTTTTTTTTAATTTTTATGAGAAACCCATTATTTAAGGTTTTTTGGAGACCCTCATTTTTAAATTGCTATAACTCGGTAAATAATGATCCGATTTTGACTCTATAAAAACAAGAATGCATAAGTATATTAGCTTTATCATGACAGAAAAAATTTAAGGCTATCAGACTAGTATTAACAGATATTTATGCATTCATATCAAAAATATTTTCGGGTTACTTGTAATAACTTGAAATGGCTATATCAAGGTTACCATTATATCGATTTCAAATGCCTTTGCACGAATTTAAATCTTTTTCAATAAAGTTTAAATAGAATAAAAGAGATTGCTCGATTTTAAATTTTTAAAAAAAATTATTTTTTCAAAAATGATAAACTTGTAATTTTTCGTAGTCTGGAGACCTTTTACTTTCAACGGCTGTATCTCTGCAACTATTGCTCCGATTTCGTCAAAATAACAAAAAAATAAAAGATTGAGACTTTATCTTTCCTCTGGAACCAAATGTGAGACAATCGGGCTGGTACTTACAGAGATATATGCATTTATGCAAAGTTTTTTTTTCATTTTTATGGGAAACCCATTATTTAAGGTTTTTTGGAGACCCTCATTTTTAAATTGCTATAACTCGATAAATAATGATCCGATTTTGACTCTATAAAAACTAGAATGCATAAGTATATTAGCTTTATCATGACAGAAAAAATTTAAGACTATCAGACTAGTATTAACAGATATTTATGCATTCATATCAAAAATATTTTCGGGTTACTTGTAATAACTTGAAATGGCTATATCAAGGTTACCATTATATCGATTTCAAATGCCTTTGCACGAATTTAAATCTTTTTCAATAAAGTTTAAATAGAATAAAAGAGATTGCTCGATTTAAAATTTTTAAAAAATTTTTTTTTTCAAAAATGATAAACTTGTAATTTTTCGTAGTCTGGAGACCTCTTACTTTCAACGGCTGTATCTCTGCAACTATTGCTCCGATTTTGTCAAAATAACAAAAAAATAAAAGATTGAGACTTTCCTCTGGAACCAAATGTGAGACAATCGGGCTGGTACTTACAGAGATATATGCATTAGGGCGGATCGAGAAATGCTTTTTCACGAATTTCGCTTGGGCGCTATGCGGGATTGGTAAAACTAGATGCCAAAACGATGTGGTTAAAATTTCAGGAAGATCGCCCTTCATCTAGGGTTGCCCCTCCAGCGCTGAAGTTTCAACTTTTTTAAGCCAAAGAGCATTTTTTTAAAAAATTGTCAAAAATTCAAATTTGATCAGATCTTCTTAATTTTGGATTTTATGTGGTCTAGTTAATCACATCTAGTTATATTTTTAATATCAGCTTAATACGATATCGCTAACCTCCAAAAACCAGAGGTGGAAAAGTATACTTACATTTTGGAGAAACCCGAAAAGCAATTTTTTGCAATTATGTAAAAAAAAAACACATTAAAATTGCAAAATATGATTTTTTTCTTTTCGACTTGGAAAATAGACTATTCAAGGATTCCAAAACCGTTAAAACCAAAAAATACGAAATTCTTGAACGGCGTGTGGACCAATCTCATTTTACGATATTTTCAAAAAATTTATTTCATAATTTTTTTTTGCTATATTGTTCTATATTTTAAAATTTTTTTACTAAATTTGTCATATTTTTCTATTAAAGATAATCTCATTAAAATTTAAGAGATGGTTAACCCTTGTCGACATGGGGTCATATAAAAAAAATTGTTTTTACCAATTACAAATAGATTAAAATTGAAAACATTTATGAGTTTAGCGGATCATATTACATACACAAAAAAAATTCGCGGTTAGTTCGCATTTTCGTTGTAGACTACTATTATTTGAATTATTAAAAAAAAAATCAAATCCAATTTCATCTTTAACCTGTGCGAAATATAAAAAATTGATTTTTATAGTAGGCTTAGGTTTTACAAATATCATATAACTTTTGCAAAGCAATAAAAAATTAATTTAAAAAAGTTAGTCGCAGTCTTTAAAATGTCGCTTATTCGTAATAAAAATATAAATTGTCCAATTTTCGGTAAGGCCAATAAACTACCCGTAAACCAACTACCAACATTTTCCGATGTATCGAAAGGATATTGCTTCATTCAAAATAAAGTTAAAAAAGGGAATGATCTGCCTTTTATGAGTATTGCCAAGCCTCTAGCGAAAGACATTTTATCTATGTGGGAAAAAACAGCAATTCCAACAATTTCTCCAAAATCTGTTATTGGAAAGCTTAAGGTATTCCATGGTAACAGTTCAAAAAACATTTAAAATTATCAAAAAAGAGGTACCATGATTTTGGACAAAAACTCTTCGATATTTGCTCATGCAAATGCGTAACATGGTGCGCATGCAGCTGCATACATAAAGTCCCTACCTCGAAAAGAGAATTCCTAAATGAAAATGCGAACTAACCGCGAATATTTTTTGTATACGTAATATGATCCGCTAAACTCATAAAAGTTTTCAATTTTAATCTATTTGTAATTGGTAAAAAACAATTTTTTGTGTGGGACATATATGACCCCATGTCGACAAGGGTTAATGATCTCTTAAATTTTAATGAAATTATCTTTTATAGAAAAATATTACATATTTTGTAAAAAAATTTTAAAATATAGAACAATATAGCAAAAAAAATTTATGAAATAAATTTTTTGAAAATATCGTAAGTTGAGATTGGTCCACACGCCGTTCAAGAATTTCGTATTTTTTGGTTTTAACGGTTTTGGAATCCTTGAGTAGTCTATTTTCCAAGTCGAAAAGAAAGAAATCATATTTTGCAATTTTAATGTGTTTTTTTTTACATAATTGCAAAAAATTGCTTTTCGGGTTTCTCCAAAATGTAAGTATACTTTTCCACCTCTGGTTTTTGGAGGGTAGCGATATCGTATTAAGCTGATATTAAAAATATAACTAGATGTGATTAACTAGACCACATAAAATCCAAAATTAAGAAGATCTGATCAAATTTGAATTTTTGAGAATTTTTTAAAAAAATGCTCTTTGGCTTAAAAAAGTTGAAACTTCAGCGCTGGAGGGGCAACCCTAGATGAAGGGCGATTTTCCTGAAATTTTAACCACATCGTTTTGGCATCTAGTTTTACCAATCCCGCATAGCGCCCAAGCGAAATTCGTGAAAAAGCATTTCTCGATCCGCCCTAATATGCATTTATGCAAAGTTTTTTTTTTCATTTTTATGAGAAACCCATTATTTAAGGTTTTTTGGAGACCCTCATTTTTAAATTGCTATAACTCGGTAAATAATGATCCGATTTTGACTCTATAAAAACAAGAATGCATAAGTATATTAGCTTTATCATGACAGAAAAAATTTAAGACTATCAGACTAGTATTAACAGATATTTATGCATTCATATCAAAAATATTTTCGGGTTACTTGTAATAACTTGAAATGGCTATATCAAGGTTACCATTATATCGATTTCAAATGCCTTTGCACGAATTTAAATCTTTTTCAATAAAGTTTAAATAGAATAAAAGAGATTGCTCGATTTTAAATTTAAAAAAAAAAATATTTTTTCAAAAATGATAAACTTGTAATTTTTCGTAGTATGGAGACCTTTTACTTTCAACGGCTGTATCTCTGCAACTATTGCTCCGATTTCGTCAAAATAACAAAAAAATAAAAGATTGAGACTTTATCTTTCCTCTGGAACCAAATGTGAGACAATCGGGCTGGTACTTACAGAGATATATGCATTTATGCAAAGTTTTTTTTTTTTCATTTTTATGAGAAACCCATTATTTAAGGTTTTTTGGAGACCCTCATTTTTAAATTGCTATAACTCTATAAATAATGATCCGATTTTGACTCTATAAAAACTAGAATGCATAAGTATATTAGCTTTATCATGACAGGAAAAATTTAAGACTATCAGACTAGTATTAACAGATATTTATGCATTCATATCAAAAATATTTTCGGGTTACTTGTAATAACTTGAAATGGCTATATCAAGGTTACCATTATATCGATTTCAAATGCCTTTGCACGAATTTAAATCTTTTTCAATAAAGTTTAAATAGAATAAAAGAGATTGCTCGATTTTAAATTTAAAAAAAAAAAATATTTTTTCAAAAATGATAAACTTGTAATTTTTCGTAGTCTGGAGACCTTTTACTTTCAACGGCTGTATCTCTGCAACTATTGCTCCGATTTCGTCAAAATAACAAAAAAATAAAAGATTGAGACTTTATCTTTCCTCTGGAACCAAATGTGAGACAATCGGGCTGGTACTTACAGAGATATATGCATTTATGCAAAGTTTTTTTTTCATTTTTATGAAAAACCCATTATTTAAGGTTTTTTGGAGACCCTCATTTTTAAATTGCTATAACTCGGTAAATAATGATCCGATTTTGACTCTATAAAAACTAGAATGCATAAGTATATTAGCTTTATCATGACAGAAAAAATTTAAGACTATCAGACTAGTATTAACAGATATTTATGCATTCATATCAAAAATATTTTCGGGTTACTTGTAATAACTTGAAATGGCTATATCAAGGTTACCATTATATCGATTTCAAATGCCTTTGCACGAATTTAAATCTTTTTCAATAAAGTTTAAATAGAATAAAAGAGATTGCTCGATTTTAAATTTTAAAAAAAAAATATTTTTTCAAAAATGATAAACTTGTAATTTTTCGTAGTCTGGAGACCTTTTACTTTCAACGGCTGTATCTCTGCAACTATTGCTCCGATTTCGTCAAAATAACAAAAAAATAAAATATTGAGACTTTATCTTTCCTCTGGAACCAAATGTGAGACAATCGGGCTGGTACTTACAGAGATATATGCATTTATGCAAAGTTTTTTTTTTCATTTTTATGAAAAACCCATTATTTAAGGTTTTTTGGAGACCCTCATTTTTAAATTGCTATAACTCGGTAAATAATGATCCGATTTTGACTCTATAAAAACTAGAATGCATAAGTATATTAGCTTTATCATGACAGAAAAAATTTAAGACTATCAGACTAGTATTAACAGATATTTATGCATTCATATCAAAAATATTTTCGGGTTACTTGTAATAACTTGAAATGGCTATATCAAGGTTACCATTATATCGATTTCAAATGCCTTTGCACGAATTTAAATCTTTTTCAATAAAGTTTAAATAGAATAAAAGAGATTGCTCGATTTTAAATTTAAAAAAAAAAATATTTTTTCAAAAATGATAAACTTGTAATTTTTCGTAGTCTGGAGACCTTTTACTTTCAACGGCTGTATCTCTGCAACTATTGCTCCGATTTTGTCAAAATAACAAAAAAATAAAAGATTGAGACTTTATCTTTCCTCTGGAACCAAATGTGAGACAATCGGGCTGGTACTTACAGAGATATATGCATTTATGCAAAGTTTTTTTTTTCATTTTTATGAGAAACCCATTATTTAAGGTTTTTTGGAGACCCTCATTTTTAAATTGCTAAAACTCGATAAATAATGATTCGATTTTGACTCTATAAAAACTAGAATGCATAAGTATATTAGCTTTATCATGACAGAAAAAATTTAAGACTATCAGACTAGTATTAACAGATATTTATGCATTCATATCAAAAATATTTTCGGGTTACTTGTAATAACTTGAAATGGCTATATCAAGGTTACCATTATATCGATTTCAAATGCCTTTGCACGAATTTAAATCTTTTTCAATAAAGTTTAAATAGAATAAAAGAGATTGCTCGATTTTAAATTTAAAAAAAAAAATATTTTTTCAAAAATTATAAACTTGTAATTTTTCGTAGTCTGGAGACCTTTTACTTTCAACGGCTGTATCTCTGCAACTATTGCTCCGATTTCGTTAAAATAACAAAAAAATAAAAGATTGAGACTTTATCTTTCCTCTGGAACCAAATGTGAGACAATCGGGCCGGTACTTACAGAGATATATGCATTTATGCAAAGTTTTTTTTTCATTTTTATGAGAAACCCATTATTTAAGGTTTTTTGGAGACCCTCATTTTTAAATTGCTATAACTCGATAAATAATGATCCGATTTTGACTCTATAAAAACTAGAATGCATAAGTATATTAGCTTTATCATGACAGAAAAAATTTAAGACTATCAGACTAGTATTAACAGATATTTATGCATTCATATCAAAAATATTTTCGGGTTACTTGTAATAACTTGAAATGGCTATATCAAGGTTACCATTATATCGATTTCAAATGCCTTTGCACGAATTTAAATCTTTTTCAATAAAGTTTAAATAGAATAAAAGAGATTGCTCGATTTTAAATTTTTTAAAAATTTTTTTTTTTCAAAAATGATAAACTTGTAATTTTTCGTAGTCTGGAGACCTTTTACTTTCAACGGCTGTATCTCTGCAACTATTGCTCCGATTTTGTCAAAATAACAAAAAATAAAAGATTGAGACTTTATCTTTCCTCTGGAACCAAATGTGAGACAATCGGGCTATTACTTACAGAGATATATGCATTTATGCAAAGTTTTTTTTTCATTTTTATGAGAAACCCATTATTTAAGGTTTTTTGGAGACCCTCATTTTTAAATTGCTATAACTCGGTAAATAATGATCCGATTTTGACTCTATAAAAACAAGAATGCATAAGTATATTAGCTTCATCATGACAGAAAAAATTTAAGACTATCAGACTAGTATTAACAGATATTTATGCATTCATATCAAAAATATTTTCGGGTTACTTGTAATAACTTGAAATGGCTATATCAAGGTTACCATTATATCGATTTCAAATGTCTTTGCACGAATTTAAATCTTTTTCAATAAAGTTTAAATAGAATAAAAGAGATTGCTCGATTTTAAATTTTTAAAAAAAATTATTTTTTCAAAAATGATAAACTTGTAATTTTTCGTAGTCTGGAGACCTTTTACTTTCAACAGCTGTATCTCTGCAACTATTGCTCCGATTTCGTCAAAATAACAAAAAAATAAAAGATTGAGACTTTATCTTTCCTCTGGAACCAAATGTGAGACAATCGGGCTGGTACTTACAGAGATATATGCATTTATGCAAAGTTTTTTTTTCATTTTTATGAGAAACCCATTATTTAAGGTTTTTTGGAGACCCTCATTTTTAAATTGCTATAACTCGATAAATAATGATCCGATTTTGACTCTATAAAAACTAGAATGCATAAGTATATTAGCTTTATCATGACAGAAAAAATTTAAGACTATCAGACTAGTATTAACAGATATTTATGCATTCATATCAAAAATATTTTCGGGTTACTTGTAATAACTTGAAATGGCTATATCAAGGTTACCATTATATCGATTTCAAATGCCTTTGCACGAATTTAAATCTTTTTCAATAAAGTTTAAATAGAATAAAAGAGATTGCTCGATTTTAAATTTAAAAAAAAAAAATATTTTTTCAAAAATGATAAACTTGTAATTTTTCGTAGTCTGGAGACCTTTTACTTTCAACGGCTGTATCTCTGCAACTATTGCTCCGATTTCGTCAAAATAACAAAAAAATAAAAGATTGAGACTTTATCTTTCCTCTGGAACCAAATGTGAGACAATCGGGCTGGTACTTACAGAGATATATGCATTTATGCAAAGTTTTTTTTTCATTTTTATGAAAAACCCATTATTTAAGGTTTTTTGGAGACCCTCATTTTTAAATTGCTATAACTCGGTAAATAATGATCCGATTTTGACTCTATAAAAACTAGAATGCATAAGTATATTAGCTTTATCATGACAGAAAAAATTTAAGACTATCAGACTAGTATTAACAGATATTTATGCATTCATATCAAAAATATTTTCGGGTTACTTGTAATAACTTGAAATGGCTATATCAAGGTTACCATTATATCGATTTCAAATGCCTTTGCACGAATTTAAATCTTTTTCAATAAAGTTTAAATAGAATAAAAGAGATTGCTCGATTTTAAATTTTTAAAAAAAAATATTTTTTCAAAAATGATAAACTTGTAATTTTTCGTAGTCTGGAGACCTTTTACTTTCAACGGCTGTATCTCTGCAACTATTGCTCCGATTTTGTCAAAATAACAAAAAAATAAAAGATTGAGACTTTATCTTTCCTCTGGAACCAAATGTGAGACAATCGGGCTGGTACTTACAGAGATATATGCATTTATGCAAAGTTTTTTTTTCATTTTTATGAGAAACCCATTATTTAAGGTTTTTTGGAGACCCTCATTTTTAAATTGCTATAACTCGATAAATAATGATCCGATTTTGACTCTATAAAAACTAGAATGCATAAGTATATTAGCTTTATCATGACAGAAAAAATTTAAGACTATCAGACTAGTATTAACAGATATTTATGCATTCATATCAAAAATACTTTCGGGTTACTTGTAATAACTTGAAATGGCTATATCAAGGTTACCATTATATCGATTTCAAATGCCTTTGCACGAATTTAAATCTTTTTCAATAAAGTTTAAATAGAATAAAAGAGATTGCTCGATTTTAAATTTTTAAAAATTTTTTTTTTTTCAAAAATGATAAACTAGTAATTTTTCGTAGTCTGGAGACCTTTTACTTTCAACGGCTGTATCTCTGCAACTATTGCTCCGATTTTGTCAAAATAACAAAAAAATAAAAGATTGAGACTTTATCTTTCCTCTGGAACCAAATGTGAGACAATCGGGCTGGTACTTACAGAGATACTTATATGCATTTATGCAAAGTTTTTTTTTTCATTTTTATGAGAAACCCATTATTTAAGGTTTTTTGGAGACCCTCATTTTTAAATTGCTATAACTCGGTAAATAATGATCCGATTTTGACTCTATAAAAACAAGAATGCATAAGTATATTAGCTTTATCATGACAGAAAAAATTTAAGACTATCAGACTAGTATTAACAGATATTTATGCATTCATATCAAAAATATTTTCGGGTTACTTGTAATAACTTGAAATGGCTATATCAAGGTTACCATTATATCGATTTCAAATGCCTTTGCACGAATTTAAATCTTTTTCAATAAAGTTTAAATAGAATAAAAGAGATTGCTCGATTTTAAATTTTTTAAAAAAATTATTTTTTCAAAAATGATAAACTTGTAATTTTTCGTAGTCTGGAGACCTTTTACTTTCAACGGCTGTATCTCTGCAACTATTGCTCCGATTTCGTCAAAATAACAAAAAAATAAAAGATTGAGACTTTATCTTTCCTCTGGAACCAAATGTGAGACAATCGGGCTGGTACTTACAGAGATATATGCATTTATGCAAAGTTTTTTTTTCATTTTTATGAGAAACCCATTATTTAAGGTTTTTTGGAGACCCTCATTTTTAAATTGCTATAACTCGATAAATAATGATTCGATTTTGACTCTATAAAAACAAGAATGCATAAGTATATTAGCTTTATCATGACAGAAAAAATTTAAGACTATCAGACTAGTATTAACAGATATTTATGCATTCATATCAAAAATATTTTCGGGTTACTTGTAATAACTTGAAATGGCTATATCAAGGTTACCATTATATCGATTTCAAATGCCTTTGCACGAATTTAAATCTTTTTCAATAAAGTTTAAATAGAATAAAAGAGATTGCTCGATTTTAAATTTAAAAAAAAAAATATTTTTTCAAAAATGATTAACTTGTAATTTTTCGTAGTCTGGAGACCTTTTACTTTCAACGGCTGTATCTCTGCAACTATTGCTCCGATTTCGTCAAAATAACAAAAAAATAAAAGATTGAGACTTTATCTTTCCTCTGGAACCAAATGTGAGACAATCGGGCTGGTACTTACAGAGATATATGCATTTATGCAAAGTTTTTTTTTTCATTTTTATGAGAAACCCATTATTTAAGGTTTTTTGGAGACCCTCATTTTTAAATTGCTATAACTCGATAAATAATGATCCGATTTTGACTCTATAAAAACTAGAATGCATAAGTATATTAGCTTTATCATGACAGAAAAAATTTAAGACTATCAGACTAGTATTAACAGATATTTATGCATTCATATCAAAAATATTTTCGGGTTACTTGTAATAACTTGAAATGGCTATATCAAGGTTACCATTATATCGATTTCAAATGCCTTTGCACGAATTTAAATCTTTTTCAATAAAGTTTAAATAGAATAAAAGAGATTGCTCGATTTTAAATTTTTAAAAAAAATTATTTTTTCAAAAATGATAAACTTGTAATTTTTCGTAGTCTGGAGACCTTTTAATTTCAACGGCTGTATCTCTGCAACTATTGCTCCGATTTCGTCAAAATAACAAAAAAATAAAAGATTGAGACTTTATCTTTCCTCTGGAACCAAATGTGAGACAATCGGGCTGGTACTTACAGAGATATATGCATTTATGCAAAGTTTTTTTTTCATTTTTATGAGAAACCCATTATTTAAGGTTTTTTGGAGACCCTCATTTTTAAATTGCTATAACTCGATAAATAATGATCCGATTTTGACTCTATAAAAACTAGAATGCATAAGTATATTAGCTTTATCATGACAGAAAAAAATTAAGACTATCAGACTAGTATTAACAGATATTTATGCATTCATATCAAAAATATTTTCGGGTTACTTGAAATAACTTGAAGTGGCTATATCAAGGTTACCATTATATCGATTTCAAATGCCTTTGCACGAATTTAAATCTTTTTCAATAAAGTTTAAATAGAATAAAAGAGATTGCTCGATTTTAAATTTTTAAAAAAATTTTTTTTTCAAAAATGATAAACTTGTAATTTTTCGTAGTCTGGAGACCTTTTACTTTCAACGGCTGTATCTCTGCAACTATTGCTCCGATTTTGTAAAAATAACAAAAAAATAAAAGATTGAGACTTTATCTTTCCTCTGGAACCAAATGTGAGACAATCGGGCTGGTACTTACAGAGATATATGCATTTATGCAAAGTTTTTTTTTCATTTTTATGAGAAACCCATTATTTAAGGTTTTTTGGAGACCCTCATTTTTAAATTGCTATAACTCGGTAAATAATGATCCGATTTTGACTCTATAAAAACAAGAATGCATAAGTATATTAGCTTTATCATGACAGAAAAAATTTAAGACTATCAGACTAGTATTAACAGATATTTATGCATTCATATCAAAAATATTTTCGGGTTACTTGTAATAACTTGAAATGGCTATATCAAGGTTACCATTATATCGATTTCAAATGCCTTTGCACGAATTTAAATCTTTTTCAATAAAGTTTAAATAGAATAAAAGAGATTGCTCGATTTTAAATTTTTAAAAAAAATTATTTTTTCAAAAATGATAAACTTGTAATTTTTCGTAGTCTGGAGACCTTTTACTTTCAACGGCTGTATCTCTGCAACTATTGCTCCGATTTCGTCAAAATAACAAAAAAATAAAAGATTGAGACTTTATCTTTCCTCTGCAACCAAATGTGAGACAATCGGGCTGGTACTTACAGAGATATATGCATTTATGCAAAGTTTTTTTTTCATTTTTATGAGAAACCCATTATTTAAGGTTTTTTGGAGACCCTCATTTTTAAATTGCTATAACTCGATAAATAATGATCCGATTTTGACTCTATAAAAACTAGAATGCATAAGTATATTAGCTTTATCATGACAGAAAAAATTTAAGACTATCAGACTAGTATTAACAGATATTTATGCATTCATATCAAAAATATTTTCGGGTTACTTGTATTAACTTGAAATGGCTATATCAAGGTTACCATTATATCGATTTCAAATGCCTTTGCACGAATTTAAATCTTTTTCAATAAAGTTTAAATAGAATAAAAGAGATTGCTCGATTTTAAATTTAAAAAAAAAAAATATTTTTTCAAAAATGATAAACTTGTAATTTTTCGTAGTCTGGAGACCTTTTACTTTCAACGGCTGTATCTCTGCAACTATTGCTCCGATTTCGTCAAAATAACAAAAAAATAAAAGATTGAGACTTTATCTTTCCTCTGGAACCAAATGTGAGACAATCGGGCTGGTACTTACAGAGATATATGCATTTATGCAAAGTTTTTTTTTCATTTTTATGAAAAACCCATTATTTAAGGTTTTTTGGAGACCCTCATTTTTAAATTGCTATAACTCGGTAAATAATGATCCGATTTTGACTCTATAAAAACTAGAATGCATAAGTATATTAGCTTTATCATGACAGAAAAAATTTAAGACTATCAGACTAGTATTAACAGATATTTATGCATTCATATCAAAAATATTTTCGGGTTACTTGTAATAACTTGAAATGGCTATATCAAGGTTACCATTATATCGATTTCAAATGCCTTTGCACGAATTTAAATCTTTTTCAATAAAGTTTAAATAGAATAAAAGAGATTGCTCGATTTTAAATTAAAAAAAAAAAATATTTTTTCAAAAATGATAAACTTGTAATTTTTCGTAGTCTGGAGACCTTTTACTTTCAACGGCTGTATCTCTGCAACTATTGCTCCGATTTCGTCAAAATAACAAAAAAATAAAAGATTGAGACTTTATCTTTCCTCTGGAACCAAATGTGAGACAATCGGGCTGGTACTTACAGAGATATATGCATTTATGCAAAGTTTTTTTTTCATTTTTATGAAAAACCCATTATTTAAGGTTTTTTGGAGACCCTCATTTTTAAATTGCTATAACTCGGTAAATAATGATCCGATTTTGACTCTATAAAAACTAGAATGCATAAGTATATTAGCTTTATAATGACAGAAAAAATTTAAGACTATCAGACTAGTATTAACAGATATTTATGCATTCATATCAAAAATATTTTCGGGTTACTTGTAATAACTTGAAATGGCTATATCAAGGTTACCATTATATCGATTTCAAATGCCTTTGCACGAATTTAAATCTTTTTCAATAAAGTTTAAATAGAATAAAAGAGATTGCTCGATTTTAAATTTTTAAAAAAAAATATTTTTTCAAAAATGATAAACTTGTAATTTTTCGTAGTCTGGAGACCTTTTACTTTCAACGGCTGTATCTCTGCAACTATTGCTCCGATTTTGTCAAAATAACAAAAAAATAAAAGATTGAGACTTTATCTTTCCTCTGGAACTAAATGTGAGACAATCGCGCTGGTACTTACAGAGATATATGCATTTATGCAAAGTTTTTTTTTTTTCATTTTTATGAGAAACCCATTATTTAAGGTTTTTTGGAGACCCTCATTTTTAAATTGCTATAACTCGATAAATAATGATCCGATTTTGACTCTATAAAAACTAGAATGCATAAGTATATTAGCTTTATGATGACAGAAAAAATTTAAGACTATCAGACTAGTATTAACAGATATTTATGCATTCATATCAAAAATATTTTCGGGTTACTTGTAATAACTTGAAATGGCTATATCAAGGTTACTGTTTAGCCATTGCAGGCTATTTCGGTTAATAATTTGTAAATTTAAATCAAATCATTTTTACCTTGTTTCCCAGCATCTAAAGTTTTTTCAGATTGAAATAAATTTAAATTTAACGTAGTTTGTATATATGAATTGCCAATAATTTGCTTATTTTTAACTGTCATTTATGTTTTCTTTTCTTTTGTGTCAATTCCTTTGTGCTTGGGAAATTTATTGTTAACCGCTAGTTTTAAGCTCTTTAGTTTTAGTAAATAAATCACTCTTGTTTTCTAAACCGAACAGTTCACAAGTCTTTTAATTTAACAGTGCGAATTTAAAGTCCCAAAAAATTATAAACAAAAAATTAATTAGTTTGCTATCCCGAACATTTTAAACTGGCAAACGATTCCGGAAAAATATCGCGGAAAAACATTTTGGCGCCCGAGCAGGGACTAATTTATTAATTAATCTAAAATTATTAAATTAAAAATTCGCTTTTTATTAAGATTGTGATAAAAATTCGGTGACAAGTGTCGTGTTGTTTGTTAAACTAAAACAAACAAATTAAAAAAAACTTCTAAAACTCATAGGAGTAAAAACAATAAATAAAATATCTTCTAAAACTAATAGAAGCAAAAAACAATATATAAAAACATTTCAAAATTAATTTGTTAATCGTGTGTGCAATCGTCTTTCTAAACTTCTAAAACTAATAGAAGATCATTTAATTCGTAATTGTTAATCTAATATAATTACGATTAAATTAAACAAGCCTCCAAATTTACTGGAGAGAAACGGAATAATAAACGTTTTATTCGTGCCGCGATTAAATAAACAAATTCAACAAATTAAATAAATCATCAATTTCATCAAAAAGACGACGGCAAAAATCATCCCCAGGAGTTTTAACTACCGACGGCAAAAATCCCTAGGAATTTCAACTACCGAAGCTGCTAAAACCAGGGAAGTACAGAATATTAAAAAGAATAAATAATATTCGTGTGAGACTTTGTTTGAAATTCATTAAAATTAATCTAAAATTTTATTTTCCAAAGTTAATTTGCCACACAAATAACTTATTTATTCTTAATGATCATAATTTTCATTAATTTATCGCCCTAAAAGTGAAACAATAAAGAAATACATACAATTTAAAGTGCTTTATTGAAGTATATAAAACTTAATTATTAAGTTACACAAATATATAAAACTTCATTAACATAATTCACTTTATAATTAACACACCACTTAAAATCCTCCCTCGAATTTTATTTATTTCGCCTTTAATTGTGATTTCTCTTCAACTTTTCATCATCACTTTCCGTACCGTTCTCTCTTCTTTGATATTCCTTTCACATTTTTCTATTAAAATTACAATAATTAAAGTAATTTTTGCTAATTTTATTTTTTTTCTTATAATTACCCTTTTTCATCACTTTCTTTACAATACAAAATTACACGGTAGTTAAATTATTGTATTTTTCGTTTTGTTTAGTTTTCTTTATTTAACTGTGTTGATAATTATTGTAATAATTTACACAACCGTTTTCCAACACTGATTTTTCGTTAAGTGTACTGATCATAGAAGTGGCATCACTGCTGATCATATGGTAAAAAGACGGAGAACGTAAACAATAGAAATAACAAAACAGAAGAAAGTGAAAAAAGGAGAAATATTTAAAATATTTTGTTAATTCGTTAGTGAATAAAACTGAATAAAATAACTACTAAATTTGTGAAAAATAAATAAGAACAATTATAGAATAATTTGTGTTGCTATTTTAAAAGCAAATAAAAGAAGATCGAGATAAAGAAATTATACGCAATAATTCGGACGGACATTAATAGTGATAGTGCGAAATAAAATAATAATTATTACTAAATATAATTAATATCGAGGTAGTGGTAAGGTATAAAATAAATTTATTTTATTTAATAATTTAATAAAAATTATTACCGTAATTGTATTTATTGAAAATACATTTATTTGCAATATATTTATTGTTTGTTGTTTTCTTTTGTTGCATATTCTTACGGTTATCAGTGTGTGCAACCCAGCGAACATTTTTGTGAAAATTCAAAATACAAATTTAAAGAATTTTTTGGTGAAATTTTTTATGAAAATTTTTACGTTTTTTAAAAAAAAATTTAAATTCTTTCCCAGCAAACAATTTGGTAAAATTGTAAATTAAGCAATTTTGTTAAGAAATTATTGAAATTTCTTGATTAATAACTCATATTGAATTTAATCGTAATTTGCTGGAGATTTGTGGTATTTGCAAATAAATTTTAGTGAAATTATTCAAATTTTGAGTGTATCACAGCAAACAATTTCAGTTCAATTAGGAACTTTTGTGAAAATTAACATTAAATTTATTAAAAATTTATAATTTTCGTTTGCTTTTGGAGATTTCTCAATTTGAAAGTGTAAAATTATTAATTTTCTGATAAACTAATTCAGAATATTTATTAAAATATATTCGAAATCGTTTAATTTTTCTAATTTTCGTGAAACTTTTCACTTGTATCGTGAGTAGATTTCGGAAATCTGTTATCTTGACAGGAAATATTAAATTTCCTTGAGATCCTTACGAATTTAAACTTGATTTCATATATTTTCTGTGTTTTTTTCTACATCTTTAATAAAATCTCGACTTAAAAATGGCACCTGGCAATAGGCAAAAGGTTTCGACAAAGAGTCTCGAAGGTTTATACACACAGAAAAACACAGTTTTGACCAACATAACGAGAATGAAAACCTCTATTGAAGAGAAGACTATTTCATTTTCCCAGAACCAATTGAAATGTCGCCTCGAAATTCTGGACTCTTACATAGAGGAGGCAATGTACATTCAGTCCGAAATTGAAATTCTAGATCCCACAAATGGTGATCGGTCGGAAGTTGAAGATTTATGCATTGATACGAAAAGTCTTCTCATGGGATATTTGGCTCCGAGAGACCAAAGCCTAAGTGAGACTACCTTTAGCTTTCAAAATCATCGTAGCAGACTTCCACATTTGGAGTTGCCGAAATTCAGCGGCAAATACTCCGACTATAAGAATTTCATAGGTTTATTTATGAGTTTGGTACACACTGACACGTCTCTTACAGACATTGAAAAATTTAACCATTTAATTCCATGTCTTTCTGATGAAGCGCTTGGCACAGTCAAAGCGTATCAAGTCACTGAACAGAATTATTCTAAGGCTTTAGATAGTTTGAAAAGGGTTTATGACAATCCGTGCTTGATCTTTTATGACAATATTAATAAGTTGTTTGATCTGCCGGAAATATTCAGTCCCTCTTCTTCAGCCTTGAGAAGCATGATCGATACGGTTTCGGCAATTTACGGCTCGCTTTTGTCAATCGGTAATGACAAGGACATTGCTAATGCAGTAATTATACAGTTTGTCATGACAAAAGTTGATCCAGTCACTCGATCGAAATGGGAAGAGCAACTAGACTACCAAAAGTTGCCCCTATGGAGTGATTGCGAGGTGGCCTTGAACAAAAGATATCAACATATTTCAGCTGAAGAAGCTTCTAGTTCAAGGCCAAAGCCTAATAATGCCTGCACATTGAAAAATAATAATAATTTTTCGAAAAGAGCAACATCGTGCTCATGCCAAACCAATTCACCACAAAAATCAAAATGCTTTTTTTGCGGATCGAGTGAACATTTCGTATCTGCGTGCTCATCATTCTCTGCAATTCCTGTTCAAGAGAGATTTGACTTTATTAAAAGTGTACCTGCCTGCATACACTGTTTGCGAAAGGGACACACAGTCTCAAAATGCACTTCATCGAAGTGTCGTATTTGTAGTTGCTCGCACAATACATTGTTACATCAATACGAAGTGCCTCATTCTCAAACGGCTAATGTTGCTAGTTCTAATACAACACAGTCTTTAGATTCTGACGCGTCCGTCAACCTTTTGTCTTCAACCGAAGAAGGTGTAATTTTGGCCACAGCATTGGTAAAAATTAAGGACAAATCTGGACGGTATATCACGGCAAGGGCCTTATTAGATTCCGGTTCACAAATTAATTGTGTAACTGAGGAACTAGCGCAGCAACTACAATTAAATGCAGATGAAAGAAATCTCAATATTTTAAGCATTGGAAAAACTAATTCCTCTGCCAATTCTATAGTAAAAGCCACGGTGAAATCTCGAATCGAGTCCCATGAAATATCTTCTGACTTCTGGATTCTTCGGTCGATTTCCAAATATCAACCAAGCCAAGTTATCGATACTAATGGCTGGGATATACCTGGTAATATTGAATTAGCCGATCCATATTTTTTCAAACCTCAAAAAATAGATATGTTGATCGGCGCTGAGATTTTCTTTGAAATATTACAAGTTGGTCAAGTAAAAAATAAGCCGAACATTCCAACACTTCAAAAGACTTCACTTGGTTGGATTGTTTCTGGCAAATACACAAAGCCGCATAGTTCTACTATGAATTCTTGCCATTTAAGTTCACGTGCAAAAAACGAATTGACTTTAGATTCAAATATTCAAAATCTACGGGAGTTAAATGAAATTCCCAGAGAGGTTGATCTTCTACAAGTAAAATCACAGCCATACCAGGAAAATAATATTGCAACAATTGGACAATTTCCTTCTAGTGAATCATGTCTACAACATTCGTTTAATGCAAACGAAATTATTTCTACTTTTCCTGTGGGTGCCATTACCTCTTGTGAAATAGTAAATCAGCTCTCAATTAAGATCGAGCTCTTTACTAGATTCAGTCGTTTTTTAACGCACGGTTACGATATTTCGGCTGACATTATTAATATGTACCGTAAACTGAAAAATTGTAAACAATTTTCAAGAACTTATGGCAATCGAACGGCTAAAAAATACCTGCTATATAATTGCGATTTGTTTTCAAATGGGAAAAATTTTAATACGGATAATTCTTTCGAAAAATCTCTGAGATTTTGCTCATATAAGCATGGCGGCTGCACATATATCCAGGGTAGAGCTTTTGACTTAACTCACCGAATACTGAATTCACAAGTCGCTCCTCTGTCACATGCAGCCCATTTCATAACTAAGTTATGGAAAATTTTCCCCCAGAACTTGAATAATAAATTCAAAGAACAAATTCGCACAATTTCACTTTTCAGGGTAGGCGGGTGCTTACATAATGAACCGATCTCATGTGTCGAACTATTTCCACATTCAAAACGTAAATATTACGCTTTACGGTTCCCCGCTTATTGGGTGAGATATATCCTCCTGCATGGGGTAGATATTTACAGAAAAATCAACTGTAATTCTATACATCTTTTTCTACCACCCATTAAAAAACATAACGTTTTCTTTTGTTTCACTTCAAAGGCTATCCGTTCAAGTGTTTCAGACTTATCCAAAAAGGTTTTCATTTTATCTTTTCAAGGTTTCCGTACCGGGATAGGATGCATACTAACTTGTGGATCAATAATATTGAAGTTGCCAATGTCATGCCATATACGAAGGAAGGATGAAATGCAAAGTCTTGAAGTGAATAATGATGCATACGTTCAATGGCTCCACCTTATGTTTATTGAAGACCGTTGGCCATTCAATGGGGCCGGCATGTTTAGCCATTGCAGGCTATTTCGGTTAATAATTTGTAAATTTAAATCAAATCATTTTTACCTTGTTTCCCAGCATCTAAAGTTTTTTCAGATTGAAATAAATTTAAATTTAACGTAGTTTGTATATATGAATTGCCAATAATTTGCTTATTTTTAACTGTCATTTATGTTTTCTTTTCTTTTGTGTCAATTCCTTTGTGCTTGGGAAATTTATTGTTAACCGCTAGTTTTAAGCTCTTTAGTTTTAGTAAATAAATCACTCTTGTTTTCTAAACCGAACAGTTCACAAGTCTTTTAATTTAACAGTGCGAATTTAAAGTCCCAAAAAATTATAAACAAAAAATTAATTAGTTTGCTATCCCGAACATTTTAAACTGGCAAACGATTCCGGAAAAATATCGCGGAAAAACAGTTACCATTATATCGATTTCAAATGCCTTTGCACGAATTTAAATCTTTTTCAATAAAGTTTAAATAGAATAAAAGAGATTGCTCGATTTTAAATTTTTAAAAAAAATTATTTTTTCAAAAATGATAAACTTGTAATTTTTCGTAGTCTGGAGACCTTTTACTTTCAACGGCTGTATCTCTGCAACTATTGCTCCGATTTCGTCAAAATAACAAAAAAATAAAAGATTGAGACTTTATCTTTCCTCTGGAACCAAATGTGAGAAAATCGGGCTGGTACTTACAGAGATATATGCATTTATGCAAAGTTTTTTTTTTCATTTTTATGAGAAATCCATTATTTAAGGTTTTTTGGAGACCCTCATTTTTAAATTGCTATAACTTGATAAATAATGATCCGATTTTGACTCTATAAAAACTAGAATGCATAAGTATATTAGCTTTATCATGACAGAAAAAATTTAAGACTATCAGACTAGTATTAACAGATATTTATGCATTCATATCAAAAATATTTTCGGGTTACTTGTAATAACTTGAAATGGCTATATCAAGGTTACCATTATATCGATTTCAAATGCCTTTGCACGAATTTAAATCTTTTTCAATAAAGTTTAAATAGAATAAAAGAGATTGCTCGATTTTAAATTTTTAAAAAATTTTTTTTTTCAAAAATGATAAACTTGTAATTTTTCGTAGTCTGGAGACCTTTTACTTTCAACGGCTGTATCTCTGCAACTATTGCTCCGATTTTGTCAAAATAACAAAAAAATAAAAGATTGAGACTTTATCTTTCCTCTGGAACCAAATGTGAGACAATCGGGCTGGTACTTACAGAGATATATGCATTTATGCAAAGTTTTTTTTTTCATTTTTATGAGAAACCCATTATTTAAGGTTTTTTGGAGACCCTCATTTTTAAATTGCTATAACTCGGTAAATAATGATCCGATTTTGACTCTATAAAAACAAGAATGCATAAGTATATTAGCTTTATCATGACAGAAAAAATTTAAGACTATCAGACTAGTATTAACAGATATTTATGCATTCATATCAAAAATATTTTCGGGTTACTTGTAATAACTTGAAATGGCTATATCAAGGTTACCATTATATCGATTTCAAATACCTTTGCACGAATTTAAATCTTTTTCAATAAAGTTTAAATAGAATAAAAGAGATTGCTCGATTTTAAATTTTTAAAAAAAAATATTTTTTCAAAAATGATAAACTTGTAATTTTTCGTAGTCTGGAGACCTTTTACTTTCAACGGCTGTATCTCTGCAACTATTGCTCCGATTTCGTCAAAATAACAAAAAAATAAAAGATTGAGACTTTATCTTTCCTCTGGAACCAAATGTGAGACAATCGGGCTGGTACTTACAGAGATATATGCATTTATGCAAAGTTTTTTTTTCATTTTTATGAGAAACCCATTATTTAAGGTTTTTTGGAGACCCTCATTTTTAAATTGCTATAACTCGATAAATAATGATCCGATTTTGACTCTATAAAAACTAGAATGCATAAGTATATTAGCTTTATCATGACAGAAAAAATTTAAGACTATCAGACTAGTATTAACAGATATTTATGCATTCATATCAAAAATATTTTCGGGTTACTTGTAATAACTTGAAATGGCTATATCAAGGTTACCATTATATCGATTTCAAATGCCTTTGCACGAATTTAAATCATTTTCAATAAAGTTTAAATAGAATAAAAGAGATTGCTCGATTTTAAATTTAAAAAAAAAAATATTTTTTCAAAAATGATAAACTTGTAATTTTTCGTAGTCTGGAGACCTTTTACTTTCAACGGCTGTATCTCTGCAACTATTGCTCCGATTTCGTCAAAATAACAAAAAAATAAAAGATTGAGACTTTATCTTTCCTCTGGAACCAAATGTGAGACAATCGGGCTGGTACTTACAGAGATATATGCATTTATGCAAAGTTTTTTTTTTCATTTTTATGAAAAACCCATTATTTAAGGTTTTTTGGAGACCCTCATTTTTAAATTGCTATAACTCGGTAAATAATGATCCGATTTTGACTCTATAAAAACTAGAATGCATAAGTATATTAGCTTTATCATGACAGAAAAAATTTAAGACTATCAGACTAGTATTAACAGATATTTATGCATTAATATCAAAAATATTTTCGGGTTACTTGTAATAACTTGAAATGGCTATATCAAGGTTACCATTATATCGATTTCAAATGCCTTTGCACGAATTGAAATCTTTTTCAATAAAGTTTAAATAGAATAAAAGAGATTGCTCGATTTTAAATTTTTAAAAAAAAATATTTTTTCAAAAATGATAAACTTGTAATTTTTCGTAGTCTGGAGACCTTTTACTTTCAACGGCTGTATCTCTGCAACTATTGCTCCGATTTCGTCAAAATAACAAAAAAATAAAAGATTGAGACTTTATCTTTCCTCTGGCACCAAATGTGAGACAATCGGGCTGGTACTTACAGAGATATATGCATTTATGCAAAGTTTTTTTTTTCATTTTTATGAAAAACCCATTATTTAAGGTTTTTTGGAGACCCTCATTTTTAAATTGCTATAACTCGGTAAATAATGATCCGATTTTGACTCTATAAAAACTAGAATGCATAAGTATATGAGCTTTATCATGACAGAAAAAATTTAAGACTATCAGAGTAGTATTAACAGATATTTATGCATTCATATCAAAAATATTTTCGGGTTACTTGTAATAACTTGAAATGGCTATATCAAGGTTACCATTATATCGATTTCAAATGCCTTTGCACGAATTTAAATCTTTTTCAATAAAGTTTAAATAGAATAAAAGAGATTGCTCGATTTTAAATTTTTAAAAAAAATTATTTTTTCAAAAATGATAAACTTGTAATTTTTCGTAGTCTGGAGACCTTTTACTTTCAACGGCTGTATCTCTGCAACTATTGCTCCGATTTCGTCAAAATAACAAAAAAATAAAAGATTGAGACTTTATCTTTCCTCTGGAACCAAGTGTGAGACAATCGGGCTGGTACTTACAGAGATATATGCATTTATGCAAAGTTTTTTTTTCATTTTTATGAGAAACCCATTATTTAAGGTTTTTTGGAGACCCTCATTTTTAAATTGCTATAACTCGATAAATAATGATCCGATTTTGACTCTATAAAAACTAGAATGCATAAGTATATTAGCTTTATCATGACAGAAAAAATTTAAGACTATCAGACTAGTATTAACAGATATTTATGCATTCATATCAAAAATATTTTCGGGTTACTTGTAATAACTTGAAATGGCTATATCAAGGTTACCATTATATCGATTGCAAATGCCTTTGCACGAATTTAAATCTTTTTCAATAAAGTTTAAATAGAATAAAAGAGATTGCTCGATTTTAAATTTTTAAAAAAATTTTTTTTCAAAAATGATAAACTTGTAATTTTTCGTAGTCTGGAGACCTTTTACTTTCAACGGCTGTATCTCTGCAACTATTGCTCCGATTTTGTCAAAATAACAAAAAAATAAAAGATTGAGACTTTATCTTTCCTCTGGAACCAAATGTGAGACAATCGGGCTGGTATTTACAGAGATATATGCATTTATGCAAAGTTTTTTTTTTCATTTTTATGAGAAACCCATTATTTAAGGTTTTTTGGAGACCCTCATTTTTAAATTGCTATAACTCGGTAAATAATGATCCGATTGTGACTCTATAAAAACAAGAATGCATAAGTATATTAGCTTTATCATGACAGAAAAAATTTAAGACTATCAGACTAGTATTAACAGATATTTATGCATTCATATCAAAAATATTTTCGGGTTACTTGTAATAACTTGAAATGGCTATATAAAGGTTACCATTATATCGATTTCAAATGCCTTTGCACGAATTTAAATCTTTTTCAATAAAGTTTAAATAGAATAAAAGAGATTGCTCGATTTTAAATTTTAAAAAAAAATTATTTTTTCAAAAATGATAAACTTGTAATTTTTCGAAGTCTGGAGACCTTTTACTTTCAACGGCTGTATCTCTGCAACTATTGCTCCGATTTCGTCAAAATAACAAAAAAATAAAAGATTGAGACTTTATCTTTCCTCTGGAACCAAATGTGAGACAATCGGGCTGGTACTTACAGAGATATATGCATTTATGCAAAGTTTTTTTTTCATTTTTATGAAAAACCCATTATTTAAGGTTTTTTGGAGACCCTCATTTTTAAATTGCTATAACTCGGTAAATAATGATCCGATTTTGACTCTATAAAAACTAGAATGCATAAGTATATTAGCTTTATCATGACAGAAAAAATTTAAGACTATCAGACTAGTATTAACAGATATTTATGCATTCATATCAAAAATATTTTCGGGTTACTTGTAATAACTTGAAATGGCTATATCAAGGTTACCATTATATCGATTTCAAATGCCTTTGCACGAATTTAAATCTTTTTCAATAAAGTTTAAAAAGAATAAAAGAGATTGCTCGATTTTAAATTTTAAAAAAAAAATATTTTTTCAAAAATGATAAACTTGTAATTTTTCGTAGTCTGGAGACCTTTTACTTTCAACGGCTGTATCTCTGCAACTATTGCTCCGATTTCGTCAAAATAACAAAAAAATAAAAGATTGAGACTTTATCTTTCCTCTGGAATTAAATGTGAGACAATCGGGCTGGTACTTACAGAGATATATGCATTTATGCAAAGTTTTTTTTTTCATTTTTATGAAAAACCCATTATTTAAGGTTTTTTGGAGACCCTCATTTTTAAATTGCTATAACTCGGTAAATAATGATCCGATTTTGACTCTATAAAAACTAGAATGCATAAGTATATTAGCTTTATCATGACAGAAAAAATTTAAGACTATCAGACTAGTATTAACAGATATTTATGCATTCATATCAAAAATATTTTCGGGTTACTTGTAATAACTTGAAATGGCTATATCAAGGTTACCATTATATCGATTTCAAATGCCTTTGCACGAATTTAAATCTTTTTCAATAAAGTTTAAATAGAATAAAAGAGATTGCTCGATTTTAAATTTTTAAAAAAAATTATTTTTTCAAAAATGATAAACTTGTAATTTTTCGTAGTCTGGAGACCTTTTACTTTCAACGGCTGTATCTCTGCAACTATTGCTCCGATTTCGTCAAAATAACAAAAAAATAAAAGATTGAGACTTTATCTTTCCTCTGGAACCAAATGTGAGACAATCGGGCTGGTACTTACAGAGATATATGCATTTATGCAAAGTTTTTTTTTCATTTTTATGAGAAACCCATTATTTAAGGTTTTTTGGAGACCCTCATTTTTAAATTGCTATAACTCGATAAATAATGATCCGATTTTGACTCTATAAAAACTAGAATGCATAAGTATATTAGCTTTATCATGACAGAAAAAATTTAAGACTATCAGACTAGTATTAACAGATATTTATGCATTCATATCAAAAATATTTTCGGGTTACTTGTAATAACTTGAAATGGCTGTATCAAGGTTACCATTATATCGATTTCAAATGCCTTTGCACGAATTTAAATCTTTTTCAATAAAGTTTAAGTAGAATAAAAGAGATTGCTCGATTTTAAATTTTTAAAAAAATTTTTTTTTCAAAAATGATAAACTTGTAATTTTTCGTAGTCTGGAGACCTTTTACTTTCAACGGCTGTATCTCTGCAACTATTGCTCCGATTTCGTCAAAATAACAAAAAAATAAAAGATTGAGACTTTATCTTTCCTCTGGAACCAAATGTGAGACAATCGGGCTGGTACTTACAGAGATATATGCATTTATGCAAAGTTTTTTTTTTCATTTTTATGAAAAACCCATTATTTAAGGTTTTTGGAGACCCTCATTTTTAAATTGCTATAACTCGGTAAATAATGATCCGATTTTGACTCTATAAAAACTAGAATGCATAAGTATATTAGCTTTATCATGACAGAAAAAATTTAAGACTATCAGACTAGTATTAACAGATATTTATGCATTCATATCAAAAATATTTTCGGGTTACTTGTAATAACTTGAAATGGATATATCAAGGTTACCATTATATCGATTTCAAATGCCTTTGCACGAATTTAAATCTTTTTCAATAAAGTTTAAATAGAATAAAAGAGATTGCTCGATTTTAAATTTTTAAAAAAAAATATTTTTTTAAAAATGATAAACTTGTAATTTTTCGTAGTCTGGAGACCTGCAACTATTGCTCCGATTTTGTCAAAATAACAAAAAAATAAAAGATTGAGACTTTATCTTTCCTCTGGAACCAAATGTGAGACAATCGGGCTGGTACTTACAGAGATATATGCATTTATGCAAAGTTTTTTTTTTCATTTTTATGAGAAACCCATTATTTAAGGTTTTTTGGAGACCCTCATTTTTAAATTGCTATAACTCGATAAATAATGATCCGATTTTGACTCTATAAAAACCAGAATGCATAAGTATATTAGCTTTATCATGACAGAAAAAATTTAAGACTATCAGACTAGTATTAACAGATATTTATGCATTCATATCAAAAATATTTTCGGGTTACTTGTAATAACTTGAAATGGCTATATCAAGGTTACCATTATATCGATTTCAAATGCCTTTGCACGAATTTAAATCTTTTTCAATAAAGTTTAAATAGAATAAAAGAGATTGCTCGATTTTAAATTTTTAAAAAAAATTATTTTTTCAAAAATGATAAACTTGTAATTTTTCGTAGTCTGGAGACCTTTTACTTTCAACGGCTGTATCTCTGCAACTATTGCTCCGATTTCGTCAAAATAACAAAAAAATAAAAGATTGAGACTTTATCTTTCCTCTGGAACCAAATGTGAGACAATCGGGCTGGTACTTACAGAGATATATGCATTTATGCAAAGTTTTTTTTTTCATTTTTATGAGAAACCCATTATTTAAGGTTTTTTGGAGACCCTCATTTTTAAATTGCTATAACTCGATAAATAATGATCCGATTTTGACTCTATAAAAACTAGAATGCATAAGTATATTAGCTTTATCATGACAGAAAAAATTTAAGACTATCAGACTAGTATTAACAGATATTTATGCATTCATATCAAAAATATTTTCGGGTTACTTGTAATAACTTGAAATGGCTATATCAAGGTTACCATTATATCGATTTCAAATGCCTTTGCACGAATTTAAATCTTTTTCAATAAAGTTTAAATAGAATAAAAGAGATTGCTCGATTTTAAATTTTTAAAAAAAATTTTTTTTCAAAAATGATAAACTTGTAATTTTTCGTAGTCTGGAGACCTTTTACTTTCAACGGCTGTATCTCTGCAACTATTGCTCCGATTTTGTCAAAATAACAAAAAAAAAAAAAAAAATTGAGACTTTATCTTTCCTCTGGAACCAAATGTGAGACAATCGGGCTGGTACTTACAGAGATATATGCATTTATGCAAAGTTTTTTTTTTCATTTTTATGAGAAACCCATTATTTAAGGTTTTTTGGAGACCCTCATTTTTAAATTGCTATAACTCGGTAAATAATGATCCGATTTTGACTCTATAAAAACAAGAATGCATAAGTATATTAGCTTTATCATGACAGAAAAAATTTAAGACTGTCAGACTAGTATTAACAGATATTTATGCATTCATATCAAAAATATTTTCGAGTTACTTGTAATAACTTGAAATGGCTATATCAAGGTTACCATTATATCGATTTCAAATGCCTTTGCACGAATTTAAATCTTTTTCAATAAAGTTTAAATAGAATAAAAGAGATTGCTCGATTTTAAATTTTAAAAAAAAAATATTTTTTCAAAAATGATAAACTTGTAATTTTTCGTAGTCTGGAGACCTTTTACTTTCAACGGCTGTATCTCTGCAACTATTGCTCCGATTTCGTCAAAATAACAAAAAAAAAAAAAGATTGAGACTTTATCTTTCCTCTGGAACCAAATGTGAGACAATCGGGCTGGTACTTACAGAGATATATGCATTTATGCAAAGTTTTTTTTTTCATTTTTATGAAAAACCCATTATTTAAGGTTTTTTGGAGACCCTCATTTTTAAATTGCTATAACTCGGTAAATAATGATCCGTTTTTGACTCTATAAAAACTAGAATGCATAAGTATATTAGCTTTATCATGACAGAAAAAATTTAAGACTATCAGACTAGTATTAACAGATATTTATGCATTCATATCAAAAATATTTTCGGGTTACTTGTAATAACTTGAAATGGCTATATCAAGGTTACCATTATATCGATTTCAAATGCCTTTGCACGAATTTAAATCTTTTTCAATAAAGTTTAAATAGAATAAAAGAGATTGCTCGATTTTAAATTTAAAAAAAAAATATTTTTTCAAAAATGATAAACTTGTAATTTTTCGTAGTCTGGAGACCTTTTACTTTCAACGGCTGTATCTCTGCAACTATTGCTCCGATTTCGTCAAAATAACAAAAAAATAAAAGATTGAGACTTTATCTTTCCTCTGGATCCAAATGTGAGACAATCGGGCTGGTACTTACAGAGATATATGCATTTATGCAAAGTTTTTTTTTTCATTTTTATGAAAAACCCATTATTTAAGGTTTTTTGGAGACCCTCATTTTTAAATTGCTATAACTCGGTAAATAATGATCCGATTTTGACTCTATAAAAACTAGAATGCATAAGTATATTAGCTTTATCATGACAGAAAAAATTTAAGACTATCAGACTAGTATTAACAGATATTTATGCATTCATATCAAAAATATTTTCGGGTTACTTGTAATAACTTGAAATGGCTATATCAAGGTTACCATTATATCGATTTCAAATGCCTTTGCACGAATTTAAATCTTTTTCAATAAAGTTTAAATAGAATAAAAGAGATTGCTCGATTTTAAATTTTTAAAAAAAATTATTTTTTCAAAAATGATAAACTTGTAATTTTTCGTAGTCTGGAGACCTTTTACTTTCAACGGCTTACCTCTGCAACTATTGCTCCGATTTCGTCAAAATAACAAAAAAATAAAAGATTGAGACTTTATCTTTCCTCTGGAACCAAATGTGAGACAATCGGGCTGGTACTTACAGAGATATATGCATTTATGCAAAGTTTTTTTTTCATTTTTATGAGAAACCCATTATTTAAGGTTTTTTGGAGACCCTCATTTTTAAATTGCTATAACTCGATAAATAATGATCCGATATTGACTCTATAAAAACTAGAATGCATAAGTATATTAGCTTTATCATGACAGAAAAAATTTAAGACTATCAGACTAGTATTAACAGATATTTATGCATTCATATCAAAAATATTTTCGGGTTACTTGTAATAACTTGAAATGGCTATATCAAGGTTACTATTATATCGATTTCAAATGCCTTTGCACGAATTTAAATCTTTTTCAATAAAGTTTAAATAGAATAAAAGAGATTGCTCGATTTTAAATTTTTAAAAAAATTTTTTTTTCAAAAATGATAAACTTGTAATTTTTCGTAGTCTGGAGACCTTTTACTTTCAACGGCTGTATCTCTGCAACTATTGCTCCGATTTTGTCAAAATAACAAAAAAATAAAAGATTGAGACTTTATCTTTCCTCTGGAACCAAATGTGAGACAATCGGGCTGGTACTTACAGAGATATATGCATTTATGCAAAGTTTTTTTTTTCATTTTTATGAGAAACCCATTATTTAAGGTTTTTTGGAGACCCTCATTTTTAAATTGCTATAACTCGGTAAATAATGATCCGATTTTGACTCTATAAAAACAAGAATGCATAAGTATATTAGCTTTATCATGACAGAAAAAATTTAAGACTATCAGACTAGTATTAACAGATATTTATGCATTCATATCAAAAATATTTTCGGGTTACTTGTAATAATTTGAAATGGCTATATCAAGGTTACCATTATATCGATTTCAAATGCCTTTGCACGAATTTAAATCTTTTTCAATAAAGTTTAAATAGAATAAAAGAGATTGCTCGATTTTAAATTTTTAAAAAAAAATTATTTTTTCAAAAATGATAAACTTGTAATTTTTCGTAGTCTGGAGACCTTTTACTTTCAACGGCTGTATCTCTGCAACTATTGCTCCGATTTCGTCAAAATAACAAAAAAATAAAAGATTGAGACTTTATCTTTCCTCTGGCACCAAATGTGAGACAATCGGGCTGGTACTTACAGAGATATATGCATTTATGCAAAGTTTTTTTTTCATTTTTATGAGAAACCCATTATTTAAGGTTTTTTGGAGACCCTCATTTTTAAATTGCTATAACTCGATAAATAATGATCCGATTTTGACTCTATAAAAACTAGAATGCATAAGTATATTAGCTTTATCATGACAGAAAAAATTTAAGACTATCGGACTAGTATTAACAGATATTTATGCATTCATATCAAAAATATTTTCGGGTTACTTGTAATAACTTGAAATGGCTATATCAAGGTTACCATTATATCGATTTCAAATGCCTTTGCACGAATTTAAATCTTTTTCAATAAAGTTTAAATAGAATAAAAGAGATTGCTCGATTTTAAATTTAAAAAAAAAAATATTTTTCAAAAATGATAAACTTGTAATTTTTCGTAGTCTGGAGACCTTTTACTTTCAACGGCTGTATCTCTGCAACTATTGCTCCGATTTCGTCAAAATAACAAAAAAATAAAAGATTGAGACTTTATCTTTCCTCTGGAACTAAATGTGAGACAATCGGGCTGGTACTTACAGAGATATATGCATTTATGCAAAGTTTTTTTTTCATTTTTATGAAAAACCCATTATTTAAGGTTTTTGGAGACCCTCATTTTTAAATTGCTATAACTCGGTAAATAATGATCCGATTTTGACTCTATAAAAACTAGAATGCATAAGTATATTAGCTTTATCATGACAGAAAAAATTTTATGACTATCAGACTAGTATTAACAGATATTTATGCATTCATATCAATAATATTTTCGGGTTACTTGTAATAACTTGAAATGGCTATATCAAGGTTACCATTATATCGATTTCAAATGCCTTTGCACGAATTTAAATCTTTTTCAATAAAGTTTAAATAGAATAAAAGAGATTGCTCGAATTTAAATTTTTAAAAAAAAATATTTTTTCAAAAATGATAAACTTGTAATTTTTCGTAGTCTGGAGACCTTTTACTTTCAACGGCTGTATCTCTGCAACTATTGCTCCGATTTTGTCAAAATAACAAAAAAATAAAAGATTGAGACTTTATCTTTCCTCTGGAACCAAATGTGAGACAATCGGGCTGGTACTTACAGAGATATATGCATTTATGCAAAGTTTTTTTTTTCATTTTTATGAGAAACCCATTATTTAAGGTTTTTTGGAGACCCTCATTTTTAAATTGCTATAACTCGATAAATAATGATCCGATTTTGACTCTATAAAAACTAGAATGCATAAGTATATTAGCTTTATCATGACAGAAAAAATTTAAGACTATCAGACTAGTATTAACAGATATTTATGCATTCATATCAAAAATATTTTCGGGTTACTTGTAATAACTTGAAATGGCTATATCAAGGTTACCATTATATCGATTTCAAATGCCTTTGCACGAATTTAAATCTTTTTCAATAAAGTTTAAATAGAATAAAAGAGATTGCTCGATTTTAAATTTTTAAAAAAAAATATTTTTTCAAAAATGATAAACTTGTAATTTTTCGTAGTCTGGAGACCTTTTACTTTCAACGGCTGTATCTCTGCAACTATTGCTCCGATTTCGTCAAAATAACAAAAAAATAAAAGATTGAGACTTTATCTTTCCTCTGGAACCAAATGTGAGACAATCGGGCTGGTACTTACAGAGATATATGCATTTATGCAAAGTTTTTTTTTCATTTTTATGAGAAACCCATTATTTAAGGTTTTTTGGAGACCCTCATTTTTAAATTGCTATAACTCGATAAATAATGATCCGATTTTGACTCTATAAAAACTAGAATGCATAAGTATATTAGCTTTATCATGACAGAAAAAATTTAAGACTATCAGACTAGTATTAACAGATATTTATGCATTCATATCAAAAATATTTTCGGGTTACTTGTAATAACTTTAAATGGCTATATCAAGGTTACCATTATATCGATTTCAAATGCCTTTGCACGAATTTAAATCTTTTTCAATAAAGTTTAAATAGAATAAAAGAGATTGCTCGATTTTAAATTTTAAAAAAAAATTTTTTTTCAAAAAATGATAAACTTGTAATTTTTCGTAGTCTGGAGACCTTTTACTTTCAACGGCTGTATCTCTGCAACTATTGCTCCGATTTTGTCAAAATAACAAAAAATTAAATATTGAGACTTTATCTTTCCTCTGGAACCAAATGTGAGACAATCGGGCTGGTACTTACAGAGATATATGCATTTATGCAAAGTTTTTTTTTTCATTTTTATGAGAAACTAATTACTTAAGGATTTTTGGAGACCCTCATTTTTAAATTGCTATAACTCGATAAATAATGATCCGATTTTGACTCTATAAAAACTAGAATGCATAAGTATATTAGCTTTATCATGACAGAAAAAATTTAAGACTATCAGACTAGTATTAACAGATATTTATGCATTCATATCAAAAATATTTTCGGGTTACTTGTAATAACTTGAAATGGCTATATCAAGGTTACCATTATATCGATTTCAAATGCCTTTGCACGAATTTAAATCTTTTTCAATAAAGTTTAAATAGAATAAAAGAGAATGCTCGATTTTAAATTTTTAAAAAATTTTTTTTTTAAAAATGATAAACTTGTAATTTTTCGTAGTCTGGAGACCTTTTACTTTCAACGGCTGTATCTCTGCAACTATTGCTCCGATTTTGTCAAAATAACAAAAAAATAAAAGATTGAGACTTTATCTTTCCTCTGGAACCAAATGTGAGACAATCGGGCTGGTACTTACAGAGATATATGCATTTATGCAAAGTTTTTTTTTTTCATTTTTATGAGAAACCCATTATTTAAGGTTTTTTGGAGACCCTCATTTTTAAATTGCTATAACTCGGTAAATAATGATCCGATTTTGACTCTATAAAAACTAGAATGCATAAGTATATTAGCTTTATCATGACAGAAAATATTTAAGACTATCAGACTAGTATTAACAGATATTTATGCATTCATATCAAAAATATTTTCGGGTTACTTGTAATAACTTGAAATGGCTATATCAAGGTTACCATTATATCGATTTCAAATGCCTTTGCACGAATTTAAATCTTTTTCAATAAAGTTTAAATAGAATAAAAGAGATTGCTCGATTTTAAATTTTTAAAAAAAAATATTTTTTCAAAAATGATAAACTTGTAATTTTTCGTAGTCTGGAGACCTTTTACTTTCAACGGCTGTATCTCTGCAACTATTGCTCCGATTTCGTCAAAATAACAAAAAAATAAAAGATTGAGACTTTATCTTTCCTCTGGAACCAAATGTGAGACAATCGGGCTGGTACTTACAGAGATATATGCATTTATGCAAAGTTTTTTTTTTCATTTTTATGAGAAACCCATTATTTAAGGTTTTTTGGAGACCCTCATTTTTAAATTGCTATAACTCGATAAATAATGATCCGATTTTGACTCTATAAAAACTAGAATGCATAAGTATATTAGCTTTATCATGACAGAAAAAATTTAAGACTATCAGACTAGTATTAACAGATATTTAAGTATGCATTCATATCAAAAATATTTTCGGGTTACTTGTAATAACTTGAAATGGCTATATCAAGGTTACCATTATATCGATTTCAAATGCCTTTGCACGAATTTAAATCTTTTTCAATAAAATTTAAATAGAATAAAAGAGATTGCTCGATTTTAAATTTTTAAAAAAAATTATTTTTTCAAAAATGATAAACTTGTAATTTTTCGTAGTCTGGAGACCTTTTACTTTCAACGGCTGTATCTCTGCAACTATTGCTCCGATTTCGTCAAAATAACAAAAAATAAAAGATTGAGACTTTATCTTTCCTCTGGAACCAAATGTGAGACAATCGGGCTGGTACTTACAGAGATATATGCATTTATGCAAAGTTTTTTTTTTCATTTTTATGAGAAACCCATTATTTAAGGTTTTTTGGAGACCCTCATTTTTAAATTGCTATAACTCGATAAATAATGATCCGATTTTGACTCTATAAAAACTAGAATGCATAAGTATATTAGCTTTATCATGACAGAAAAAATTTAAGACTATCAGACTAGTATTAACAGATATTTATGCATTCATATCAAAAATATTTTCGGGTTACTTGTAATAACTTGAAATGGCTATATCAAGGTTACCATTATATCGATTTCAAATGCCTTTGCACGAATTTAAATCTTTTTCAATAAAGTTTAAATAGAATAAAAGAGATTGCTCGATTTTAAATTTAAAAAAAAAAATATTTTTTCAAAAATGATAAACTTGTAATTTTTCGTAGTCTGGAGACCTTTTACTTTCAACGGCTGTATCTCTGCAAAAAAATTATTTTTTCAAAAATGATAAACTTGTAATTTTTCGTAGTCTGGAGACCTTTTACTTTCAACGGCTGTATCTCTGCAACTATTGCTCCGATTTCGTCAAAATAACAAAAAAATAAAAGATTGAGACTTTATCTTTCCTCTGGAACCAAATGTGAGACAATCGGGCTGGTACTTACAGAGATATATGCATTTATGCAAAGTTTTTTTTTCATTTTTATGAGAAACCCATTATTTAAGGTTTTTTGGAGACCCTCATTTTTAAATTGCTATAACTCGATAAATAATGATCCGATTTTGACTCTATAAAAACTAGAATGCATAAGTATATTAGCTTTATCATGACAGAAAAAATTTAAGACTATCAGACTAGTATTAACAGATATTTAAGTATGCATTCATATCAAAAATATTTTCGGGTTACTTGTAATAACTTGAAATGGCTATATCAAGGTTACCATTATATCGATTTCAAATGCCTTTGCACGAATTTAAATCTTTTTGAATAAAGTTTAAATAGAATAAAAGAGATTGCTCGATTTTAAATTTTTAAAAAAAATTTTTTTTCAAAAAATGATAAACTTGTAATTTTTCGTAGTCTGGAGACCTTTTACTTTCAACGGCTGTATCTCTGCAACTATTGCTCCGATTTTGTCAAAATAACAAAAAAATAAAAGATTGAGACTTTATCTTTCCTCTGGAACCAAATGTGAGACAATCGGGCTGGTACTTACAGAGATATATGCATTTATGCAAAGTTTTTTTTTTCATTTTTATGAGAAACCCATTATTTAAGGTTTTTTGGAGACCCTCATTTTTAAATTGCTATAACTCGATAAATAATGATCCGATTTTGACTCTATAAAAACTAGAATGCATAAGTATATTAGCTTTATCATGACAGAAAAAATTTAAGACTATCAGACTAGTATTAACAGATATTTATGCATTCATATCAAAAATATTTTCGGGTTACTTGTAATAACTTGAAATGGCTATATCAAGGTTACCATTATATCGATTTCAAATGCCTTTGCACGAATTTAAATCTTTTTCAATAAAGTTTAAATAGAATAAAAGAGATTGCTCGATTTTAAATTTTAAAAAAAAAATATTTTTTCAAAAATGATAAACTTGTAATTTTTCGTAGTCTGGAGACCTTTTACTTTCAACGGCTGTATCTCTGCAACTATTGCTCCGATTTCGTCAAAATAACAAAAAAATAAAAGATTGAGACTTTATCTTTCCTCTGGAACCAAATGTGAGACAATCGGGCTGGTACTTACAGAGATATATGCATTTATGCAAAGTTTTTTTTTCATTTTTATGAAAAACTCATTATTTAAGGTTTTTTGGAGACCCTCATTTTTAAATTGCTATAACTCGGTAAATAATGATCCGATTTTGACTCTATAAAAACTAGAATGCATAAGTATATTAGCTTTATCATGACAGAAAAAATTTAAGACTATCAGACTAGTATTAACAGATATTTATGCATTCATATCAAAAATATTTTCGGGTTACTTGTAATAACTTGAAATGGCTATATCAAGGTTACCATTATATCGATTTCAAATGCCTTTGCACGAATTTAAATCTTTTTCAATAAAGTTTAAATAGAATAAAAGAGATTGCTCGATTTTAAATTTAAAAAAAAAAAATATTTTTTCAAAAATGATAAACTTGTAATTTTTCGTAGTCTGGAGACCTTTTACTTTCAACGGCTGTATCTCTGCAACTATTGCTCCGATTTCGTCAAAATAACAAAAAAATAAAAGATTGAGACTTTATCTTTCCTCTGGAACCAAATGTGAGACAATCGGGCTGGTACTTACAGAGATATATGCATTTATGCAAAGTTTTTTTTTTCATTTTTATGAAAAACCCATTATTTAAGGTTTTTTGGAGACCCTCATTTTTAAATTGCTATAACTCGGTAAATAATGATCCGATTTTGACTCTATAAAAACTAGAATGCATAAGTATATTAGCTTTATCATGACAGAAAAAATTTAAGACTATCAGACTAGTATTAACAGATATTTATGCATTCATATCAAAAATATTTTCGGGTTACTTGTAATAACTTGAAACGGCTATATCAAGGTTACCATTATATCGATTTCAAATGCCTTTGCACGAATTTAAATCTTTTTCAATAAAGTTTAAATAGAATAAAAGAGACTGCTCGATTTTAAATTTTTAAAAAAAATTTTTTTTCAAAAAATGATAAACTTGTAATTTTTCGTAGTCTGGAGACCTTTTACTTTCAACGGCTGTATCTCTGCAACTATTGCTCCGATTTTGTCAAAATAACAAAAAAATAAAAGATTGAGACTTTATCTTTCCTCTGGAACCAAATGTGAGACAATCGGGCTGGTACTTACAGAGATATATGCATTTATGCAAAGTTTTTTTTTTCATTTTTATCAGAAACCCATTATTTAAGGTTTTTTGGAGACCCTCATTTTTAAATTGCTATAACTCGATAAATAATGATCCGATTTTGACTCTATAAAAACTAGAATGCATAAGTATATTAGCTTTATCATGACAGAAAAAATTTAAGACTATCAGACTAGTATTAACAGATATTTATGCATTCATATCAAAAATATTTTCGGGTTACTTGTAATAACTTGAAATGGCTATATCAAGGTTACCATTATATCGATTTCAAATGCCTTTGCACGAATTTAAATCTTTTTCAATAAAGTTTAAATAGAATAAAAGAGATTGCTCGATTTTAAATTTTTAAAAAAAATTATTTTTTCAAAAATGATAAACTTGTAATTTTTCGTAGTCTGGAGACCTTTTACTTTCAACGGCTGTATCTCTGCAACTATTGCTCCGATTTCGTCAAAATAACAAAAAAATAAAAGATTGAGACTTTATCTTTCCTCTGGAACCAAATGTGAGACAATCGGGCTGGTACTTACAGAGATATATGCATTTATGCAAAGTTTTTTTTTCATTTTTATGAAAAACTCATTATTTAAGGTTTTTTGGAGACCCTCATTTTTAAATTGCTATAACTCGGTAAATAATGATCCGATTTTGACTCTATAAAAACTAGAATGCATAAGTATATTAGCTTTATCATGACAGAAAAAATTTAAGACTATCAGACTAGTATTAACAGATATTTATGCATTCATATCAAAAATATTTTCGGGTTACTTGTAATAACTTGAAATGGCTATATCAAGGTTACCATTATATCGATTTCAAATGCCTTTGCACGAATTTAAATCTTTTTCAATAAAGTTTAAATAGAATAAAAGAGATTGCTCGATTTTAAATTTTTAAAAAAAAATATTTTTTCAAAAATGATAAACTTGTAATTTTTCGTAGTCTGGAGACCTTTTACTTTCAACGGCTGTATCTCTGCAACTATTGCTCCGATTTCGTCAAAATAACAAAAAAATAAAAGATTGAGACTTTATCTTTCCTCTGGAACCAAATGTGAGACAATCGGGCTGGTACTTACAGAGATATATGCATTTATGCAAAGTTTTTTTTTTCATTTTTATGAGAAACCCATTATTTAAGGTTTTTTGGAGACCCTCATTTTTAAATTGCTATAACTCGATAAATAATGATCCGATTTTGACTCTATAAAAACTAGAATGCATAAGTATATTAGCTTTATCATGACAGAAAAAATTTAAGACTATCAGACTAGTATTAACAGATATTTATGCATTCATATCAAAAATATTTTCGGGTTACTTGTAATAACTTGAAATGGCTATATCAAGGTTACCATTATATCGATTTCAAATGCCTTTGCACGAATTTAAATCTTTTTCAATAAAGTTTAAATAGAATAAAAGAGATTGCTCGATTTTAAATTTTTAAAAAAAATTATTTTTTCAAAAATGATAAACTTGTAATTTTTCGTAGTCTGGAGACCTTTTACTTTCAACGGCTGTATCTCTGCAACTATTGCTCAGATTTCGTCAAAATAACAAAAAAATAAAAGATTGAGACTTTATCTTTCCTCTGGAACCAAATGTGAGACAATCGGGCTGGTACTTACAGAGATATATGCATTTATGCAAAGTTTTTTTTTTCATTTTTATGAGAAACCCATTACTTAAGGATTTTTGGAGACCCTCATTTTTAAATTGCTATAACTCGATAAATAATGATCCGATTTTGACTCTATAAAAACTAGAATGCATAAGTATATTAGCTTTATCATGACAGAAAAAATTTAAGACTATCAGACTAGTATTAACAGATATTTATGCATTCATATCAAAAATATTTTCGGGTTACTTGTAATAACTTGAAATGGCTATATCAAGGTTACCATTATATCGATTTCAAATGCCTTTGCACGAATTTAAATCTTTTTCAATAAAGTTTAAATAGAATAAAAGAGAATGCTCGATTTTAAATTTTTAAAAATTTTTTTTTTTTAAAAATGATAAACTTGTAATTTTTCGTAGTCTGGAGACCTTTTACTTTCAACGGCTGTATCTCTGCAACTATTGCTCCGATTTTGTCAAAATAACAAAAAAATAAAAGATTGAGACTTTATCTTTCCTCTGGAACCAAATGTGAGACAATCGGGCTGGTACTTACAGAGATATATGCATTTATGCAAAGTTTTTTTTTTTCATTTTTATGAGAAACCCATTATTTAAGGTTTTTTGGAGACCCTCATTTTTAAATTGCTATAACTCGGTAAATAATGATCCGATTTTGACTCTATAAAAACAAGAATGCATAAGTATATTAGCTTTATCATGACAGAAAAAATTTAAGACTATCAGACTAGTATTAACAGATATTTATGCATTCATATCAAAAATATTTTCGGGTTACTTGTAATAACTTGAAATGGCTATATCAAGGTTACCATTATATCGATTTCAAATGCCTTTGCACGAATTTAAATCTTTTTCAATAAAGTTTAAATAGAATAAAAGAGATTGCTCGATTTTAAATTTTAAAAAAAAATTATTTTTTCAAAAATGATAAACTTGTAATTTTTCGTAGTCTGGAGACCTTTTACTTTCAACGGCTGTATCTCTGCAACTATTGCTCCGATTTCGTCAAAATAACAAAAAAATAAAAGATTGAGACTTTATCTTTCCTCTGGAACCAAATGTGAGACAATCGGGCTGGTACTTACAGAGATATATGCATTTATGCAAAGTTTTTTTTTCATTTTTATGAGAAACCCATTATTTAAGGTTTTTTGGAGACCCTCATTTTTAAATTGCTATAACTCGATAAATAATGATCCGATTTTGACTCTATAAAAACTAGAATGCATAAGTATATTAGCTTTATCATGACAGAAAAAATTTAAGACTATCAGACTAGTATTAACAGATATTTATGCATTCATATCAAAAATATTTTCGGGTTACTTGTAATAACTTGAAATGGCTATATCAAGGTTACCATTATATCGATTTCAAATGCCTTTGCACGAATTTAAATCTTTTTCAATAAAGTTTAAATAGAATAAAAGAGATTGCTCGATTTTAAATTTTAAAAAAAAAATATTTTTTCAAAAATGATAAACTTGTAATTTTTCGTAGTCTGGAGACCTTTTACTTTCAACGGCTGTATCTCTGCAACTATTGCTCCGATTTCGTCAAAATAACAAAAAAATAAAAGATTGAGACTTTATCTTTCCTCTGGAACCAAATGTGAGACAATCGGGCTGGTACTTACAGAGATATATGCATTTATGCAAAGTTTTTTTTTCATTTTTATGAAAAACCCATTATTTAAGGTTTTTTGGAGACCCTCATTTTTAAATTGCTATAACTCGGTAAATAATGATCCGATTTTGACTCTATAAAAACTAGAATGCATAAGTATATTAGCTTTATCATGACAGAAAATATTTAAGACTATCAGACTAGTATTAACAGATATTTATGCATTCATATCAAAAATATTTTCGGGTTACTTGTAATAACTTGAAATGGCTATATCAAGGTTACCATTATATCGATTTCAAATGCCTTTGCACGAATTTAAATCTTTTTCAATAAAGTTTAAATAGAATAAAAGAGATTGCTCGATTTTAAATTTTTTAAAAAAAATATTTTTTCAAAAATGATAAATTTGTAATTTTTCGTAGTCTGGAGACCTTTTACTTTCAACGGCTGTATCTCTGCAACTATTGCTCCGATTTCGTCAAAATAACAAAAAAATAAAAGATTGAGACTTTATCTTTCCTCTGGAACCAAATGTGAGACAATCGGGCTGGTACTTACAGAGATATATACATTTATGCAAAGTTTTTTTTTTCATTTTTATGAAAAATGGAGACCCTCATTTTTAAATTGCTATAACTCGGTAAATAATGATCCGATTTTGACTCTATAAAAACTAGAATGCATAAGTATATTAGCTTTATCATGACAGAAAAAATTTAAGACTATCAGACTAGTATTAACAGATATTTATGCATTCATATCAAAAATATTTTCGGGTTACTTGTAATAACTTGAAATGGCTATATCAAGGTTACCATTATATCGATTTCAAATGCCTTTGCACGAATTTAAATCTTTTTCAATAAAGTTTAAATAGAATAAAAGAGATTGCTCGATTTTAAATTTTTAAAAAAAAATATTTTTTCAAAAATGATAAACTTGTAATTTTTCGTAGTCTGGAGACCTTTTACTTTCAACGGCTGTATCTCTGCAACTATTGCTCCGATTTTGTCAAAATAACAAAAAAATAAAAGATTGAGACTTTATCTTTCCTCTGGAACCAAATGTGAGACAATCGGGCTGGTACTTACAGAGATATATGCATTTATGCAAAGTTTTTTTTTTCATTTTTATGAGAAACCCATTATTTAAGGTTTTTTGGAGACCCTCATTTTTAAATTGCTATAACTCGATAAATAATGATCCGATTTTGACTCTATAAAAACTAGAATGCATAAGTATATTAGCTTTATCATGACAGAAAAAATTTAAGACTATCAGACTAGTATTAACAGATATTTATGCATTCATATCAAAAATATTTTCGGGTTACTTGTAATAACTTGAAATGGCTATATCAAGGTTACCATTATATCGATTTCAAATGCCTTTGCACGAATTTAAGTCTTTTTCAATAAAGTTTAAATAGAATAAAAGAGATTGCTCGATTTTAAATTTTTAAAAAAAAATATTTTTTCAAAAATGATAAACTTGTAATTTTTCGTAGTCTGGAGACCTTTTACTTTCAACGGCTGTATCTCTGCAACTATTGCTCCGATTTCGTCAAAATAACAAAAAAATAAAAGATTGAGACTTTATCTTTCCTCTGGAACCAAATGTGAGACAATCGGGCTGGTACTTACAGAGATATATGCATTTATGCAAAGTTTTTTTTTTTCATTTTTATGAGAAACCCATTATTTAAGGTTTTTTGGAGACCCTCATTTTTAAATTGCTATAACTCGATAAATAATGATCCGATTTTGACTCTATAAAAACTAGAATGCATATGTATATTAGCTTTATCATGACAGAAAAAATTTAAGACTATCAGACTAGTATTAACAGATATTTATGCATTCATATCAAAAATATTTTCGGGTTACTTGTAATAACTTGAAATGGCTATATCAAGGTTACCATTATATCGATTTCAAATGCCTTTGCACGAATTTAAATCTTTTTCAATAAAGTTTAAATAGAATAAAAGAGATTGCTCGATTTTAAATTTTTAAAAAAAATTTTTTTTCAAAAAATGATAAACTTGTAATTTTTCGTAGTCTGGAGACCTTTTACTTTCAACGGCTGTATCTCTGCAACTATTGCTCCGATTTTGTCAAAATAACAAAAAAATAAAAGATTGAGACTTTATCTTTCCTCTGGAACCAAATGTGAGACAATCGGGCTGGTACTTACAGAGATATATGCATTTATGCAAAGTTTTTTTTTCATTTTTATGAGAAACCCATTATTTAAGGTTTTTTGGAGACCCTCATTTTTAAATTGCTATAACTCGGTAAATAATGATCCGATTTTGACTCTATAAAAACAAGAATGCATAAGTATATTAGCTTTATCATGACAGAAAAAATTTAAGACTATCAGACTAGTATTAACAGATATTTACTTATGCATTCATATCAAAAATATTTTCGGGTTACTTGTAATAACTTGAAATGGCTATATCAAGGTTACCATTATATCGATTTCAAGTGCCTTTGCACGAATTTAAATCTTTTTCAATAAAGTTTAAATAGAATAAAAGAGATTGCTCGATTTTAAATTTTTAAAAAAAAATATTTTTTCAAAAATGATAAACTTGTAATTTTTCGTAGTCTGGAGACCTTTTACTTTCAACGGCTGTATCTCTGCAACTATTGCTCCGATTTCGTCAATATAACAAAAAAATAAAAGATTGAGACTTTATCTTTCCTCTGGAACCAAATGTGAGACAATCGGGCTGGTACTTACAGAGATATATGCATTTATGCAAAGTTTTTTTTTTTCATTTTTATGAGAAACCCATTATTTAAGGTTTTTTGGAGACCCTCATTTTTAAATTGCTATAACTCGATAAATAATGATCCGATTTTGACTCTATAAAAACTAGAATGCATAAGTACTTATATTAGCTTTATCATGACAGAAAAAATTTAAGACTATCACACTAGTATTAACAGATATTTATGCATTCATATCAAAAATATTTTCGGGTTACTTGTAATAACTTGAAATGGCTATATCAAGGTTACCATTATATCGATTTCAAATGCCTTTGCACGAATTTAAATCTTTTTCAATAAAGTTTAAATAGAATAAAAGAGATTGCTCGATTTTAAATTTAAAAAAAAAAAATATTTTTTCAAAAATGATAAACTTGTAATTTTTCGTAGTCTGGAGACCTTTTACTTTCAACGGCTGTATCTCTGCAACTATTGCTCCGATTTCGTCAAAATAACAAAAAAATAAAAGATTGAGACCTTATCTTTCCTCTGGAACCAAATGTGAGACAATCGGGCTGGTACTTACAGAGATATATGCATTTATGCAAAGTTTTTTTTTTTCATTTTTATGAGAAACCCATTATTTAAGGTTTTTTGGAGACCCTCATTTTTAAATTGCTATAACTCGGTAAATAATGATCCGATTTTGACTCTATAAAAACAAGAATGCATAAGTATATTAGCTTTATCATGACAGAAAAAATTTAAGACTATCAGACTAGTATTAACAGATATTTATGCATTCATATCAAAAATATTTTCGGGTTACTTGTAATAACTTGAAATGGCTATATCAAGGTTACCATTATATCGATTTCAAATGCCTTTGCACGAATTTAAATCTTTTTCAATAAAGTTTAAATAGAATAAAAGAGATTGCTCGATTTTAAATTTAAAAAAAAAAATATTTTTTCAAAAATGATAAACTTGTAATTTTTCGTAGTCTGGAGACCTTTTACTTTCAACGGCTGTATCTCTGCAACTATTGCTCCGATTTCGTCAAAATAACAAAAAAATAAAAGATTGAGACTTTATCTTTCCTCTGGAACCAAATGTGAGACAATCGGGCTGGTACTTACAGAGATATATGCATTTATGCAAAGTTTTTTTTTTCATTTTTATGAGAAACCCATTATTTAAGGTTTTTTGGAGACCCTCATTTTTAAATTGCTATAACTCGATAAATAATGATCCGATTTTGACTCTATAAAAACTAGAATGCATAAGTATATTAGCTTTATCATGACAGAAAAAATTTAAGACTATCAGACTAGTATTAACAGATATTTATGCATTCATATCAAAAATATTTTCGGGTTACTTGTAATAACTTGAAATGGCTATATCAAGGTTACCATTATATCGATTTCAAATGCCTTTGCACGAATTTAAATCTTTTTCAATAAAGTTTAAATAGAATAAAAGAGATTGCTCGATTTTAAATTTAAAAAAAAAAATATTTTTTCAAAAATGATAAACTTGTAATTTTTCGTAGTCTGGAGACCTTTTACTTTCAACGGCTGTATCTCTGCAACTATTGCTCCGATTTCGTCAAAATAACAAAAAAATAAAAGATTGAGACTTTATCTTTCCTCTGGAACCAAACGTGAGACAATCGGGCTGGTACTTACAGAGATATATACATTTATGCAAAGTTTTTTTTTTCATTTTTATGAAAAACCCATTATTTAAGGTTTTTTGGAGACCCTCATTTTTAAATTGCTATAACTCGGTAAATAATGATCCGATTTTGACTCTATAAAAACTAGAATGCATAAGTATATTAGCTTTATCATGACAGAAAAAATTTAAGACTATCAGACTAGTATTAACAGATATTTATGCATTCATATCAAAAATATTTTCGGGTTACTTGTAATAACTTGAAATGGCTATATCAAGGTTACCATTATATCGATTTCAAATGCCTTTGCACGAATTTAAATCTTTTTCAATAAAGTTTAAATAGAATAAAAGAGATTGCTCGATTTTAAATTTTTAAAAAAAATTATTTTTTCAAAAATGATTAACTTGTAATTTTTCGTAGTCTGGAGACCTTTTACTTTCAACGGCTGTATCTCTGCAACTATTGCTCCGATTTCGTCAAAATAACAAAAAAATAAAAGATTGAGACTTTATTTTTCCTCTGGAACCAAATGTGAGACAATCGGGCTGGTACTCACAGAGATATATGCATTTATGCAAAGTTTTTTTTTCATTTTTATGAGAAACCCATTATTTAAGGTTTTTTGGAGACCCTCATTTTTAAATTGCTATAACTCGATAAATAATGATCCAATTTTGACTCTATAAAAACTAGAATGCATAATAAGTATATTAGCTTTATCATGACAGAAAAAATTTAAGACTATCAGACTAGTATTAACAGATATTTATGCATTCATATCAAAAATATTTTCGGGTTACTTGTAATAACTTGAAATGGCTATATCAAGGTTACCATTATATCGATTTCAAATGCCTTTGAACGAATTTAAATCTTTTTCAATAAAGTTTAAATAGAATAAAAGAGATTGCTCGATTTTAAATTTTTAAAAAAAAATTTTTTTCAAAAAATGATAAACTTGTAATTTTTCGTAGTCTGGAGACCTTTTACTTTCAACGGCTGTATCTCTGCAACTATTGCTCCGATTTTGTCAAAATAACAAAAAAATAAAAGATTGAGACTTTATCTTTCCTCTGGAACCAAATGTGAGACAATCGGGCTGGTACTTACAGAGATATATGCATTTATGCAAAGTTTTTTTTTTTCATTTTTATGAGAAACCCATTATTTAAGGTTTTTTGGAGACCCTCATTTTTAAATTGCTATAACTCGATAACTAATGATCCGATTTTGACTCTATAAAAACTAGAATGCATAAGTATATTAGCTTTATCATGACAGAAAAAATTTAAGACTATCAGACTAGTATTAACAGATATTTATGCATTCATATCAAAAATATTTTCGGGTTACTTGTAGTAACTTGAAATGGCTATATCAAGGTTACCATTATATCGATTTCAAATGCCTTTGCACGAATTTAAATCTTTTTCAATAAAGTTTAAATAGAATAAAAGAGATTGCTCGATTTTAAATTTAAAAAAAAAAATATTTTTTCAAAAATGATAAACTTGTAATTTTTCGTAGTCTGGAGACCTTTTACTTTCAACGGCTGTATCTCTGCAACTATTGCTCCGATTTCGTCAAAATAACAAAAAAATAAAAGATTGAGACTTTATCTTTCCTCTGGAACCAAATGTGAGACAATCGGGCTGGTACTTACAGAGATATATGCATTTATGCAAAGTTTTTTTTTCATTTTTATGAAAAACTCATTATTTAAGGTTTTTTGGAGACCCTCATTTTTAAATTGCTATAACTCGGTAAATAATGATCCGATTTTGACTCTATAAAAACTAGAATGCATAAGTATATTAGCTTTATCATGACAGAAAAAATTTAAGACTATCAGACTAGTATTAACAGATATTTATGCATTCATATCAAAAATATTTTCGGGTTACTTGTAATAACTTGAAATGGCTATATCAAGGTTACCATTATATCGATTTCAAATGCCTTTGCACGAATTTAAATCTTTTTCAATAAAGTTTAAATAGAATAAAAGAGATTGCTCGATTTTAAATTTTTAAAAAAAAATATTTTTTCAAAAATGATAAACTTGTAATTTTTCGTAGTCTGGAGACCTTTTACTTTCAACGGCTGTATCTCTGCAACTATTGCTCCGATTTCGTCAAAATAACAAAAAAATAAAAGATTGAGACTTTATCTTTCCTCTGGAACCAAATGTGAGACAATCGGGCTGGTACTTACAGAGATATATGCATTTATGCAAAGTTTTTTTTTTTTCATTTTTATGAAAAATGGAGACCCTCATTTTTAAATTGCTATAACTCGGTAAATAATGATCCGATTTTGACTCTATAAAAACTAGAATGCATAAGTATATTAGCTTTATCATGACAGAAAAAATTTAAGACTATCAGACTAGTATTAACAGATATTTATGCATTCATATCAAAAATATTTTCGGGTTACTTGTAATAACTTGAAATGGCTATATCAAGGTTACCATTATATCGATTTCAAATGCCTTTGCCCGAATTTAAATCTTTTTCAATAAAGTTTAAATAGAATAAAAGAGATTGCTCGATTTTAAATTTTTAAAAAAAAATATTTTTTCAAAAATGATAAACTTGTAATTTTTCGTAGTCTGGAGACCTTTTACTTTCAACGGCTGTATCTCTGCAACTATTGCTCCGATTTCGTCAAAATAACAAAAAAATAAAAGATTGAGACTTTATCTTTCCTCTGGAACCAAATGTGAGACAATCGGGCTGGTACTTACAGAGATATATGCATTTATGCAAAGTTTTTTTTTTTCATTTTTATGAGAAACCCATTATTTAAGGTTTTTTGGAGACCCTCATTTTTAAATTGCTATAACTCGATAAATAATGATCCGATTTTGACTCTATAAAAACTAGAATGCATAAGTATATTAGCTTTATCATGACAGAAAAAATTTAAGAATATCAGACTAGTATTAACAGATATTTATGCATTCATATCAAAAATATTTTCGGGTTACTTGTAATAACTTGAAATGGCTATATCAAGGTTACCATTATATCGATTTCAAATGCCTTTGCACGAATTTAAATCTTTTTCAATAAAGTTTAAATAGAATAAAAGAGATTGCTCGATTTTAAATTTTTAAAAAAAAATTTTTTTCAAAAATGATAAACTTGTAATTTTTCGTAGTCTGGAGACCTTTTACTTTCAACGGCTGTATCTCTGCAACTATTGCTCCGATTTTGTCAAAATAACAAAAAAATAAAAGATTGAGACTTTATCTTTCCTCTGGAACCAAATGTGAGACAATCGGGCTGGTACTTACAGAGATATATGCATTTATGCAAAGTTTTTTTTTTTCGTTTTTATGAGAAACCCATTATTTAAGGTTTTTTGGAGACCCTCATTTTTAAATTGCTATAACTCGGTAAATAATGATCCGATTTTGACTCTATAAAAACAAGAATGCATAAGTATATTAGCTTTATCATGACAGAAAAAATTTAAGACTAACAGACTAGTATTAACAGATATTTATGCATTCATATCAAAAATATTTTCGGGTTACTTGTAATAACTTGAAATGGCTATATCAAGGTTACCATTATATCGATTTCAAATGCCTTTGCACGAATTTAAATCTTTTTCAATAAAGTTTAAATAGAATAAAAGAGATTGCTCGATTTTAAATTTTAAAAAAAAAATATTTTTTCAAAAATGATAAACTTGTAATTTTTCGTAGTCTGGAGACCTTTTACTTTCAACGGCTGTATCTCTGCAACTATTGCTCCGATTTCGTCAAAATAACAAAAAAATAAAAGATTGAGACTTTATCTTTCCTCTGGAACCAAATGTGAGACAATCGGGCTGGTACTTACAGAGATATATGCATTTATGCAAAGTTTTTTTTTTTCATTTTTATGAAAAATGGAGACCCTCATTTTTAAATTGCTATAACTCGGTAAATAATGATCCGATTTTGACTCTATAAAAACTAGAATGCATAAGTATATTAGCTTTATCATGACAGAAAAAATTTAAGACTATCAGACTAGTATTAACAGATATTTATGCATTCATATCAAAAATATTTTCGGGTTACTTGTAATAACTTGAAATGGCTATATCAAGGTTACCATTATATCGATTTCAAATGCCTTTGCACGAATTTAAATCTTTTTCAATAAAGCTTAAATAGAATAAAAGAGATTGCTCGATTTTAAATTTTTAAAAAAATTATTTTTTCAAAAATGATAAACTTGTAATTTTTCGTAGTCTGGAGACCTTTTTCTTTCAACGGCTGTATCTCTGCAACTATTGCTCCGATTTCGTCAAAATAACAAAAAAATAAAAGATTGAGACTTTATCTTTCCTCTGGAACCAAATGTGAGACAATCGGGCTGGTACTTACAGAGATATATGCATTTATGCAAAGTTTTTTTTTTCATTTTTATGAGAAACCCATTATTTAAGGTTTTTTGGAGACCCTCATTTTTAAATTGCTATAACTCGATAAAAATTGATCCGATTTTGACTCTATAAAAACTAGAATGCATAAGTATATTAGCTTTATCATGACAGAAAAAATTTAAGACTATCAGACTAGTATTAACAGATATTTATGCATTCATATCAAAAATATTTTCGGGTTACTTGTAATAACTTGAAATGGCTATATCAAGGTTACCATTATATCGATTTCAAATGCCTTTGCACGAATTTAAATCTTTTTCAATAAAGTTTAAATAGAATAAAAGAGATTGCTCGATTTTAAATTTTTAAAAAAAATTTTTTTTCAAAAATGATAAACTTGAAATTTTTCGTAGTCTGGAGACCTTTTACTTTCAACGTCTGTATCTCTGCAACTATTGCTCCGATTTCGTCAAAATAACAAAAAAATAAAAGATTGAGACTTTATCTTTCCTCTGGAACCAAATGTGAGACAATCGGGCTGGTACTTACAGAGATATATGCATTTATGCAAAGTTTTTTTTTTCATTTTTATGAGAAACCCATTATTTAAGGTTTTTTGGAGACCCTCATTTTTAAATTGCTATAACTCGGTAAATAATGATCCGATTTTGACTCTATAAAAACAAGAATGCATAAGTATATTAGCTTTATCATGACAGAAAAAATTTAAGACTATCAGACTAGTATTAACAGATATTTATGCATTCATATCAAAAATATTTTCGGGTTACTTGTAATAACTTGAAATGGCTATATCAAGGTTACCATTATATCGATTTCAAATGCCTTTGAACGAATTTAAATCTTTTTCAATAAAGTTTAAATAGAATAAAAGAGATTGCTCGATTTTAAATTTTTAAAAAAAATTATTTTTTCAAAAATGATAAACTTGTAATTTTTCGTAGTCTGGAGACCTTTTACTTTCAACGGCTGTATCTCTGCAACTATTGCTCCGATTTCGTCAAAATAACAAAAAAATAAAAGATTGAGACTTTATCTTTCCTCTGGAACCAAATGTGAGACAATCGGGCTGGTACTTACAGAGATATATGCATTTATGCAAAGTTTTTTTTTAATTTTTATGAGAAACCCATTATTTAAGGTTTTTTGGAGACCCTCATTTTTAAATTGCTATAACTCGATAAATAATGATCCGATTTTGACTCTATAAAAACTAGAATGCATAAGTATATTAGCTTTATCATGACAGAAAAAATTTAAGACTATCAGACTAGTATTAACAGATATTTATGCATTCATATCAAAAATATTTTCGGGTTACTTGTAATAACTTGAAATGGCTATATCAAGGTTACCATTATATCGATTTCAAATGCCTTTGCACGAATTTAAATCTTTTTCAATAAAGTTTAAATAGAATAAAAGAGATTGCTCGATTTTAAATTTAAAAAAAAAATATTTTTTCAAAAATGATAAACTTGTAATTTTTCGTAGTCTGGAGACCTTTTACTTTCAACGGCTGTATCTCTGCAACTATTGCTCCGATTTCGTCAAAATAACAAAAAAATAAAAGATTGAGACTTTATCTTTCCTCTGGAACCAAATGTGAGACAATCGGGCTGGTACTTACAGAGATATAAGTATGCATTTATGCAAAGTTTTTTTTTTCATTTTTATGAAAAACCCATTATTTATGGTTTTTTGGAGACCCTCATTTTTAAATTGCTATAACTCGGTAAATAATGATCCGATTTTGACTCTATAAAAACTAGAATGCATAAGTATATTAGCTTTATCATGGCAGAAAAAATTTAAGACTATCAGACTAGTATTAACAGATATTTATGCATTCATATCAAAAATATTTTCGGGTTACTTGTAATAACTTGAAATGGCTATATCAAGGTTACCATTATATCGATTTCAAATGCCTTTGCACGAATTTAAATCTTTTTCAATAAAGTTTAAATAGAATAAAAGAGATTGCTCGATTTTAAATTTTTAAAAAAAAATATTTTTTCAAAAATGATAAACTTGTAATTTTTCGTAGTCTGGAGACCTTTCACTTTCAACGGCTGTATCTCTGCAACTATTGCTCCGATTTTGTCAAAATAACAAAAAAATAAAAGATTGAGACTTTATCTTTCCTCTGGAACCAAATGTGAGACAATCGGGCTGGTACTTACAGAGATATATGCATTTATGCAAAGTTTTTTTTTTCATTTTTATGAGAAACCCATTATTTAAGGTTTTTTGGAGACCCTCATTTTTAAATTGCTATAACTCGATAAATAATGATCCGATTTTGACTCTATAAAAACTAGAATGCATAAGTATATTAGCTTTATCATGACAGAAAAAATTTAAGACTATCAGACTAGTATTAACAGATATTTATGCATTCATATCAAAAATATTTTCGGGTTACTTGTAATAACTTGAAATGGCTATATCAAGGTTACCATTATATCGATTTCAAATGCCTTTGCACGAATTTAAATCTTTTTCAATAAAGTTTAAATAGAATAAAAGAGATTGCTCGATTTTAAATTTTTAAAAAAAATTATTTTTTCAAAAATGATAAACTTGTAATTTTTCGTAGTCTGGAGACCTTTTACTTTCAACGGCTGTATCTCTGCAACTATTGCTCCGATTTCGTCAAAATAACAAAAAAATAAAAGATTGAGACTTTATCTTTCCTCTGGAACCAAATGTGAGACAATCGGGCTGGTACTTACAGAGATATATGCATTTATGCAAAGTTTTTTTTTCATTTTTATGAGAAACCCATTATTTAAGGTTTTTTGGAGACCCTCATTTTTAAATTGCTATAACTCGATAAATAATGATCCGATTTTGACTCTATAAAAACTAGAATGCATAAGTATATTAGCTTTATCATGACAGAAAAAATTTAAGACTATCAGACTAGTATTAACAGATATTTATGCATTCATATCAAAAATATTTTCGGGTTACTTGTAATAACTTGAAATGGCTATATCAAGGTTACCATTATATCGATTTCAAATGCCTTTGCACGAATTTAAATCTTTTTCAATAAAGTTTAAATAGAATAAAAGAGATTGCTCGATTTTAAATTTTTAAAAAATTTTTTTTTTCAAAAATGATAAACTTGTAATTTTTCGTAGTCTGGAGACCTTTTACTTTCAACGGCTGTATCTCTGCAACTATTGCTCCGATTTTGTCAAAATAACAAAAAAATAAAAGATTGAGACTTTATCTTTCCTCTGGAACCAAATGTGAGACAATCGGGCTGGTACTTACAGAGATATATGCATTAACTTATGCAAAGTTTTTTTTTTTCATTTTTATGAGAAACCCATTATTTAAGGTTTTTTGGAGACCCTCATTTTTAAATTGCTATAACTCGGTAAATAATGATCCGATTTTGACTCTATAAAAACAAGAATGCATAAGTATATTAGCTTTATCATGACAGAAAAAATTTAAGACTATCAGACTAGTATTAACAGATATTTATGCATTCATATCAAAAATATTTTCGGGTTACTTGTAATAACTTGAAATGGCTATATCAAGGTTACCATTATATCGATTTCAAATGCCTTTGCACGAATTTAAATCTTTTTCAATAAAGTTTAAATAGAATAAAAGAGATTGCTCGATTTTAAATTTTTAAAAAAAATTATTTTTTCAAAAATGATAAACTTGTAATTTTTCGATGTGAGACAATCGGGATGGTACTTACAGAGATATATGCATTTATGCAAAGTTTTTTTTTTCATTTTTATGAGAAACCCATTATTTAAGGTTTTTTGGAGACCCTCATTTTTAAATTGCTATAACTCGGTAAATAATGATGCGATTTTGACTCTATAAAAACTAGAATGCATAAGTATATTAGCTTTATCATGACAGAAAAAATTTAAGACTATCAGACTAGTATTAACAGATATTTATGCATTCATATCAAAAATATTTTCGGGTTACTTGTAATAACTTGAAATGGCTATATCAAGGTTACCATTATATCGATTTCAAATGCCTTTGCACGAATTTAAATCTTTTTCAATAAAGTTTAAATAGAATAAAAGAGATTGCTCGATTTTAAATTTAAAAAAAAAAAAATATTTTTTCAAAAATGATAAACTTGTAATTTTTCGTAGTATGGAGACCTTTTACTTTCAACGGCTGTATCTCTGCAACTATTGCTCCGATTTCGTCAAAATAACAAAAAAATAAAAGAGTGAGACTTTATCTTTCCTCTGGAACCAAATGTGAGACAATCGGGCTGGTACTTACAGAGATATATGCATTTATGCAAAGTTTTTTTTTTCATTTTTATGAAAAACCCATTATTTAAGGTTTTTTGGAGACCCTCATTTTTAAATTGCTATAACTCGGTAAATAATGATCCGATTTTGACTCTATAAAAACTAGAATGCATAAGTATATTAGCTTTATCATGACAGAAAAAATTTAAGACTATCAGACTAGTATTAACAGATATTTATGCATTCATATCAAAAATATTTTCGGGTTACTTGTAATAACTTGAAATGGCTATATCAAGGTTACCATTATATCGATTTCAAATGCCTTTGCACGAATTTAAATCTTTTTCAATAAAGTTTAAATACAATAAAAGAGATTGCTCGATTTTAAATTTTTAAAAAAAAATATTTTTTCAAAAATGATAAACTTGTAATTTTTCGTAGTCTGGCGACCTTTTACTTTCAACGGCTGTATCTCTGCAACTATTGCTCCGATTTCGTCAAAATAACAAAAAAATAAAAGATTGAGACTTTATCTTTCCTCTGGAACCAAATGTGAGACAATCGGGCTGGTACTTACAGAGATATATGCATTTATGCAAAGTTTTTTTTTTCATTTTTATGAAAAACCCATTATTTAAGGTTTTTTGGAGACCCTCATTTTTAAATTGCTATAACTCGGTAAATAATGATCCGATTTTGACTCTATAAAAACTAGAATGCATAAGTATATTAGCTTTATCATGACAGAAAAAATTTAAGACTATCAGACTAGTATTAACAGATATTTATGCATTCATATCAAAAATATTTTCGGGTTACTTGTAATAACTTGAAATGGCTATATCAAGGTCACCATTATATCGATTTCAAATGCCTTTGCACGAATTTAAATATTTTTCAATAAAGTTTAAATAGAATAAAAGAGATTGCTCGATTTTAAATTTTTAAAAAAATTTATTTTTTCAAAAATGATAAACTTGTAATTTTTCGTAGTCTGGAGACCTTTTACTTTCAACGGCTGTATCTCTGCAACTATTGCTCCGATTTTGTCAAAATAACAAAAAAATAAGAGATTGAGACTTTATCTTTCCTCTGGAACCAAATGTGAGACAATCGGGCTGGTACTTACAGATATATATGCATTTATGCAAAGTTTTTTTTTTTTCATTTTTATGAGAAACCCATTATTTAAGGTTTTTTGGAGACCCTCATTTTTAAATTGCTATAACTCGATAAATAATGATCCGATTTTGACTCTATAAAAACTAGAATGCATAAGTATATTAGCTTTATCATGACAGAAAAAATTTAAGACTATCAGACTAGTATTAACAGATATTTATGCATTCATATCAAAAATATTTTCGGGTTACTTGTAATAACTTGAAATGGCTATATCAAGGTTACCATTATATCGATTTCAAATGCCTTTGCACGAATTTAAATCTTTTTCAATAAAGTTTAAATAGAATAAAAGAGATTGCTCGATTTTAAATTTTTAAAAAAAATTATTTTTTCAAAAATGATAAACTTGTAATTTTTCGTAGTCTGGAGACCTTTTACTTTCAACGGCTGTATCTCTGCAACTATTGCTCCGATTTCGTCAAAATAACAACAAAATAAAAGATTGAGACTTTATCTTTCCTCTGGAACCAAATGTGAGACAATCGGGCTGGTACTTACAGAGATATATGCATTTATGCAAAGTTTTTTTTTCATTTTTATGAGAAACCCATTATTTAAGGTTTTTTGGAGACCCTCATTTTTAAATTGCTATAACTCGATAAATAATGATCCGATTTTGACTCTATAAAAACTAGAATGCATAAGTATATTAGCTTTATCATGACAGAAAAAATTTAAGACTATCAGACTAGTATTAACAGATATTTATGCATTCATATCAAAAATATTTTCGGGTTACTTGTAATAACTTGAAATGGCTATATCAAGGTTACCATTATATCGATTTCAAATGCCTTTGCACGAATTTAAATCTTTTTCAATAAAGTTTAAATAGAATAAAAGAGATTGCTCGATTTTAAATTTTTAAAAAATTTTTTTTTTCAAAAATGATAAACTTGTAATTTTTCGTAGTCTGGAGACCTTTTACTTTCAACGGCTGTATCTCTGCAACTATTGCTCCGATTTTGTCAAAATAACAAAAAAATAAAAGATTGAGACTTTATCTTTCCTCTGGAACCAAATGTGAGACAATCGGGCTGGTACTTACAGAGATATATGCATTTATGCAAAGTTTTTTTTTTCATTTTTATGAGAAACCCATTATTTAAGGTTTTTTGGAGACCCTTATTTTTAAATTGCTATAACTCGCTAAATAATGATCCGATTTTGACTCTATAAAAACAAGAATGCATAAGTATATTAGCTTTATCATGACAGAAAAAATTTAAGACTATCAGACTAGTATTAACAGATATTTATGCATTCATATCAAAAATATTTTCGGGTTACTTGTAATAACTTGAAATGGCTATATAAGGTTACCATTATATCGATTTCAAATGCCTTTGCACGAATTTAAATCTTTTTCAATAAAGTTTAAATAGAATAAAAGAGATTGCTCGATTTTAAATTTTTAAAAAAAAATATTTTTTCAAAAATGAAAAACTTGTAATTTTTCGTAGTCTGGAGACCTTTTACTTTCAACGGCTGTATCTCTGCAACTATTGCTCCGATTTCGTCAAAATAACAAAAAAATAAAAGATTGAGACTTTATCTTTCCTCTGGAACCAAATGTGAGACAATCGGGCTGGTACTTACAGAGATATATGCATTTATGCAAAGTTTTTTTTTCATTTTTATGAGAAACCCATTATTTAAGGTTTTTTGGAGACCCTCATTTTTAAATTGCTATAACTCGATAAATAATGATCCGATTTTGACTCTATAAAAACTAGAATGCATAAGTATATTAGCTTTATCATGACAGAAAAAATTTAAGACTATCAGACTAGTATTAACAGATATTTATGCATTCATATCAAAAATATTTTCGGGTTACTTGTAATAACTTGAAATGGCTATATCAAGGTTACCATTATATCGATTTCAAATGCCTTTGCACGAATTTAAATCTTTTTCAATAAAGTTTAAATAGAATAAAAGAGATTGCTCGATTTTAAACTTTAAAAAAAAATATTTTTTCAAAAATGATAAACTTGTAATTTTTCATAGTCTGGAGACCTTTTACTTTCAACGGCTGTATCTCTGCAACTATTGCTCCGATTTCGTCAAAATAACAAAAAAATAAAAGATTGAGACTTTATCTTTCCTCTGGAACCAAATGTGAGACAATCGGGCTGGTACTTACAGAGATATATGCATTTATGCAAAGTTTTTTTTTCATTTTTATGAAAAACCCATTATTTAAGGTTTTTTGGAGACCCTCATTTTTAAATTGCTATAACTCGGTAAATAATGATCCGATTTTGACTCTATAAAAACTAGAATGCATAAGTATATTAGCTTTATCATGACAGAAAAAATTTAAGACTATCAGACTAGTATTAACAGATATTTATGCATTCATATCAAAAATATTTTCGGGTTACTTGTAATAACTTGAAATGGCTATATCAAGGTTACCATTATATCGATTTCAAATGCCTTTGCACGAATTTAAATCTTTTTCAATAAAGTTTAAATAGAATAAAAGAGATTGCTCGATTTTAAATTTTTAAAAAAAAATATTTTTTCAAAAATGATAAAATTGTAATTTTTCGTAGTCTGGAGACCTTTTACTTTCAACGGCTGTATCTCTGCAACTATTGCTCCGATTTCGTCAAAATAACAAAAAAATAAAAGATTGAGACTTTATCTTTCCTCTGGAACCAAATGTGAGACAATCGGGCTGGTACTTACAGAGATATATGCATTTATGCAAAGTTTTTTTTTTAATTTTTATGAAAAACCCATTATTTAAGGTTTTTTGGAGACCCTCATTTTTAAATTGCTATAACTCGGTAAATAATGATCCGATTTTGACTCTATAAAAACTAGAATGCATAAGTATATTAGCTTTTTCATGACAGAAAAAATTTAAGACTATCAGACTAGTATTAACAGATATTTATGCATTCATATCAAAAATATTTTCGGGTTACTTGTAATAACTTGAAATGGCTATATCAAGGTTACCATTATATCGATTTCAAATGCCTTTGCACGAATTTAAATCTTTTTCAATAAAGTTTAAATAGAATAAAAGAGATTGCTCGATTTTAAATTTTTAAAAAAAAATATTTTTTCAAAAATGATAAACTTGTAATTTTTCGTAGTCTGGAGACCTTTTACTTTCAACGGCTGTATCTCTGCAACTATTGCTCCGATTTTGTCAAAATAACAAAAAAATAAAATATTGAGACTTTATCTTTCCTCTGGAACCAAATGTGAGACAATCGGGCTGGTACTTACAGAGATATATGCATTTATGCAAAGTTTTTTTTTCATTTTTATGAAAAACCCATTATTTAAGGTTTTTTGGAGACCCTCATTTTTAAATTGCTATAACTCGATAAATAATGATCCGATTTTGACTCTATAAAAACTAGAATGCAGAAGTATATTAGCTTTATCATGACAGAAAAAATTTAAGACTATCAGACTAGTATTAACAGATATTTATGCATTCATATCAAAAATATTTTCGGGTTACTTGTAATAACTTGAAATGGCTATATCAAGGTTACCATTATATCGATTTCAAATGCCTTTGCACGAATTTAAATCTTTTTCAATAAAGTTTAAATAGAATAAAAGAGATTGCTCGATTTTAAATTTAAAAAAAAAAATATTTTTTCAAAAATGATAAACTTGTAATTTTTCGTAGTCTGGAGACCTTTTACTTTCAACGGCTGTATCTCTGCAACTATTGCTCCGATTTCGTCAAAATAACAAAAAAATAAAAGATTGAGACTTTATCTTTCCTCTGGAACCAAATGTGAGACAATCGGGCTGGTACTTACAGAGATATATGCATTTATGCAAAGTTTTTTTTTCATTTTTATGAAAAACCCATTATTTAAGGTTTTTTGGAGACCCTCATTTTTAAATTGCTATAACTCGGTAAATAATGATCCGATTTTGACTCTATAAAAACTAGAATGCATAAGTATATTAGCTTTATCATGACAGAAAAAATTTAAGACTATCAGACTAGTATTAACAGATATTTATGCATTCATATCAAAAATATTTTCGGGTTACTTGTAATAACTTGAAATGGCTATATCAAGGTTACCATTATATCGATTTCAAATGCCTTTGCACGAATTTAAATCTTTTTCAATAAAGTTTAAATAGAATAAAAGAGATTGCTCGATTTTAAATTTTTAAAAAAAAATATTTTTTCAAAAATGATAAACTTGTAATTTTTCGTAGTCTGGAGACCTTTTACTTTCAACGGCTGTATCTCTGCAACTATTGCTCCGATTTTGTCAAAATAACAAAAAAATAAAAGATTGAGACTTTATCTTTCCTCTGGAACCAAATGTGAGACAATCGGGCTGGTACTTACAGAGATATATGCATTTATGCAAAGTTTTTTTTTTCATTTTTATGAGAAACCCATTATTTAAGGTTTTTTGGAGACCCTCATTTTTAAATTGCTATAACTCGATAAATAATGATCCGATTTTGACTCTATAAAAACTAGAATGCATAAGTATATTAGCTTTATCATGACAGAAAAAATTTAAGACTATCAGACTAGTATTAACAGATATTTATGCATTCATATCAAAAATATTTTCGGGTTACTTGTAATAACTTGAAATGGCTATATCAAGGTTACCATTATATCGATTTCAAATGCCTTTGCACGAATTTAAATCTTTTTCAATAAAGTTTAAATAGAATAAAAGAGATTGCTCGATTTTAAATTTTTAAAAAAAATTATTTTTTCAAAAATGATAAACTTGTAATTTTTCGTAGTCTGGAGACCTTTTACTTTCAACGGCTGTATCTCTGCAACTATTGATGCGATTTCGTCAAAATAACAAAAAAATAAAAGATTGAGACTTTATCTTTCCTCTGGAACCAAATGTGAGACAATCGGGCTGGTACTTACAGAGATATATGCATTTATGCAAAGTTTTTTTTTTCATTTTTATGAGAAACCCATTATTTAAGGTTTTTTGGAGACCCTCATTTTTAAATTGCTATAACTCGATAAATAATGATCCAATTTTGACTCTATAAAAACTAGAATGCATAAGTATATTAGCTTTATCATGACAGAAAAAATTTAAGACTATCAGACTAGTATTAACAGATATTTATGCATTCATATCAAAAATATTTTCGGGTTACTTGTAATAACTTGAAATGGCTATATCAAGGTTACCATTATATCGATTTCAAATGCCTTTGCACGAATTTAAATCTTTTTCAATAAAGTTTAAATAGAATAAAAGAGATTGCTCGATTTTAAATTTTAAAAAAAAAATATTTTTTCAAAAATGATAAACTTGTAATTTTTCGTAGTCTGGAGACCTTTTACTTTCAACGGCTGTATCTCTGCAACTATTGCTCCGATTTTGTCAAAATAACAAAAAAATAAAAGATTGAGACTTTATCTTTCCTCTGGAACCAAATGTGAGACAATCGGGCTGGTACTTACAGAGATATATGCATTTATGCAAAGTTTTTTTTTTCATTTTTATGAGAAACCCATTATTTAAGGTTTTTTGGAGACCCTCATTTTTAAATTGCTATAACTCGATAAATAATGATCCGATTTTGACTCTATAAAAACTAGAATGCATAAGTATATTAGCTTTATCATGACAGAAAAAATTTTAGACTATCAGACTAGTATTAACAGATATTTATGCATTCATATCAAAAATATTTTCGGGTTACTTGTAATAACTTGAAATGGCTATATCAAGGTTACCATTATATCGATTTCAAATGCCTTTGCACGAATTTAAATCTTTTTCAATAAAGTTTAAATAGAATAAAAGAGATTGCTCGATTTTAAATTTTTAAAAAAAATTATTTTTTCAAAAATGATAAACTTGTAATTTTTCGTAGTCTGGAGACCTTTTACTTTCAACGGCTGTATCTCTGCAACTATTGCTCCGATTTCGTCAAAATAACAAAAAAATAAAAGATTGAGACTTTATCTTTCCTCTGGAACCAAATGTGAGACAATCGGGCTGGTACTTACAGAGATATATGCATTTATGCAAAGTTTTTTTTTCATTTTTATGAGAAACCCATTATTTAAGGTTTTTTGGAGGCCCTCATTTTTAAATTGCTATAACTCGATAAATAATGATCCAATTTTGACTCTATAAAAACTAGAATGCATAAGTATATTAGCTTTATCATGACAGAAAAAATTTAAGACTATCAGACTAGTATTAACAGATATTTATGCATTCATATCAAAAATATTTTCGGGTTACTTGTAATAACTTGAAATGGCTATATCAAGGTTACCATTATATCGATTTCAAATGCCTTTGCACGAATTTAAATCTTTTTCAATAAAGTTTAAATAGAATAAAAGAGATTGCTCGATTTTAAATTTTTAAAAAAATTTTTTTTCAAAAATGATAAACTTGTAATTTTTCGTAGTCTGGAGACCTTTTACTTTCAACGGCTGTATCTCTGCAACTATTGCTCCGATTTTGTCAAAATAACAAAAAAATAAAAGATTGAGACTTTATCTTTCCTCTGGAACCAAATGTGAGACAATCGGGCTGGTACTTACAGAGATATATGCATTTATGCAAAGTTTTTTTTTCATTTTTATGAGAAACCCATTATTTAAGGTTTTTTGGAGACCCTCATTTTTAAATTGCTATAACTCGGTAAATAATGATCCGATTTTGACTCTATAAAAACAAGAATGCATAAGTATATTAGCTTAATCATGACAGAAAAAATTTAAGACTATCAGACTAGTATTAACAGATATTTATGCATTCATATCAAAAATATTTTCGGGTTACTTGTAATAACTTGAAATGGCTATATCAAGGTTACCATTATATCGATTTCAAATGCCTTTGCACGAATTTAAATCTTTTTCAATAAAATTTAAATAGAATAAAAGAGATTGCTCGATTTTAAATTTTAAAAAAAAAATATTTTTTCAAAAATGATAAACTTGTAATTTTTCGTAGTCTGGAGACCTTTTACTTTCAAGGGCTGTATCTCTGCAACTATTGCTCCGATTTCGTCAAAATAACAAAAAAATAAAAGATTGAGATTTTATCTTTCCTCTGGAACCAAATGTGAGACAATCGGGCTGGTACTTACAGAGATATATGCATTTATGCAAAGTTTTTTTTTTCATTTTTATGAGAAACCCATTATTTAAGGTTTTTTGGAGACCCTCATTTTTAAATTGCTATAACTCGATAAATAATGATCCGATTTTGACTCTATAAAAACTAGAATGCATGAGTATGTTAGCTTTATCATGACAGAAAAAATTTAAGACTATCAGACTAGTATTAACAGATATTTATGAATTCATATCAAAAATATTTTCGGGTTACTTGTAATAATTTGAAATGGCTATATCAAGGTTACCATTATATCGATTTCAAATGCCTTTGCACGAATTTAAATCTTTTTCAATAAAGTTTAAATAGAATAAAAGAGATTGCTCGATTTTAAATTTAAAAAAAATATATTTTTTCAAAAATGTTGTTTTTTTATTTTTAGTACCAAAAGGTACATAAAAATAAAATGTATTTATTCGGCCTTTATATATGTATATATATTCGATTAGAGTTTTATTCTAGTTCGAGGCCCAAAAATATTTCTATTTATGATATTGTCATAATAGAGTATTTTTAATTTATTGCTTTAAAAAAGTTACTATCTCATAGTATGTCTGTACTGATCAGTTTCATCCCCACTAAAGGAATCTTCAGCAGACTTTAGAGAATCATCGTTGGTCAATCAAACATCAAACCAGACATAATATTTGATATATTTCCCAAGTTATATGAGAAGTACTATTATGAAGGTCCGAAATCTGTTTTCCAACAAAAATAACTCTTTTAAAGCAAAAATTTGTATATATTAAATCACCGTCGGTAACTATTAATATATGTGTTGCTGTTATTTTACAATAACAACAGTGCCTAACCAAACAATAGTGTTGGTAGGATAAGTCGTACTAAACTTTGTGTTAAATGTTGTTTTTTTATTTTTAGTACCAAAAGGTACATAAAAATAAAATGTATTTATTCGGCCTTTATATATGTATATATATTCGATTAGAGTTTTATTCTAGTTCGAGGCCCAAAAATATTTCTATTTATGATATTGTCATAATAGAGTATTTTTAATTTATTGCTTTAAAAAAGTTACTATCTCATAGTATGTCTGTACTGATCAGTTTCATCCCCACTAAAGGAATCTTCAGCAGACTTTTCAAAAATGATAAACTTGTAATTTTTCGTAGTCTGGAGACCTTTTACTTTCAACGGCTGTATCTCTGCAACTATTGCTCCGATTTCGTCAAAGTAACAAAAAAATAAAAGATTGAGACTTTATCTTTCCTCTGGAACCAAATGTGAGACAATCGGGCTGGTACTTACAGAGATATATGCATTTATGCAAAGTTTTTTTTTTCATTTTTATGAGAAACCCATTATTTAAGGTTTTTTGGAGACCCTCATTTTTAAATTGCTATAACTCGATAAATAATGATACGATTTTGACTCTATAAAAACTAGAATGCATAAGTATATTAGCTTTATCATGACAGAAAAAATTTAAGACTATCAGACTAGTATTAACAGATATTTATGCATTCATATCAAAAATATTTTCGGGTTACTTGTAATAACTTGAAATGGCTATATCAAGGTTACCATTATATCGATTTCAAATGCCTTTGCACGAATTTAAATCTTTTTCAATAAAGTTTAAATAGAATAAAAGAGATTGCTCGATTTTAAATTTTTAAAAAAAATTATTTTTTCAAAAATGATAAACTTGTAATTTTTCGTAGTCTGGAGAACTTTTACTTTCAACGGCTGTATCTCTGCAACTATTGCTCCGATTTCGTCAAAATAACAAAAAAATAAAAGATTGAGACTTTATCTTTCCTCTGGAACCAAATGTGAGACAATCGGGCTGGTACTTACAGAGATATATGCATTTATGCAAAGTTTTTTTTTCATTTTTATGAGAAACCCATTATTTAAGGTTTTTTGGAGACCCTCATTTTTAAATTGCTATAACTCGATAAATAATGATCCGATTTTGACTCTATAAAAACTAGAATGCATAAGTATATTAGCTTTATCATGACAGAAAAAATTTAAGACTATCAGACTAGTATTAACAGATATTTATGCATTCATATCAAAAATATTTTCGGGTTACTTGTAATAACTTGAAATGGCTATATCAAGGTTACCATTATATCGATTTCAAATGCCTTTGCACGAATTTAAATCTTTTTCAATAAAGTTTAAATAGAATAAAAGAGATTGCTCGATTTTAAATTTTTAAAAAAATTTTTTTTTCAAAAATGATAAACTTGTAATTTTTCGTAGTCTGGAGACCTTTTACTTTCAACGGCTGTATCTCTGCAACTATTGCTCCGATTTTGTCAAAATAAAACAAAAAAATAAAAGATTGAGACTTTATCTTTCCTCTGGAACCAAATGTGAGACAATCGGGCTGGTACTTACAGAGATATATGCATTTATGCAAAGTTTTTTTTTCATTTTTATGAAAAACCCATTATTTAAGGTTTTTTGGAGACCCTCATTTTTATATTGCTATAACTCGGTAAATAATGATCCGATTTTGACTCTATAAAAACTAGAATGCATAAGTATATTAGCTTTATCATGACAGAAAAAATTTAAGACTATCAGACTAGTATTAACAGATATTTATGCATTCATATCAAAAATATTTTCGGGTTACTTGTAATAACTTGAAATGGCTATATCAAGGTTACCATTATATCGATTTCAAATGCCTTTGCACGAATTTAAATCTTTTTCAATAAAGTTTAAATAGAATAAAAGAGATTGCTCGATTTTAAATTTAAAAAAAAAATATTTTTTCAAAAATGATAAACTTGTAATTTTTCGTAGTCTGGAGACCTTTTACTTTCAACGGCTGTATCTCTGCAACTATTGCTCCGATTTCGTCAAAATAACAAAAAAATAAAAGATTGAGACTTTATCTTTCCTCTGGAATCAAATGTGAGACAATCGGGCTGGTACTTACAGAGATATATGCATTTATGCAAAGTTTTTTTTTCATTTTTATGAAAAACCCATTATTTAAGGTTTTTTGGAGACCCTCATTTTTAAATTGCTATAACTCGGTAAATAATGATCCGATTTTGACTCTATAAAAACTAGAATGCATAAGTATATTAGCTTTATCATGACAGAAAAAATTTAAGACTATCAGACTAGTATTAACAGATATTTATGCATTCATATCAAAAATATTTTCGGGTTACTTGTAATAACTTGAAATGGCAATATCAAGGTTACCATTATATCGATTTCAAATGCCTTTGCACGAATTTAAATCTTTTTCAATAAAGTTTAAATAGAATAAAAGAGATTGCTCGATTTTAAATTTTAAAAAAAAAAAAATTTTTTCAAAAATGATAAACTTGTAATTTTTCGTAGTCTGGAGAACTTTTACTTTCAACGGCTGTATCTCTGCAACTATTGCTCCGATTTCGTCAAAATAACAAAAAAATAAAAGATTGAGACTTTACCTTTCCTCTGGAACCAAATGTGAGAAATCGGGCTGGTACTTACAGAGATATATGCATTTATGCAAAGTTTTTTTTTTCATTTTTATGAGAAACCCATTATTTAAGGTTTTTTGGAGACCCTCATTTTTAAATTGCTATAACTCGGTAAATAATGATCCGATTTTGACTCTATAAAAACTAGAATGCATAAGTATATTAGCTTTATCATGACAGAAAAAATGTAAGACTATCAGACTAGTATTAACAGATATTTATGCATTCATATCAAAAATATTTTCGGGTTACTTGTAATAACTTGAAACGGCTATATCAAGGTTACCATTATATCGATTTCAAATGCCTTTGCACGAATTTAAATCTTTTTCAATAAAGTTTAAATAGAATAAAAGAGATTGCTCGATTTTAAATTTTTAAAAAAAAAATTTTTTCAAAAATGATAAACTTGTAATTTTTCGTAGTCTGGAGACCTTTTACTTTCAACGGCTGTATCTCTGCAACTATTGCTCCGATTTTGTCAAAATAACAAAAAAATAAAAGATTGAGACTTTATCTTTCCTCTGGAACCAAATGTGAGACAATCGGGCTGGTACTTACAGAGATATATGCATTTATGCAAAGTTTTTTTTTTCATTTTTATGAGAAACCCATTATTTAAGGTTTTTTGGAGATCCTCATTTTTAAATTGCTATAACTCGGTAAATAATGATGCGATTTTGACTCTATAAAAACTAGAATGCATAAGTATATTAGCTTTATCATGACAGAAAAAATTTAAGACTATCAGACTAGTATTAACAGATATTTATGCATTCATATCAAAAATATTTTCGGGTTACTTGTAATAACTTGAAATGGCTATATCAAGGTTACCATTATATCGATTTCAAATGCCTTTGCACGAATTGAAATCTTTTTCAATAAAGTTTAAATAGAATAAAAGAGATTGCTCGATTTTAAATTTTTAAAAAAAAATATTTTTTCAAAAATGATAAACTTGTAATTTTTCGTAGTCTGGAGACCTTTTACTTTCAACGGCTGTATCTCTGCAACTATTGCTCCGATTTTGTCAAAATAACAAAAAAATAAAAGATTGAGACTTTATCTTTCCTCTGGAACCAAATGTGAGACAATCGGGCTGGTACTTACAGAGATATATGCATTTACGCAAAGTTTTTTTTTTTTCATTTTTATGAGAAACCCATTATTTAAGGTTTTTTGGAGACCCTCATTTTTAAATTGCTATAACTCGATAAATAATGATCCGATTTTGACTCTATAAAAACTAGAATGCATAAGTATATTAGCTTTATCATGACAGAAAAAATTTAAGACTATCAGACTAGTATTAACAGATATTTATGCATTCATATCAAAAATATTTTCGGGTTACTTGTAATAACTTGAAATGGCTATATCAAGGTTACCATTAAATCGATTTCAAATGCCTTTGCACGAATTTAAATCTTTTTCAATAAAGTTTAAATAGAATAAAAGAGATTGCTCGATTTTAAATTTTTAAAAAAAATTATTTTTTCAAAAATGATAAACTTGAAATTTTTGGTAGTCTGGAGACCTTTTACTTTCAACGGCTGTATCTCTGCAACTATTGCTCCAATTTCGTCAAAATAACAAAAAAATAAAAGATTTAGACTTTATCTTTCCTCTGGAACCAAATGTGAGACAATCGGGCTGGTACTTACAGAGATATATGCATTTATGCAAAGTTTGTTTTTCATTTTTATGAGAAACCCATTATTTAAGGTTTTTTGGAGACCCTCATTTTTAAATTGCTATAACTCGATAAATAATGATCCGATTTTGACTCTATAAAAACTAGAATGCATAAGTATATTAGCTTTATCATGACAGAAAAAATTTAAGACTATCAGACTAGTATTAACAGATATTTATGCATTCATATCAAAAATATTTTCGGGTTACTTGTAATAACTTGAAATGGCTATATCAAGGTTACCATTATATCGATTTCAAATGCCTTTGCACGAATTTAAATCTTTTTCAATAAAGTTTAAATAGAATAAAAGAGATTGCTCGATTTTAAATTTTTAAAAAATTTTTTTTTTCAAAAATGATAAACTTGTAATTTTTCGTAGTCTGGAGACCTTTTACTTTCAACGGCTGTATCTCTGCAACTATTGCTCCGATTTTGTCAAAATAACAAAAAAATAAAAGATTGAGACTTTATCTTTCCTCTGGAACCAAATGTGAGACAATCGGGCTGGTACTTACAGAGATATATGCATTTATGCAAAGTTTTTTTTTTAATTTTTATGAGAAATCCATTATTTAAGGTTTTTTGGAGACCCTCATTTTTAAATTGCTATAACTCGGTAAATAATGATCCGATTTTGACTCTATAAAAACAAGAATGCATAAGTATATTAGCTTTATCATGACAGAAAAAATTTAAGACTATCAGACTAGTATTAACAGATATTTATGCATTCATATCAAAAATATTTTCGTGTTACTTGTAATAACTTGAAATGGCTATATCAAGGTTACCATTATATCGATTTCAAATGCCTTTGCACGAATTTAAATCTTTTTCAATAAAGTTAAAATAGAATAAAAGAGATTGCTCGATTTTAAATTTTTAAAAAAAATTATTTTTTCAAAAATGATAAACTTGTAATTTTTCGTAGTCTGGAGACCTTTTATTTTCAACGGCTGTATCTCTGCAACTATTGCTGCGATTTCGTCAAAATAACAAAAAAATAAAAGATTGAGACTTTATCTTTCCTCTGGAACCAAATGTGAGACAATCGGGCTGGTACTTACAGAGATATATGCATTTATGCAAAGTTTTTTTTTTTTTCATTTTTATGAGAAACCCATTATTTAAGGTTTTTTGGAGACCCTCATTTTTAAATTGCTATAACTCGATAAATAATGATCCGATTTTGACTCTATAAAAACTAGAATGCATAAGTATATTAGCTTTATCATGACAGAAAAAATTTAAGACTATCAGACTAGTATTAACAGATATTTATGCATTCATATCAAAAATATTTTCGGGTTACTTGTAATAACTTGAAATGGCTATATCAAGGTTACCATTATATCGATTTCAAATGCCTTTGCACGAATTTAAATCTTTTTCAATAAAGTTTAAATAGAATAAAAGAGATTGCTCGATTTTAAATTTAAAAAAAAAAATATTTTTTCAAAAATGATAAACTTGTAATTTTTCGTAGTCTGGAGACCTTTTACTTTCAACGGCTGTATCTCCGCAACTATTGCTCCGATTTCGTCAAAATAACAAAAAAATAAAAGATTGAGACTTTATCTTTCCTCTGGAACTAAATGTGAGACAATCGGGCTGGTACTTACAGAGATATATGCATTTATGCAAAGTTTTTTTTTTCATTTTTATGAGAAACCCATTATTTAAGGTTTTTTGGAGACCCTCATTTTTAAATTGCTATAACTCGATAAATAATGATCCGATTTTGACTCTATAAAAACTAGAATGCATAAGTATATTAGCTTTATCATGACAGAAAAAATTTAAGACTATCAGACTAGTATTAACAGATATTTATGCATTCATATCAAAAATATTTTCGGGTTACTTGTAATAACTTGAAATGGCTATATCAAGGTTACCATTATATCGATTTCAAATGCCTTTGCACGAATTTAAATCTTTTTCAATAAAGTTTAAATAGAATAAAAGAGATTGCTCGATTTTAAATTTTTAAAAAAAAATTTTTTTCAAAAATGATAAACTTGTAATTTTTCGTAGTCTGGAGACCTTTTACTTTCAACGGCTGTATCTCTGCAACTATTGCTCCGATTTTGTCAAAATAACAAAAAAATAAAAGATTGAGACTTTATCTTTCCTCTGGAACCAAATGTGAGACAATCGGGCTGGTACTTACAGAGATATATGCATTTATGCAAAGTTTTTTTTTTCATTTTTATGAGAAACCCATTATTTAAGGTTTTTTGGAGACCCTCATTTTTAAATTGCTATAACTCGATAAATAATGATCCGATTTTGACTCTATAAAAACTAGAATGCATAAGTATATTAGCTTTATCATGACAGAAAAAATTTAAGACTATCAGACTAGTATTAACAGATATTTATGCATTCATATCAAAAATATTTTCGGGTTACTTGTAATAATTTGAAATGGCTATATCAAGGTTACCATTATATCGATTTCAAATGCCTTTGCACGAATTTAAATCTTTTTCAATAAAGTTTAAATAGAATAAAAGAGATTGCTCGATTTTAAATTTTAAAAAAAAAATATTTTTTCAAAAATGATAAACTTGTAATTTTTCGTAGTCTGGAGACCTTTTACTTTCAACGGCTGTATCTCTGCAACTATTGCTCCGATTTCGTCAAAATAACAAAAAAATAAAAGATTGAGACTTTATCTTTCCTCTGGAACTAAATGTGAGACAATCGGGCTGGTACTTACAGAGATATATGCATTTATGCAAAGTTTTTTTTTCATTTTTATGAGAAACCCATTATTTAAGGTTTTTTGGAGACCCTCATTTTTAAATTGCTATAACTCGATAAATAATGATCCGATTTTGACTCTATAAAAACTAGAATGCATAAGTATATTAGCTTTATCATGACAGAAAAAATTTAAGACTATCAGACTAGTATTAACAGATATTTATGCATTCATATCAAAAATATTTTCGGGTTACTTGTAATAACTTGAAATGGCTATATCAAGGTTACCATTATATCGATTTCAAATGCCTTTGCACGAATTTAAATCTTTTTCAATAAAGTTTAAATAGAATAAAAGAGATTGCTCGATTTTAAATTTTTAAAAAAAAAAATTTTTCAAAAATGATAAACTTGTAATTTTTCGTAGTCTGGAGACCTTTTACTTTCAACGGCTGTATCTCTGCAACTATTGCTCCGATTTTGTCAAAATAACAAAAAAATAAAAGATTGAGACTTTATCTTTCCTCTGGAACCAAATGTGAGACAATCGGGCTGGTACTTACAGAGATATATGCATTTATGCAAAGTTTTTTTTTTCATTTTTATGAGAAACCCATTATTTAAGGTTTTTTGGAGACCCTCATTTTTAAATTGCTATAACTCGGTAAATAATGATCCGATTTTGACTCTATAAAAACAAGAATGCATAAGTATATTAGCTTTATCATGACAGAAAAAATTTAAGACTATCAGACAAGTATTAACAGATATTTATGCATTCATATCAAAAATATTTTCATGTTACTTGTAATAACTTGAAATGGCTATATCAAGGTTACCATTATATCGATTTCAAATGCCTTTGCACGAATTTAAATCTTTTTCAATAAAGTTTAAATAGAATAAAAGAGATTGCTCGATTTTAAATTTTTAAAAAAAATTATTTTTTCAAAAATGATAAACTTGTAATTTTTCGTAGTCTGGAGACCTTTTACTTTCAACGGCTGTATCTCTGCAACTATTGCTCCGATTTCGTCAAAATAACAAAAAAATAAAAGATTGAGACTTTATCTTTCCTCTGGAACCAAATGTGAGACAATCGGGCTGGTACTTACAGAGATATATGCATTTATGCAAAGTTTTTTTTTTTTCATTTTTATGAGAAACCCATTATTTAAGGTTTTTTGGAGACCCTCATTTTTAAATTGCTATAACTCGATAAATAATGATCCGATTTTGACTCTATAAAAACTAGAATGCATAAGTATATTAGCTTTATCATGACAGAAAAAATTTAAGACTATCAGACTAGTATTAACAGATATTTATGCATTCATATCAAAAATATTTTCGGGTTACTTGTAATAACTTGAAATGGCTATATCAAGGTTACCATTATATCGATTTCAAATGCCTTTGCACGAATATAAATCTTTTTCAATAAAGTTTAAATAGAATAAAAGAGATTGCTCGATTTTAAATTTAAAAAAAAAAATATTTTTTCAAAAATGATAAACTTGTAATTTTTCGTAGTCTGGAGACCTTTTACTTTCAACGGCTGTATCTCTGCAACTATTGCTCCGATTTCGTCAAAATAACAAAAAAATAAAAGATTGAGACTTTATCTTTCCTCTGGAACTAAATGTGAGACAATCGGGCTGGTACTTACAGAGATATATGCATTTATGCAAAGTTTTTTTTTTCATTTTTATGAGAAACCCATTATTTAAGGTTTTTTGGAGACCCTCATTTTTAAATTGCTATAACTCGATAAATAATGATCCGATTTTGACTCTATAAAAACTAGAATGCATAAGTATATTAGCTTTATCATGACAGAAAAAATTTAAGACTATCAGACTAGTATTAACAGATATTTATGCATTCATATCAAAAATATTTTCGGGTTACTTGTAATAACTTGAAATGGCTATATCAAGGTTACCATTATATCGATTTCAAATGCCTTTGCACGAATTTAAATCTTTTTCAATAAAGTTTAAATAGAATAAAAGAGATTGCTCGATTTTAAATTTAAAAAAAAAAATATTTTTTCAAAAATGATAAACTTGTAATTTTTCGTAGTCTGGAGACCTTTTACTTTCAACGGCTGTATCTCTGCAACTATTGCTCCGATTTCGTCAAAATAACAAAAAAATAAAAGATTGAGACTTTATCTTTCCTCTGGAACTAAATGTGAGACAATCGGGCTGGTACTTACAGAGATATATGCATTTATGCAAAGTTTTTTTTTTCATTTTTATGAGAAACCCATTATTTAAGGTTTTTTGGAGACCCTCATTTTTAAATTGCTATAACTCGATAAATAATGATCCGATTTTGACTCTATAAAAACTAGAATGCATAAGTATATTAGCTTTATCATGACAGAAAAAATTTAAGACTATCAGACTAGTATTAACAGATATTTATGCATTCATATCAAAAATATTTTCGGGTTACTTGTAATAACTTGAAATGGCTATATCAAGGTTACCATTATATCGATTTCAAATGCCTTTTCACGAATTTAAATCTTTTTCAATAAAGTTTAAATAGAATAAAAGAGATTGCTCGATTTTAAATTTTAAAAAAAAAATATTTTTTCAAAAATGATAAACTTGTAATTTTTCGTAGTCTGGAGACCTTTTACTTTCAACGGCTGTATCTCTGCAACTATTGCTCCGATTTCGTCAAAATAACAAAAAAATAAAAGATTGAGACTTTATCTTTCCTCTGGAACTAAATGTGAGACAATCGGGCTGGTACTTACAGAGAAATATGCATTTATGCAAAGTTTTTTTTTTTCATTTTTATGAAAAACCCATTATTTAAGGTTTTTTGGAGACCCTCATTTTTAAATTGCTATAACTCGGTAAATAATGATCCGATTTTGACTCTATAAAAACTAGAATGCATAAGTATATTAGCTTTATCATGACAGAAAAAATTTAAGACTATCAGACTAGTATTAACAGATATTTATGCATTCATATCAAAAATATTTTCGGGTTACTTGTAATAACTTGAAATGGCTATATCAAGGTTACCATTATATCGATTTCAAATGCCTTTGCACGAATTTAAATCTTTTTCAATAAAGTTTAAATAGAATAAAAGAGATTGCTCGATTTTAAATTTTAAAAAAAAAATATTTTTTCAAAAATGATAAACTTGTAATTTTTCGTAGTCTGGAGACCTTTTACTTTCAACGGCTGTATCTCTGCAACTATTGCTCCGATTTTGTCAAAATAACAAAAAAATAAAAGATTGAGACTTTATCTTTCCTCTGGAACCAAATGTGAGACAATCGGGCTGGTACTTACAGAGATATATGCATTTATGCAAAGTTTTTTTTTTTCATTTTTATGAGAAACCCATTATTTAAGGTTTTTTGGAGACCCTCATTTTTAAATTGCTATAACTCGATAAATAATGATCCGATTTTGACTCTATAAAAACTAGAATGCATAAGTATATTAGCTTTATCATGACAGACAAAATTTAAGACTATCAGACTAGTATTAACAGATATTTATGCATTCATATCAAAAATATTTTCGGGTTACTTGTAATAACTTGAAATGGCTATATCAAGGTTACCATTATATCGATTTCAAATGCCTTTGCACGAATTTAAATCTTTTTCAATAAGTTTAAATAGAATAAAAGAGATTGCTCGATTTTAAATTTTTAAAAAAAATTATTTTTTCAAAAATGATAAACTTGTAATTTTTCGTAGTCTGGAGACCTTTTACTTTCAACGGCTGTATCTCTGCAACTATTGCTCCGATTTCGTCAAAATAACAAAAAAATAAAATATTGAGACTTTATCTTTCCTCTGGAACCAAATGTGAGACAATCGGGCTGGTACTTACAGAGATATATGCATTTATGCAAAGTTTTTTTTTTTCATTTTTATGAGAAACCCATTATTTAAGGTTTTTTGGAGACCCTCATTTTTAAATTGCTATAACTCGATAAATAATGATCCGATTTTGACTCTATAAAAACTAGAATGCATAAGTATATTAGCTTTATCATGACAGAAAAAATTTAAGACTATCTCAGACTAGTATTAACAGATATTTATGCATTCATATCAAAAATATTTTCGGGTTACTTTTAATAACTTGAAATGGCTATATCAAGGTTACCATTATATCGATTTCAAATGCCTTTGCACGAATTTAAATCTTTTTCAATAAAGTTTAAATAGAATAAAAGGGATTGCTCGATTTTAAATTTTAAAAAAAATTTTTTTTCAAAAATGATAAACTTGTAATTTTTCGTAGTCTGGAGACCTTTTACTTTCAACGGCTGTATCTCTGCAACTATTGCTCCGATTTTGTCAAAATAACAAAAAAATAAAAGATTGAGACTTTATCTTTCCTCTGGAACCAAATGTGAGACAATCGGGCTGGTACTTACAGAGATATATGCATTTATCCAAAGTTTTTTTTTTCATTTTTATGAGAAACCCATTATTTAAGGTTTTTTGGAGACCCTCATTTTTAAATTGCTATAACTCGGTAAATAATGATCCGATTTTGGCTCTATAAAAACAAGAATGCATAAGTATATTAGCTTTATCATGACAGAAAAAATTTAAGACTATCAGACTAGTATTAACAGATATTAATGCATTCATATCAAAAATATTTTCGGGTTACTTGTAATAACTTGAAATGGCTATATCAAGGTTACCATTATATCGATTTCAAATGCCTTTGCACGAATTTAAATCTTTTTCAATAAAGCTTAAATAGAATAAAAGAGATTGCTCGATTTTAAATTTTTAAAAAAAATTATTTTTTCAAAAATGATAAACTTGTAATTTTTCGTAGTCTGGAGACCTTTTACTTTCAACGGCTGTATCTCTGCAACTATTGCTCCGATTTCGTCAAAATAACAAAAAAATAAAAGATTGAGACTTTATCTTTCCTCTGGAACCAAATGTGAGACAATCGGGCTGGTACTTACAGAGATATATGCATTTATGCAAAGTTTTTTTTTCATTTTTATGAGAAACCCATTATTTAAGGTTTTTTGGAGACCCTCATTTTTAAATTGCTATAACTCGATAAATAATGATCCGATTTTGACTCTATAAAAACTAGAATGCATAAGTATATTAGCTTTATCATGACAGAAAAAATTTAAGACTATCAGACTAGTATTAACAGATATTTATGCATTCATATCAAAAATATTTTCGGGTTACTTGTAATAACTTGAAATGGCTATATCAAGGTTACCATTATATCGATTTCAAATGCCTTTGCACGAATTTAAATTTTTTTCAATAAAGTTTAAATAGAATAAAAGAGATTGCTCGATTTTAAATTTAAAAAAAAAAAATATTTTTTCAAAAATGATAAACTTGTAATTTTTCGTAGTCTGGAGACCTTTTACTTTCAACGGCTGTATCTCTGCAACTATTGCTCCGATTTCGTCAAAATAACAAAAAAATAAAAGATTGAGACTTTATCTTTCCTCTGGAACCAAATGTGAGACAATCGGGCTGGTACTTACAGAGATATATGCATTTATGCAAAGTTTTTTTTTCATTTTTATGAGAAACCCATTATTTAAGGTTTTTTGGAGACCCTCATTTTTAAATTGCTATAACTCGATAAATAATGATCCGATTTTGACTCTATAAAAACTAGAATGCATAAGTATATTAGCTTTATCATGACAGAAAAAATTTAAGACTATCAGACTAGTATTAACAGATATTTATGCATTCATATCAAAAATATTTTCGGGTTACTTGTAATAACTTGAAATGGCTATATCAAGGCTACCATTATATCGATTTCAAATGCCTTTGCACGAATTTAAATCTTGTTCAATAAAGTTTAAATAGAATAAAAGAGATTGCTCGATTTTAAATTTTTAAAAAAAATTTTTTTTCAAAAATGATAAACTTGTAATTTTTCGTAGTCTGGAGACCTTTTACTTTCAACGGCTGTATCTCTGCAACTATTGCTCCGATTTTGTCAAAATAACAAAAAAATAAAAGATTGAGACTTTATCTTTCCTCTGGAACCAAATGTGAGACAATCGGGCTGGTACTTACAGAGATATATGCATTTATGCAAAGTTTTTTTTTTTCATTTTTATGAGAAACCCATTATTTAAGGTTTTTTGGAGACCCTCATTTTTAAATTGCTATAACTCGGTAAATAATGATCCGATTTTGACTCTATAAAAACAAGAATGCATAAGTATATTAGCTTTATCATGACAGAAAAAATTTAAGACTAAGTATCAGACTAGTATTAACAGATATTTATGCATTCATATCAAAAATATTTTCGGGTTACTTGTAATAACTTGAAATGGCTATATCAAGGTTACCATTATATCGATTTCAAATGCCTTTGCACGAATTTAAATCTTTTTCAATAAAGTTTAAATAGAATAAAAGAGATTGCTCGATTTTAAATTTTTAAAAAAAAAATATTTTTTCAAAAATGATAAACTTGTAATTTTTCGTAGTCTGGAGACCTTTTACTTTCAACGGCTGTATCTCTGCAACTATTGCTCCGATTTCGTCAAAATAACAAAAAAATAAAAGATTGAGACTTTATCTTTCCTCTGGAACCAAATGTGAGACAATCGGGCTGGTACTTACAGAGATATATGCATTTATGCAAAGTTTTTTTTTTTATTTTTATGAGAAACCCATTATTTAAGGTTTTTTGGAGACCCTCATTTTTAAATTGCTATAACTCGATAAATAATGATCCGATTTTGACTCTATAAAACTAAAATGCATAAGTATATTAGCTTTATCATGACAGAAAAAATTTAAGACTATCAGACTAGTATTAACAGATATTTATGCATTCATATCAAAAATATTTTCGGGTTACTTGTAATAACTTGAAATGGCTATATCAAGGTTACCATTATATCGATTTCAAATGCCTTTGCACGAATTTAAATCTTTTTCAATAAAGTTTAAATAGAATAAAAGAGATTGCTCGATTTTAAATTTTAAAAAAAAAATATTTTTTCAAAAATGATAAACTTGTAATTTTTCGTAGTCTGGAGACCTTTTACTTTCAACGGCTGTATCTCTGCAACTATTGCTCCGATTTCGTCAAAATAACAAAAAAATAAAAGATTGAGAATTTATTTTTCCTCTGGAACCAAATGTGAGACAATCGGGCTGGTACTTACAGAGATATATGCATTTATGCAAAGTTTTTTTTTCATTTTTATGAAAAACCCATTATTTAAGGTTTTTTGGAGACCCTCATTTTTAAATTGCTATAACTCGGTAAATAATGATCCGATTTTGACTCTATAAAAACTAGAATGCATAAGTATTAGAGGTGTCCTTAAAAACGAAAATCACCTTTTTATACCTGGTAGGGTCCTATATTGTTCTTTAGTATCTAAAAATGAGTGAGCCAAAATTTGGGGACAATCGGCTAAAAATAACTCGTGCCGAAAATGGATTGAAGTTTTGGGACATTCTTATAAGAACGAAAAACTCGTTTTTTCTAGTTTTTGGAAAAACATTGGTATTTAATATTTTTTGTTAAATTTTTTGTAAAATAATATGAAAATGGTACTAAATTACCTTTTCAAAACGACTAATAAAATTAAAATCGGATGAAAAATAAGCATTTTACGAATACATGCCCCAGACCATTGTATGGTTTTTAGAGCCAGAATTTCAAAATTTTCAAAATTTTTTGGCAAAAAAATAGTAAAAATTTAATTTTACTTTATGATCAAATTGAAAACATGTTTAAGATTAAAAATAGCAGATATGGTAGTCAAGCTTTTTTTTTATTTGGCGCGGGTAGTGATAAAATTTCCGCGGATTCCAAATAAAATGTGTTTTTCTACAATAATTAAGCAAATTTTTGAAAATTTGTGCTCTATTGTGCGGATCGAAGTGTAAAACGTAAATTCTGTAACTTTTGAGAAATCGGATATATGCAGATATTTTGTATTATAGAAATGTATAACGCCTCAAATTTGTCATTTCACCTCGACGAAAAGGGGTTAAAGATGCCCAAATTCTGAAAAAATTTACAGAATTTATGTATTTCACTTCGTATAATACAATACAGAAAATTGTTTCCCATATTTGCTAAATTATTTTAGAAAAACTCATTTTCTTTGGAATCCGCGGAAATTATATCACTACCCACGCCAAATGAAAAAAAAGTTAGACTATCATATCTGTTAGTTTTTATCTATAACATGTATTTAATATAATTATAAAGTAAAATTTAATTTTTTTTATTTTTTTGCCTAAAAATTTTGAAAATTTTCAAATTTTGGCTTTAAAAACCATGCAATGGTCTGGGGCATGTATGCGTAAAATGCTTATTTTTCATCAGATTTGAATTTCTTTAAAAACTTCAATCCATTTTCGGCACGAGTTATTTTTATCCGATTGTCTCCAAATTTTGGCTCACTCATTTTTAGATACAAAACTACAATTTAGGACCCTACCACGTATTAAAAAGTGATTTTGAAAAATTACCTTAGTCGTTAGGACACCTTTTATAAGTATATTAGCTTTATCATGACAGAAAAAATTTAAGACTATCAGACTAGTATTAACAGATATTTATGCATTCATATCAAAAATATTTTCGGGTTACTTGTAATAACTTGAAATGGCTATATCAAGGTTACCATTATATCGATTTCAAATGCCTTTGCACGAATTTAAATCTTTTTCAATAAAGTTTAAATAGAATAAAAGAGATTGTTCGATTTTAAATTTTTAAAAAAAAAATTTTTTCAAAAATGATAAACTTGTAATTTTTCGTAGTCTGGAGACCTTTTACTTTCAACGGCTGTATCTCTGCAACTATTGCTCCGATTTCGTCAAAATAACAAAAAAAATAAAAGATTGAGACTTTATCTTTCCTCTGGAACCAAATGTGAGACAATCGGACTTACAGAGATATATGCATTTATGCAAAGTTTTTTTTTTCATTTTTATGAAAATCCCATTATTTAAGGTTTTTTGGAGACCCTCATTTTTAAATTGCTATAAGTCGGTAAATAATGATCCGATTTTGACTCTATAAAAACTAGAATGCATAAGTATATTAGCTTTATCATGACAGAAAAAATTTAAGACTATCAGACTAGTATTAACAGATATTTATGCATTCATATCAAAAATATTTTCGGGTTACTTGTAATAACTTGAAATGGCTATATCAAGGTTACCATTATATCGATTTCAAATGCCTTTGCACGAATTTAAATCTTTTTCAATAAAGTTTAAATAGAATAAAAGAGATTGCTCGATTTTAAATTTTTAAAAAAAAATATTTTTTCAAAAATGATAAACTTGTAATTTTTCGTAGTCTGGAGACCTTTTACTTTCAACGGCTGTATTTCTGCAACTATTGCTCCGATTTTGTCAAAATAACAAAAAAATAAAAGATTGAGACTTTATCTTTCCTCTGGAACCAAATGTGAGACAATCGGGCTGGTACTTACAGAGATATATGCATTTATGCAAAGTTTTTTTTTTTATTTTTATGAGAAACCTAATGGGTTTTAAGGTTTTTTGGAGACCTTCATTTTTAAATTGCTATAACTCGATAAATAATGATCCGATTTTGACTCTATAAAAACTAGAATGCATAAGTATATTAGCTTTATCATGACAGAAAAAATTTAAGACTATCAGACTAGTATTAACAGATATTTATGCATTCATATCAAAAATATTTTCGGGTTACTTGTAATAACTTGAAATGGCTATATCAAGGTTACCATTATATCGATTTCAAATGCCTTTGCACGAATTTAAATCTTTTTCAATAAAGTTTAAATAGAATAAAAGAGATTGCTCGATTTTAAATTTTTAAAAAAAATTATTTTTTCAAAAATGATAAACTTGTAATTTTTCGTAGTCTGGAGACCTTTTACTTTCAACGGCTGTATCTCTGCAACTATTGCTCCGATTTCGTCAAAATAACAAAAAAATAAAAGATTGAGACTTTATCTTTCCTCTGGAACCAAATGTGAGACAATCGGGCTGGTACTTACAGAGATATATGCATTTATGCAAAGTTTTTTTTTCATTTTTATGAGAAACCCATTATTTAAGGTTTTTTGGAGACCCTCATTTTTAAATTGCTATAACTCGATAAATAATGATCCGATTTTGACTCTATAAAACTAAAATGCATAAGTATATTAGCTTTATCATGACAGAAAAAATTTAAGACTATCAGACTAGTATTAACAGATATTTATGCATTCATATCAAAAATATTTTCGGGTTACTTGTAATAACTTGAAATGGCTATATCAAGGTTACCATTATATCGATTTCAAATGCCTTTGCACGAATTTAAATCTTTTTCAATAAAGTTTAAATAGAATAAAAGAGATTGCTCGATTTTAAATTTTAAAAAAAAAATATTTTTTCAAAAATGATAAACTTGTAATTTTTCGTAGTCTGGAGACCTTTTACTTTCAACGGCTGTATCTCTGCAACTATTGCTCCGATTTCGTCAAAATAACAAAAAAATAAAAGATTGAGACTTTATCTTTCCTCTGGAACCAAATGTGAGACAATCGGGCTGGTACTTACAGAGATATATGCATTTATGCAAAGTTTTTTTTTTCATTTTTATGAAAAATCCATTATTTAAGGTTTTTTGGAGACCCTCATTTTTAAATTGCTATAACTCGGTAAATAATGATCCGATTTTGACTCTATAAAAACTAGAATGCATAAGTATATTAGCTTTATCATGACAGAAAAAATTTAAGACTATCAGACTAGTATTAACAGATATTTATGCATTCATATCAAAAATATTTTCGGGTTACTTGTAATAACTTGAAATGGCTATATCAAGGTTACCATTATATCGATTTCAAATGCCTTTGCACGAATTTAAATCTTTTTCAATAAAGTTTAAATAGAATAAAAGAGATTGTTCGATTTTAAATTTTTAAAAAAAAATATTTTTTCAAAAATGATAAACTTGTAATTTTTCGTAGTCTGGAGACCTTTTACTTTCAACGGCTGTATCTCTGCAACTATTGCTCCGATTTCGTCAAAATAACAAAAAAAAATAAAAGATTGAGACTTTATCTTTCCTCTGGAACCAAATGTGAGACAATCGGACTTACAGAGATATATGCATTTATGCAAAGTTTTTTTTTTCATTTTTATGAAAAACCCATTATTTAAGGTTTTTTGGAGACCCTCATTTTTAAATTGCTATAACTCGGTAAATAATGATCCGATTTTGACTCTATAAAAACTAGAATGCATAAGTATATTAGCTTTATCATGACAGAAAAAATTTAAGACTATCAGACTAGTATTAACAGATATTTATGCATTCATATCAAAAATATTTTCGGGTTACTTGTAATAACTTGAAATGGCTATATCAAGGTTACCATTATATCGATTTCAAATGCCTTTGCACGAATTTAAATCTTTTTCAATAAAGTTTAAATAGAATAAAAGAGATTGCTCGATTTTAAATTTTTAAAAAAAAATATTTTTTCAAAAATGATAAACTTGTAATTTTTCGTAGTCTGGAGACCTTTTACTTTCAACGGCTGTATCTCTGCAACTATTGCTCCGATTTTGTCAAAATAACAAAAAAATAAAAGATTGAGACTTTATCTTTCCTCTGGAACCAAATGTGAGACAATCGGGCTGGTACTTACAGAGATATATGCATTTATGCAAAGTTTTTATTTTTATTTTTATGAGAAACCCATTATTTAAGGTTTTTTGGAGACCCTCATTTTTAAATTGCTATAACTCGATAAATAATGATCCGATTTTGACTCTATAAAAACTAGAATGCATAAGTATATTAGCTTTATCATGACAGAAAAAATTTAAGACTATCAGACTAGTATTAACAGATATTTATGCATTCATATCAAAAATATTTTCGGGTTACTTGTAATAACTTGAAATGGCTATATCAAGGTTACCATTATATCGATTTCAAATGCCTTTGCACGAATTTAAATCTTTTTCAATAAAGTTTAAATAGAATAAAAGAGATTGCTCGATTTTAAATTTAAAAAAAAAAATATTTTTTCAAAAATGATAAACTTGTAATTTTTCGTAGTCTGGAGACCTTTTACTTTCAACGGCTGTATCTCTGCAACTATTGCTCCGATTTCGTCAAAATAACAAAAAAATAAAAGATTGAGACTTTATCTTTCCTCTGGAACCAAATGTGAGACAATCGGGCTGGTACTTACAGAGATATATGCATTTATGCAAAGTTTTTTTTTCATTTTTATGAAAAACCCATTATTTAAGGTTTTTTGGAGACCCACATTTTTAAATTGCTATAACTCGGTAAATAATGATCCGATTTTGACTCTATAAAAACTAGAATGCATAAGTATATTAGCTTTATCATGACAGAAAAAATTTAAGACTATCAGACTAGTATTAACAGATATTTATGCATTCATATCAAAAATATTTTCGGGTTACTTGTAATAACTTGAAATGGCTATATCAAGGTTACCATTATATCGATTTCAAATGCCTTTGAACGAATTTAAATCTTTTTCAATAAAGTTTAAATAGAATAAAAGAGATTGCTCGATTTTAAATTTAAAAAAAAAAATATTTTTTCAAAAATGATAAACTTGTAATTTTTCGTAGTCTGGAGACCTTTTACTTTCAACGGCTGTATCTCTGCAACTATTGCTCCGATTTCGTCAAAATAACAAAAAAATAAAAGATTGAGACTTTATCTTTCCTCTGGAACCAAATGTGAGACAATCGGGCTGGTACTTACAGAGATATATGCATTTATGCAAAGTTTTTTTTTCATTTTTATGAAAAACCCATTATTTAAGGTTTTTTGGAGACCCTCATTTTTAAATTGCTATAACTCGGTAAATAATGATCCGATTTTGACCCTATAAAAACTAGAATGCATAAGTATATTAGCTTTATCATGACAGAAAAAATTTAAGACTATCAGACTAGTATTAACAGATATTTATGCATTCATATCAAAAATATTTTCGGGTTACTTGTAATAACTTGAAATGGCTATATCAAGGTTACCATTATATCGATTTCAAATGCCTTTGCACGAATTTAAATCTTTTTCAATAAAGTTTAAATAGAATAAAAGAGATTGCTCGATTTTAAATTTAAAAAAAAAAAAATATTTTTTCAAAAATGATAAACTTGTAATTTTTCGTAGTCTGGAGACCTTTTACTTTCAACGGCTGTATCTCTGCAACTATTGCTCCGATTTTGTCAAAATAACAAAAAAATAAAAGATTGAGACTTTATCTTTCCTCTGGAACCAAATGTGAGACAATCGGGCTGGTACTTACAGAGATATATGCATTTATGCAAAGTTTTTTTTTTCATTTTTATGAAAAACCCATTATTTAAGGTTTTTTGGAGACCCTCATTTTTAAATTGCTATAACTCGATAAATAATGATCCGTTTTTGACTCTATAAAAACTAGAATGCATAAGTATATTAGCTTTATCATGACAGAAAAAATTTAAGACTATCAGACTAGTATTAACAGATATTTATGCATTCATATCAAAAATATTTTCGGGTTACTTGTAATAACTTGAAATGGCTATATCAAGGTTACCATTATATCGATTTCAAATGCCTTTGCACGAATTTAAATCTTTTTCAATAAAGTTTAAATAGAATAAAAGAGATTGCTCGATTTTAAATTTTTAAAAAAAAATATTTTTTCAAAAATGATAAACTTGTAATTTTTCGTAGTCTGGAGACCTTTTACTTTCAACGGCTGTATCTCTGCAACTATTGCTCCGATTTCGTCAAAATAACAAAAAAATAAAAGATTGAGACTTTATCTTTCCTCTGGAACCAAATGTGAGACAATCGGGCTGGTACTTACAGAGATATATGCATTTATGCAAAGTTTTTTTTTCATTTTTATGAGAAACCCATTATTTAAGGTTTTTTGGAGACCCTCATTTTTAAATTGCTATAACTCGATAAATAATGATCCGATTTTGACTCTATAAAAACTAGAATGCATAAGTATATTAGCTTTATCATGACAGAAAATATTTAAGACTATCAGACTAGTATTAACAGATATTTATGCATTCATATCAAAAATATTTTCGGGTTACTTGTAATTACTTGAAATGGCTATATCAAGGTTACCATTATATCGATTTCAAATGCCTTTGCACGAATTTAAATCTTTTTCAATAAAGTTTAAATAGAATAAAAGAGATTGCTCGATTTTAAATTTTTAAAAAATTTTTTTTTTCAAAAATGATAAACTTGTAATTTTTCGTAGTCTGGAGACCTTTTACTTTCAACGGCTGTATCTCTGCAACTATTGCTCCGATTTTGTCAAAATAACAAAAAAATAAAAGATTGAGACTTTATCTTTCCTCTGGAACCAAATGTGAGACAATCGGGCTGGTACTTACAGAGATATATGCATTTATGCAAAGTTTTTTTTTTCATTTTTATGAGAAACCCATTATTTAAGGTTTTTTGGAGACCCTCATTTTTAAATTGCTATAACTCGGTAAATAATGATCCGATTTTGACTCTATAGAAACAAGAATGCATAAGTATATTAGCTTTATCATGACAGAAAAAATTTAAGACTATCAGACTAGTATTAACAGATATTTATGCATTCATATCAAAAATATTTTCGGGTTACTTGTAATAACTTGAAATGGCTATATCAAGGTTACCATTATATCGATTTCAAATGCCTTTGCACGAATTTAAATCTTTTTCAATAAAGTTTAAATAGAATAAAAGAGATTGCTCGATTTTAAATTTTTAAAAAAAAATTATTTTTTCAAAAATGATAAACTTGTAATTTTTCGTAGTCTGGAGACCTTTTACTTTCAACGGCTGTATCTCTGCAACTATTGCTCCGATTTCGTCAAAATAACAAAAAAATAAAAGATTGAGACTTTATCTTTCCTCTGGAACCAAATGTGAGACAATCGGGCTGGTACTTACAGAGATATATGCATTTATGCAAAGTTTTTTTTTCATTTTTATGAGAAACCCATTATTTAAGGTTTTTTGGAGACCCTCATTTTTAAATTGCTATAACTCGATAAATAATGATCCGATTTTGACTCTATAAAAACTAGAATGCATAAGTATATTAGCTTTATCATGACAGACAAAATTTAAGACTATCAGACTAGTATTAACAGATATTTATGCATTCATATCAAAAATATTTTCGGGTTACTTGTAATAACTTGAAATGGCTATATCAAGGTTACCATTATATCGATTTCAAATGCCTTTGCACGAATTTAAATCTTTTTCAATAAAGTTTAAATAGAATAAAAGAGATTGCTCGATTTTAAATTTAAAAAAAAAAAATATTTTTTCAAAAATGATAAACTTGTAATTTTTCGTAGTCTGGAGACCTTTTACTTTCAACGGCTGTATCTCTGCAACTATTGCTCCGATTTCGTCAAAATAACAAAAAAATAAAAGATTGAGACTTTATCTTTCCTCTGGAACCAAATGTGAGACAATCGGGCTGGTACTTACAGAGATATATGCATTTATGCAAAGTTTTTTTTTTCATTTTTATGAAAAACCCATTATTTAAGGTTTTTTGGAGACCCTCATTTTTAAATTGCTATAACTCGGTAAATAATGATCCGATTTTGACTCTATAAAAACTAGAATGCATAAGTATATTAGCTTTATCATGACAGAAAAAATTTAAGACTATCAGACTAGTATTAACAGATATTTATGCATTCATATCAAAAATATTTTCGGGTTACTTGTAATAACTTGAAATGGCTATATCAAGGTTACCATTATATCGATTTCAAATGCCTTTGCACGAATTTAAATCTTTTTCAATAAAGTTTAAATAGAATAAAAGAGATTGCTCGATTTTAAATTTTTAAAAAAAATTATTTTTTCAAAATGATAAACTTGTAATTTTTCGTAGTCTGGAGACCTTTTACTTTCAACGGCTGTATCTCTGCAACTATTGCTCCGATTTCGTCAAAATAACAAAAAAATAAAAGATTGAGACTTTATCTTTCCTCTGGAACCAAATGTGAGACAATCGGGCTGGTACTTACAGAGATATATGCATTTATGCAAAGTTTTTTTTTTTCATTTTTATGAGAAACCCATTATTTAAGGTTTTTTGGAGACCCTCATTTTTAAATTGCTATAACTCGATAAATAATGATCCGATTTTGACTCTATAAAAACTAGAATGCATAAGTATATTAGCTTTATCATGACAGACAAAATTTAAGACTATCAGACTAGTATTAACAGATATTTATGCATTCATATCAAAAATATTTTCGGGTTACTTGTAATAACTTGAAATGGCTATATCAAGGTTACCATTATATCGATTTCAAATGCCTTTGCACGAATTTAAATCTTTTTCAATAAAGTTTAAATAGAATAAAAGAGATTGCTCGATTTCAAATTTAAAAAAAAAAATATTTTTTCAAAAATGATAAACTTGTAATTTTTCGTAGTCTGGAGACCTTTTACTTTCAACGGCTGTATCTCTGCAACTATTGCTCCGATTTTGTCAAAATAACAAAAAAAATAAAAGATTGAGACTTTATCTTTCCTCTGGAACCAAATGTGAGACAATCGGGCTGGTACTTACAGAGATATATGCATTTATGCAAAGTTTTTTTTTCATTTTTATGAGAAACCCATTATTTAAGGTTTTTTGGAGACCCTCATTTTTAAATTGCTATAACTCGATAAATAATGATCCGATTTTGACTCTATAAAAACTAGAATGCATAAGTATATTAGCTTTATCATGACAGAAAAAATTTAAGACTATCAGACTAGTATTAACAGATATTTATGCATTCATATCAAAAATATTTTCGGGTTACTTGTAATAACTTGAAATGGCTATATCAAGGTTACCATTATATCGATTTCAAATGCCTTTGCACGAATTTAAATCTTTTTCAATAAAGTTTAAATAGAATAAAAGAGATTGCTCGATTTTAAATTTAAAAAAAAAAATATTTTTTCAAAAATGATAAACTTGTAATTTTTCGTAGTCTGGAGACCTTTTACTTTCAACGGCTGTATCTCTGCAACTATTGCTCCGATTTCGTCAAAATAACAAAAAAATAAAAGATTGAGACTTTATCTTTCCTCTGGAACCAAATGTGAGACAATCGGGCTGGTACTTACAGAGATATATGCATTTATGCAAAGTTTTTTTTTTTCATTTTTATGAGAAACCCATTATTTAAGGTTTTTTGGAGACCCTCATTTTTAAATTGCTATAACTCGATAAATAATGATCCGATTTTGACTCTATAAAAACTAGAATGCATAAGTATATTAGCTTTATCATGACAGAAAAAATTTAAGACTATCAGACTAGTATTAACAGATATTTATGCATTCATATCAAAAATATTTTCGGGTTACTTGTAATAACTTGAAATGGCTATATCAAGGTTACCATTATATCGATTTCAAATGCCTTTGAACGAATTTAAATCTTTTTCAATAAAGTTTAAATAGAATAAAAGAGATTGCTCGATTTTAAATTTTTAAAAAATTTTTTTTTCAAAAATGATAAACTTGTAATTTTTCGTAGTCTGGAGACCTTTTACTTTCAGCTGTATCTCTGCAACTATTGCTCCGATTTTGTCAAAATAACAAAAAAATAAAAGATTGAGACTTTATCTTTCCTCTGGAACCAAATGTGAGACAATCGGGCTGGTACTTACAGAGATATATGCATTTATGCAAAGTTTTTTTTTTCATTTTTATGAGAAACCCATTATTTAAGGTTTTTTGGAGACCCTCATTTTTAAATTGCTATAACTCGGTAAATAATGATCCGATTTTGACTCTATAAAAACAAGAATGCATAAGTATATTATCTTTATCATGACAGAAAAAATTTAAGACTATCAGACTAGTATTAACAGATATTTATGCATTCATATCAAAAATATTTTCGGGTTACTTGTAATAACTTGAAATGGCTATATCAAGGTTACCATTATATCGATTTCAAATGCCTTTGCACGAATTTAAATCTTTTTCAATAAAGTTTAAATAGAATAAAAGAGATTGCTCGATTTTAAATTTTTAAAAAAATTATTTTTTCAAAAATGATAAACTTGTAATTTTTCGTAGTCTGGAGACCTTTTACTTTCAACGGCTGTATCTCTGCAACTATTGCTCCGATTTCGTCAAAATAACAAAAAAATAAAAGATTGAGACTTTATCTTTCCTCTGGAACCAAATGTGAGACAATCGGGCTGGTACTTACAGAGATATATGCATTTATGCAAAGTTTTTTTTTTTCATTTTTATGAGAAACCCATTATTTAAGGTTTTTTGGAGACCCTCATTTTTAAATTGCTATAACTCGATAAATAATGATCCGATTTTGACTCTATAAAAACTAGAATGCATAAGTATATTAGCTTTATCATGACAGAAAAAATTTAAGACTATCAGACTAACAGATATTTATGCATTCATATCAAAAATATTTTCGGGTTACTTGTAATAACTTGAAATGGCTATATCAAGGTTACCATTATATCGATTTCAAATGCCTTTGCACGAATTTAAATCTTTTTCAATAAAGTTTAAATAGAATAAAAGAGATTGCTCGATTTTAAATTTTAAAAAAAAAATATTTTTTCAAAAATGATAAACTTGTAATTTTTCGTAGTCTGGAGACCTTTTACTTTCAACGGCTGTATCTCTGCAACTATTGCTCCGATTTCGTCAAAATAACAAAAAAATAAAAGATTGAGACTTTATCTTTCCTCTGGAACCAAATGTGAGACAATCGGGCTGGTACTTACAGAGATATATGCATTTATGCAAAGTTTTTTTTTTCATTTTTATGAAAAACCCATTATTTAAGGTTTTTTGGAGACCCTCATTTTTAAATTGCTATAACTCGGTAAATAATGATCCGATTTTGACTCTATAAAAACTAGAATGCATAAGTATATTAGCTTTATCATGACAGAAAAAATTTAAGACTATCAGACTAACAGATATTTATGCATTCATATCAAAAATATTTTCGGGTTACTTGTAATAACTTGAAATGGCTATATCAAGGTTACCATTATATCGATTTCAAATGACTTTGCACGAATTTAAATCTTTTTCAATAAAGTTTAAATAGAATAAAAGAGATTGCTCGATTTTAAATTTAAAAAAAAAAAAAATATTTTTTCAAAAATGATAAACTTGTAATTTTTCGTAGTCTGGAGACCTTTTACTTTCAACGGCTGTATCTCTGCAACTATTGCTCCGATTTCGTCAAAATAACAAAAAAATAAAAGATTGAGACTTTATCTTTCCTCTGGAACCAAATGTGAGACAATCGGGCTGGTACTTACAGAGATATATGCATTTATGCAAAGTTTTTTTTTCATTTTTATTTAAGGTTTTTTGGAGACCCTCATTTTTAAATTGCTATAACTCGGTAAATAATGATCCGATTTTGACTCTATAAAAACTAGAATGCATAAGTATATTAGCTTTATCATGACAGAAAAAATTTAAGACTATCAGACTAGTATTAACAGATATTTATGCATTCATATCAAAAATATTTTCGGGTTACTTGTAATAACTTGAAATGGCTATATCAAGGTTACCATTATATCGATTTCAAATGCCTTTGCACGAATTTAAATCTTTTTCAATAAAGTTTAAATAGAATAAAAGAGATTGCTCGATTTTAAATTTTAAAAAAAAATATTTTTTCAAAATGATAAACTTGTAATTTTTCGTAGTCTGGAGACCTTTTACTTTCAACGGCTGTATCTCTGCAACTATTGCTCCGATTTCGTCAAAATAACAAAAAAATAAAAGATTGAGACTTTATCTTTCCTCTGGAACCAAATGTGAGACAATCGGGCTGGTACTTACAGAGATATATGCATTTATGCAAAGTTTTTTTTTTTAATTTTTATGAAAAACCCATTATTTAAGGTTTTTTGGAGACCCTAATTTTTAAATTGCTATAACTCGGTAAATAATGATCCGATTTTGACTCTATAAAAACTAGAATGCATAAGTATATTAGCTTTATCATGACAGAAAAAATTTAAGACTATCAGACTAGTATTAACAGATATTTATGCATTCATATCAAAAATATTTTCGGGTTACTTGTAATAACTTGAAATGGCTATATCAAGGTTACCATTATATCGATTTCAAATGCCTTTGCACGAATTTAAATCTTTTTCAATAAAGTTTAAATAGAATAAAAGAGATTGCTCGATTTTAAATTTTTAAAAAAATTTATTTTTCAAAAATGATAAACTTGTAATTTTTCGTAGTCTGGAGACCTTTTACTTTCAACGGCTGTATCTCTGCAACTATTGCTCCGATTTTGTCAAAATAACAAAAAAATAAAAGATTGAGACTTTATCTTTCCTCTGGAACCAAATGTGAGACAATCGGGCTGGTACTTACAGAGATATATGCATTT